>OV884033.1:27837500-28437500 GCA_930367265.1 Catocala fraxini | reverse complement strand
ACACTTCTCGGCCAGGAGCGACAGGAAAACGTAAAGATTATCCTACTAAATATAACTGGAATCAAACTTCCCCCGCGTGGTTTATTTTTGAATTGCCCATACTTGTATTATTGTAAGACATCTGGCGCCTGCCAGTCGCTACGCGTTGATAGTACAGTGAGTGTTGTATCTTAAAACATCCCTAATTACTCTAATAGTCTGATTGTTGACCTAATTCTCGCTCTGAAGTTAAACTTATCGTATCTGGAGGGAGGTGTGGCGTGCTATGAAGTTGCTATGGTGACTCGGTGAGTTTAATTACGCAATGTATCCATCGATTCGCCAGTGGAGTGAGCTCCGTGCGGAAGATGTTCGCGCGGACGTGCAAGGTCGGTTACTGATTAGCCTCCGTGTGTGCATGCATCTATTATCGCGGGTTGGACACGCACATTAGTTTGGAACGTTGCTTCAATAATACCTCACAATTATGTTAAGCATAGCAAAGTCGCCGAACAGCGTTGTCGACTCAAATACTCACATGACGTGAATATTTATTGAACTTATCGGCACTCGTTGTACTTGAAGTCCATTGCATCACAGCATTGAAACTGCGACAATGGTATTCAAGAACATTTTCCTGTTCCCATTAAAGTGTATTGGTGATATAAACAATGATGTTAATATAGATCCATTACAAGAGCTCCGTATAATTGTTGATAGTAGTTATTCTGTTCACTTGTTAACTTGTGGAGCTTGTCTGCTTCCGCACTAACTTAATATGGTCACTTAGCCGTTGGGTGGCTGGTCTATTTGTGGCCACGCGAGCGGCGAGTGACGCTGCGTCTGTTTTCATTAGCGGCGGATATTTAGTCCTGACGGTGGACCAAAACTTAATAAAGCTACAAAACAAGATTTCTTATGTGTTATCTTAGTGATAGGTATATTTTATTAGATCTTGTGAAAACTTACACCTGACAAAGAAAGTTATTTACATGGCTATAAAATACTTGGCTCAGTAGTACTTTGTAGCGTATATCTTAACATATTTTATAATGCACATTGTACATAATATTTGTCTTCAAAAATGAAGATACATATTATAAGTAAAATTAGGTGGTCTTTTTAGCATCATGAGAAGAGGTCAAAAGATTGTCATTAATAGTATTAGTCCTGTTTTATAAACTGCTACTGCGCACGGACCTTTTGCCAATATGAACAGAACTAACGTATAGTTCACCACGCCGCCGCGCCGCGTTGGCGCAGTGTTTGCTGCCACTATAGTACACTTCGCTGATCTAATGGTGGTGATATATTATGATGCCATATCTAAATGATTCGCTCCAACACCAGACAGCAACACAACACATATCTCAAAAATGTGTTCGCTTACTTCATAGCCTCACTTCAATGTCAAAGTCCTACGAAATGAATCATTCGCGGTCGCGCCGATGGCAAACAGCGCGCCACGCTTCGATTAGCACTCACTACTTCTGTACTAACAGTTTTTGTTTACTGCTGTTTCCAATGATGTCATCGTGATGACTGTCGGCTTTCGTCACACCTTTACATAGATTCGTAATTTTAAATAAATTGAAATGAAAATATCATCACCATGAGATCACGAGCTTATTGAAATAGAATGATAAGCGGTTTAGTGGTGAAAACTAACATAATGAGGAATCACTTCAGGTGTTGGGTGCTGCCTGTTGCAATTTAATCAGTAGCACGCGAGTGAGCCTCTGCCGAGGATACATGTAGTGCTGCAGGCGTCCATAATCTACGTGTCGGTTCCGTTAACCTTGAGGCGGGGCGTCGTTTGTTGTTATCTAGCTTGGTTAAACAAAAAGAATAGCTCTTAACGCCGACATGTCAGTATAAAGCACAATGATGGAGCATAGAGCAACTGCATCTGTGCTCCACTATGCTCATCATATGTACATATATTTTGTCGTCACCGAAAATTAGATAAACTGCCTAAATAGGGTAGTTATATAGTAAGGTGTGTTTGCGGTAAGCATCGGTGAATAGGTACTAGAACGGTTGACAAATGCGCGGCCAAAGTAATTAACGCTGTCTAGTTTCGGCTCACGTATCACTAGCCACAGTTAGGTGGTGTTGGTGCTCCGCTAATAATCTGATTGTTCACACACACGCTTAGTTGTCCAAACGTGCATGCAACGTGCGGCGAGCGAGAGAGGCAGGTGCGCGCACGTTTAATTGATACAGGAACCAGACGCGCACGACCGCCGCCGCGCCGCACGTAAAAGGAAATGTCGCCGCTCATCACAACCTCCACATACTACTGTCTCTTAACTGTGCCTGCTCCTACTCTTTGTCAATTATACAAGTATGCAAGTGAAGAAACGCTTTTGTTTTTATTGCCGTGTGTAGCAGACATTCCGACAACTATGTGCCATATATAGGTTCTACTTTAGGCACACGTTGTAACGCCGGGTACAGTGCCTCACTTAGTACAGTTGCAAGGCATGCCGAAGTTCAGTAGAATCAGTGCAAACAGCACGACTAACGTGACTAAGCTTTACAAAAGCGATATGATTATATCATTAGCTACTGACGACTATCGACTAGGCATACTTTGCAAATCTAGATAGGGCGTTGTGTTTGTGTGGCTGTTGCATAGTTGCTGGCGATGTCCAAAATACGCAAGCAGCTGCGTTTATCGTCAGTAACACTGAGGCACTGAGAAGACATCTATCGGCTTGGATATCATTGTCTTATCGTTGATAATAATTGATCACTGTAGAATGTAGAACTTTTTCACATTATAGTAATGTGAACGTAATTGACGAAGGCGCATGTTAGATCACAACTTGTAGTCGTGTTACACTTTATATTTAGCGCTATAAAGACATATAAATATATCATTTACATAATTCTCATTAAATTCGATATTAGGCAATATTTTAAAATATATGCTTAAATTAATATTCTATGCAAGATTAACAGCATAGCAATATATATGTTTTTTATTTTTTATTTATTTATTTATAACATACTCACATATACCATTACAGATTTACCAATACGGTATACGCAGACAATAATTTTATGCTTAAATGTACTAAACTAATTATTATAACTATTACTACCTATAACTAAGCACATGACAAGTAACCTTAGAGAGTTCGCTCAATGAACATGTAAATATGTCGACAACATCAGACACCGCGTTGAGCGCGCGGAACGCATGCGTGAGCGGCGCCCTTTGAAGCAGGTTGGTGCGCGCGCGAGGCACAGCAAGGAGCTCGGGCCTCCGTCGTCGTCGCACGTAATCATTCGGAACACATAGGTTAATCTGAGATAAAATAGGTGGATATTGTATCCCACCACGTAATACCTTAAACAAATAAATGACTAGTGCAGCTTCACGCCTTAATTCTAATTTATGATATCCTACCATACCGAGGACAAATAATGACGGATATAACAATGGATACCCGGGGTATACTCCATACTGTTTAAGATATATAAATCTGATATATTTATTCTGAATACGTTCAATCATAGATGAGTATTTAGTCTCACTAGGACTCCAAATAGCCGCACTATGTTCGAGATGGCTCCTCACAAGAGCCTCATATAAAGCCTTTAGAGCATTGATGTTTGTGAAGTCATTCGCCTGCCGTAAAATAAACCCGAGATGCCTTTTTACAAATATCAGATATGTGTTTCCTGAAATGTAAATCATTGGTAAAACGTACGCCTAGATCTTTTACCTCATCCACACGCTGCAGCGGCTCGCCGTCCATTACGTACTGGTAGTGAATCGGAGTAAGTGAACGTGTGAATGACAGTATCGAGCATTTAGACACATTGAAAAAAAGTTTATTCTCTTGGCTCCACTCAACAGCTCTGTCTAAGTCCCTCTGCAATAAATCGCAGTCAGCAGAGTCTTTAACGAGCACAGACATCTTGAGATCATCAGCGAACAGTAAACATGTTGAACCAACGACCCTTGGCAGATCATTTATCATAATAATAAATAAAAACGGACCTAAGTTGCTGCCCTGATTGACGCCTGATCTCGTGTAGTACAGCTCGGAACAGTGTCCTGCACAGTCTACATATTGCTGTCTATCACCTAAGTAGCTAACAAAAAATTTAAGTGTATGTAGTTTAAAACCGATGTTCGCCATCTTCAAAAGTAAAGCATCATGGTCGACTGTGTCGAACGCCTTCCGGAAGTCAAGGTAAGCTACATCGACCTGCAGCCCAGAGTCCACTGCCGGTACCAGCTGTGTCATCTGGTGCAACAGGTTTCCCATCGTGCTACGACCAGGACGGAAACCGTGTTGCTCATCAGACAAATAAGGACTTACTTGTGTATATAAGCAATTGTGAACAGCCATCTCGAACACCTTAGCCGTAGCACTCAACACCGCTATTGGTCTATAGTCAATAACATAAGTATCACCCCGACCCTTTGGTACTGGTACCACCCGCGTAATTTTCCAACGATCGGGAAAACGTGCAGTAGTTATACACGTATTAAATAAGTGTAGTAATGGTTCAACTAAAGCCATATGGCAATCCTTAATTATAAATGGCGGAATACCATCAGGTCCTACCGAGCGCTTAGGAGGGAGAGCAGCCAACGCTTTCCTAACTGCCAACGAGTCAAGGCGCGTGAGGTGCGCATACGCGGCGCTCGGCGTTGCCGCCGCGCACGCTGCTTCCGCGCTCAGTGACCCCGACTGCGTATTGTACACTGAACTAAAGTACTTGGCGTATTCCTCAGCCAATGCCAAACCAGACAACGATTGACCATCTTTTATTAAGTTATATTGACCTGATTTACCTTTCCTCTCGCGTATATAACTCCAAAAGCCCTTTGGGTCATTTCTTAGGTTTGTCTGTACCCGGTCCATATAAGACTTATGAGCACGCGTCGTTTCCTCCTTCACCATAGTCCGATATCGAGCAAACTCCTGATAGTCATAAGGGGATCCACTAGCCTTATACTTTTTGTGTAAGTTATGTTTCATTTTAATATCTCTGATGAGACTAGGGGTATACCATTGCGGATATACATATTTAGTAGCAACATTTTTATGTTTTTTAAGTGGTACGCATACATCGAAAACTTCGTTCAATTTATCGTAATAATAATTTAACGCTAAATCTGGATCGTTTATACGGAACAGTTGTGTCCAATCCAATAAATTAATTAAATAATATAATCTATTAAAATCTGCCTTACGAAAATTCCAACGCTTATACGGTACCGCTGAGCCAGAAGTGGTGGCCGAGCACTATGTATATGTTAGAATAAAACTACCTGCCTGGAGCGTGCTTCAATGTCCATCATTACGTGTCGTGGGCGACTTATAATTAGCTAAGTCCTATTAATGTTATAATTAGAAAATTGCGGTCTGGTTGGATCGCTGATCTTGTGACAAATACGGCTAGGTATCGCACTTAGTGACTCAATATCCGGGTCGGACGAGATAATACGGAAATCTCAGTGGGTATATGTTTAGACATCATATTAGATGCCAACAGGTAGGTTAGAATAAAATAATATCAGGCACGCGTATAATCAGATATTGAACAAATGCGTCAACTTTTAGATTCTGCGTAGGTTTGATTAATGCCAACAACTTCTTGTCAGAGGTATACAAGAAGCTCCTGAAAGCGCTTTAGCAAACGTTCCAATAATCATGTTAGTGGCCGACAATTGTAAGCGCCTGGCAGGAACATGTTCCACTCAAATATAAACGATTTCTCTCAATAACTGACAGAACAAATTACTTCTATGAAATAACATTGTACCTACAGAACTAGACTTATATATTCCTGAAGGGCATTGCCCTCTTCAGAGGTGTATCTCGCCTACACGGTTGCGCAAATACTTAAGGTTGTGCTCGAGATTCACTCAACAATGAATGCGTTCGCTTCCTATACAGCAGCTGGTCCTGGTGCTTACTTCCTATATCGTGGTGTCCTAATGAGTGTCGTTTGTGTACAGAACGAGATCAACAGTCAGTATGAGCGCGTGTCGACCAGCTCGCAGCGCTACACCTCGCTGTCCGACGTCACGCTCAGCCCGATACACACGGCACATAGTCTGACTCATGACCGGTAAGTCTCACACGCCGCACTATGTATATGTAAGTATGTACCACCCATGTGTGCTGTGCTGCGGCTAACGCTGCCACTACGTTCTCAATGGACTCAATGGTATCTAGTAGTTTGTGTTATTGGGATGTAACAATTACGGAGGGCCCTTTGAAGTAAAACATTTTAGATAACAATCGAGGTTTGCGTGGCCACTCGCGCTATGGACGAACATTGCTGGTACCTACACCGACACCCGCATCAACAATTTAAACCTCTTATTACACAACATGTGCTTTAAATATAGCACCGAATGCTGCACTTCTTCTTCGTCTTATTACATATCTTAAAGCGGCGCTAGAACTGTTTCTTTTTGAACTAACTCTCGAGCATCACCTCTTCACGTAGTAAAAGTAATTTGTGTCGAAGTAGGTACAAGTATTTATCAACGATACGTTTTAGGCGGCAACATATTTGTTAAGATTATAAGACGTTTAATAATAATGATAATGAGCACCAGAGATGATAATCAGGACAATAGACATATCCAAATGGAGACTAGTAATAGTTAGTTTTACCTATAATAACGGGCAAATGTATTTCATGTTACGATCGTTTATGGCTACTCCTGTGAATGTATAATATCAAGTTTATCAGTAATAACAATAAGAACTAACTAGCTTTCTGACATTTGTTGGCACATAACAATAGTTAGTAACCTGATAGATCCAAGGAGATGTAGCAAATCGCTATATTAGTGTAATTAAGAGGGCGCCAGGAGGCCCGTCCGCGGCGCTGCCAACAGTGCGCGTGTTCTGGGTTCGGTCTTAACGCTCCCTTCGACACCGACATTACAATTATATGATTCGATATTTTCATATCGCAGCAGATGTCTAAAAACAATTAATAATCGTAATCTATGAAAATATATAAACACGATAATGATATGTGCTATCGCTGGAATGATTGCCGACCGACCGTATAACGGTATGACTACATTCCGTCGGTGCGCGGACTGTGTCATCAATCGATCACTGTAATCTTTGTCAAAAACGAAACATTCACGTGCACCGCTCGAGGTGACAATGTTTCACACTTAAGTTCCAATGCACACAATTTACACATTCGTAAATACTTAATCAGGTTCAATAGAGCATTATTGAACATAATTACGTGTAACCAATATTGTTTAGTATCACGACTGTTATTTTCTGAATTTCTGATGGATGAATCATAACAAAATGTTTTGTGGTAAGTATGTAATTAAGTGTAAAGTTGACAATTCGAGTACCGACTGCTACCATTTATATGAACATTAACAAAATTATGCAGACATATGATCACTGATATAAATTAAAATAATGTGTGTATGGCAAACTATGTCTTAAATAGTTCTACAAATAAAGTTCCACACACTAGATTACGTAAAACTTTTATGATTTGGCCACGATAGCTAGGATTCTACTAAATATAAAAAGTTCGGTTGATTGGGCTTAAGTTGAGTAGTTCAGCCACAAAACATTAAGACTACGATAGATTTTAAAATAAATGATTAGATAAATATAACTGTATATGTCTGCGAGTCAGGCAGTCAGGCAGAAGCTACGACTGTCTACTTGCTAAGGTGCTGTCATGGTAGCACACTACCTTTTAAATTAATAATAGAATTATCATCCTTCAATCTATTAATGAATAATAAATAAAAATCTTGCCATGTGCGAGTTACACTAGCATATCGACGTTTTCATACTGTGGAGGAATTCATGTATTCAAGTCCTTAAATATATAAATTTAAAACAGTGAAACTTCTCCAAGAGAATAGGACCGCATAACATTAGCTTGTTTCTGACTGACAGCAGCTATTTTCTAAAAATCTGCTGATTCCATACATCGTTTTACTTATAATCTCTACATAATCCTCAATCACAATATCTTTTCCTTATACAGGCATTTACACTTAAGCTGATGACACCGCAATTGAAGTGGTACTAACTAGAACATAGATAAACAGAGAGCGGAATTCTCCATAAAACAAATCATGGTCTGGCTTTCTAATAATTTACTTACTCTAAATTTGAATAAAGCACTTTTATCTTCCTTTCCACTTATCTAAACTTAATTCTCCATCCCAGGATTTCTCTGTTAAAGTCCACACCTGTGCTGATAATAATAACTGTGCTTGCCCTCATTTGATGAGTGACAAATGCAAAGTACCTAGGTGCGCAGTTGGACAGTGGGTTAACGAGGAACATACAAGTTGAAACCGTTAAAAACAGATCAAGAAAACTTATACACTTCTTTAAAACCCTACGCGATATCACCTCGCAAAAAAACTACGAATGGTCTATCTTGCCCTATGCCAATCCATCGTCTAATACTGCATTCCGGTATGAGGGATTCCCGAAAGACACAATTACTTGAATTGCAACGGGCACAAAGAGCTGTGTTGAAAGTTATGAATAAAAAGCTGATAAGATACCCTACTGAACAATTGTACGCTGACAACAAAGTACTTTCTTTATGCTCAGAACAATCACAATGCATAAAGTTGTTTCCCTTCCGGATCTAAGAAAACGTAGCAAGCAGTCGGCAGTTGTCTGCTCGGGCTGCTCGAGCACTCGCTGTAGAACCGCCTTTGACGCCGCAGACGTCAGTATGAGAGCCTTGGTTGCAAACTATTATATATAACATACTTAACAAAAATCAAAACATTGTGGGACTCAACACCCATGAGGTTAATTCGATCACAACCAGTTGGCTACTCCAGCTAGATTATGATGAAACGGACGTGCTCCTCAAGTTCATAGATTAAAAATACACTATAAGCACACACACACCCTGTAACTAAATTTAAACAAAACTTTACACAAACACACACACACACGCACACACATTCTGCATATTATGTAGAATCTTATTATAGTAACTATATTTAGATATAAAATATGTTTATACTTACCGACATCAATAAAACCACGTCCACCACTGTGTCTAGCGTGAACATTTTTGACTGAGCACTGTGTCCTAAAACACAGGCCTAGTTTGGGCAACAGGACCAGTTGCTTGTCTACACATAACAAACACTATTTTGATATTATTTTGTTTGTAACTCATTTTATTATTCAAGTAAACATTTTATTATTTCTTTTTATCTTTCATCATTTCTAATTATGTATTTCAGATCAGTTGAAATGCTAATCAGACATAAAGTTGAGGGCGGCAAATTGTACATTTTCCATCAGAATTCTAAAACTGCGCAATATGTATTTATATCTATACTAATATTATACAGCTGAAGAGTTTGTTTGTTTGTTTGAACGCGCTAATCTCAGGAACTACTGGTTCCAATTGGAAAATTCTTAGTGTTCTTAGTGTTGGATAGCCCATTTATCGAGGAAGCCTATAGGCTATATAACATCACGCTACGACCAATAAGGAGCGGCGTAGCAATGGAAAATATTGCAAGAACGAGGAAAATTCTCTTATCTTATATAAAGCAGACGAAGTCGCGCGGGTCAGTAATCATATATTTATTATGTGCAAGCAAATAAAGCCTGTTCCTTTTTTATTTTATTATCTGTTAAATACATTTTGTTGCTACATCCACCTAACGAAAAGCAAAAAATCCACGTTTAATGTCTATGTAGCAAACCTACCCTGCCCCTTGCTTAGCGGCTAAAACATTCACTGTAAACTCATGAGAACATTTAACAGAGCACACACAATGCGACAGTGCCTCAGTGCCACAGTGCCACAGCGTCACCAGTGGCCACCAGTGGCATATATACCCAGCGAGATACGACGACACGTCCATAATAACCGGTGGTTGTGCACAGGTTACGAAATCACAAGTGTCTGCCCACGCGACCACCGAGCCACGGTGCCCTTGCAACACTATAGTCATCATTTAGATGCATCATAGACTATAATATACTCCAATTATATGGCATTTACATGCATCTATGTATCTTTTATATTAATTCAATCAGAACGGGGTTTTTGATCGACCACACCTTCTACCGAATAATCCTAATTCGACATAGTGTTTTAGTTGCCTGCTTTATGGTACGGTTACACTAAGTAACTTGTAACCACGTGATAGTTCTCACGACTATACTAAACAGGTGTTTTATAGAGTTTTAGAACAACAAAATGTATTTTGACCTCAAACAATGAACACAGGAGGCGCTGTGTAAGTTAGCAGGTATAGCTTAGATAAAGATACAAGAATTTGAAGTAAAATATGAATTATATTGGGGAAAAAAGACTAACGTACAATCTCCTACTTTTTATGAAGTCGATTAAAATATGTTACTAACAGATTAATAAAATATATTAAAAGGATTTGAAAAAATATTCATAAGAATCTTGATCATGAAGCTAGCGCATATGGCTCGTATCTGTAATATTGAATGTTATGTTAACTATTGACAGATAATTCGTTTGTATTCCTAAAACAACAAGCGTGGGCAAAACATAGGCAGCGCTAACATAAGGAGTCGGCGCGATCAGTGACGGCGACAGTTGCTAAACAATAATATTGGTCCAATCGTGCACCGCTGGTACAGTTGGCGCCGCGCCAAACTTTTTATGTGCCACACTCTGTGTTTACATTATTTACGTCTGCTGACGTCACACGTAACGTTACGTACCGCTATCTGCCGACCAACTGCCAACCACCTACACTCTTAGGTGCTCCTCAATGCCATCCTCCTCTCACGTAGACGTATGCTACACAAGTTGCCTCGAGCATGTCCACGGTGATCCATGCTGTACCGCTTGTGTGCATTGCTCCGTAGAGAGGAGTCTAGAGAAGCGTAGCATGTGTTCGCCACTCAGGGACCGTCTCATGTCTGTGTCATATAATTATTACCATATTATAAGTTTAAAATCTGTAAAATAAATAATTACACTTGAATCATAATTAATGTTTACATACATTGTACATCTACATCGATTTTTGCAAACTATCTTGAATAAATCAATGTCAATTACAAGAATGTAGCGTAAATAAAATGACAACATAGCAGTGTTCGTGAAGCTCGTATCGCATGGGTTACACAAGGATGTATATAAACAGCTTCTTGACGACGGTGCGTGAGTGCCTCGCGACCTTTTGTCAACTCTACTTTCGAAGCTAACCCATGTAGGTGATGTTACCAATATTTCAGGCAGTTTGTTCTACTCTTTGATAATGGGTTCAAAGGATTTCGACTGTGCCTGACGTAGCTTTAACGGAAGCCCACTTAGGAGTATTATTTGTTATTTGTTTTGTATAAAGATATGTTTAATTATGTTATCGTCAATAGTTAGTATGTACACGATTCAGTGAGACTTGGTGTCTGTCTGCGGTTTTGAAGCGTCATGAGATCAAGGTCTCTTGGTTTGTGTTACCTCATAGATGAACAAAGTTAACGACACGTGTTTGTAATTTGAATAGGTATGCTCTAAATGTACCAAATAATACTTTTGACAGTTTGTCCTCGAGACGGGTAATCAAGTTAAAGAAAATAAACAATTAGTTTTCTAAACTGATTCCTACTGGGCGGGCACCCACTCTGAGTATTTCCACCAGCACAGCTTCATTATATCTGTCACATTATATTTATCTGGTGTCCTCTATTAATGTGTCTATGTACTAGCTATATAAGACACTAGCTGACCCGTGCAACTTCGTCTGCTTCACATAAGAGAATTTTCCTCGTTTTTGCAACATTTTCTGTTGCTGCTCCGCTCCTATTAGTCGTAGCGTGATGTTATATAGCCTATAGCCTTCCTCGATAAATAGGCTAACCAACACTAAAATAATTTTCAATTCGGACCAGTAGTTCCTGAGATTAGCGCGTTCAAACAAACAAATAAACTGTTCAAGTTTATAATATTAGTATAGATTGGTACACCAGTTGTGTCATACTTATCATAAAATTACAATGGAATCTGTTCGTAAGGCTGACATCGTTTTAAATATTTGTCTATTAGACTAATTCCAATTCGCCTGACGGTGAGCAGTTAGTGGAGTCTCATACTCCAAAAGACCACCGCGCTGTGTAGGGGTTCCTCAGCCCGCCGCGTGTAGCTGTGACCATGAAGAAGAGCGTACAATGAAGTACCTACATGGAAAGCCTAACAAGAAAATCTGTCTAAATTAATAAAATGTTATTATACTTCGTATCGTTTGTCCGAAATAGCGGATGGGTAAACTGACCGAGTACTAGTCGTATTTTAGACAGTCAGTTTGCCGTATTATGTTATTTTATACGCCTACCTAATAACACATACACTTACTAATTTTCATTCATTTGTTGAGGTAGTGAGAACTTGCTTAAAATATTATCGATCGCAACTACGATCACGATAAAGTGAACATCGTTACTTTAAGTTTGGTGCTTATTGTAAGTGTGCCAAATTTCTGTCATCTCTGAGTGAAACGTCTGTGACAGGCAGACACGCATATGATTTCATTAGCGTTTCGTTTTTTATGTAAGTTTTGTTTAACATAATTTCCACGATAGGTTTAAATCGGGTCCTTAAACGTCAAACCTATTGAATTATTATTTCAACTTACTCAACATATTACCTGTTTACAAAATTAATGTCATCAAAAAGGCTGCCGAAAGACGTCTGTAGAAGAATGGGATATATACATTTAGCTCAATTTGGGCCAAAAGGAGATTGGATCCAGATGTTATGATTATGTCTCCTTGATCTCCGTTACTTCGGATACACACGCCACCCGATATTATAATATTGGAGTGGTCGTAACATAGATGTTACTTTTTTACATAGAATTAATATGCAATAATGTGCCCAACTGCCACTTTGTAAGAAACAGTGAAGTTTATAAAAACTTACTATATGACACTAGTAGTAGACTTAGTCATATTATAGACTGTATAGACTACGAACACAAATAATTAAATTTTAAGACACGGAAAATATGCTCACTGGTTCAAATCCTACTTTAAATAATAAGTTCATTACTAAGTCTTCCGTTAAAAAAACCATTGATACAAAATATTCTGCTCCGAAGCAAAATGTCCATACCAATAAAGGCTTAATTCAAACTACAATTAACGAATACTTTCAGAAGATTTCTAAACGCAGTAGAATAAACAATTCTTTACAGCATAAAAAAAAAAAACAAATAACTTTAATGGCACCGTAAAAAATCTTTTTCATGAGTAAACAAAACGATACAATCACTATTTTCCATCAGAACATTGCAGGCATTTTAGGTAAAAGAGAATTATTACAGATTACCTTGGATAGTTTATCTAAATCAGGCACGTATATTGACATAGTATGCATCAGCGAAAGCTTTTTAATAGTAGGTGACGAAGTTAACATGCACCTTAATAACTTCAATTTAGCGAACTATTTCTCTAGAGCAAAACAAAGGAGATACGGTGTCTGTATTTTTGTAGAAATTATATTGAGTACAAAAAGGTCTCATTTTTAAATTACATTTCAACTGAGCTTACTTTTGAATCTTGTGGCATAGAGATTTCTTAGTATAACTGTATTATAATTTGTATATATCGTATAATGAATACCTATCCTAATATATTTCTGCGCAAATTAGATATTCTTATGGTCAAACTACGCAATAAAACTAAGAAAAAGACAATCGTAGCTGGTGATTTTAACATAGACCTGTTAAAGCACTGTGAAACTTTGTTGGAATTTCATAGAATTGTCCAAAATTACAACTTTAATATTCGTATTAATGTACCTATCAGATTAAATAGTTGCATAGATTAAATATTAAGTAATATTCCTATGGCCTCCGGCTGCCTATTACCTTTACAACTTTCCGACAACACAGGACAAATTCTTACATTTCCAATTCAAAATAAAGGGATTCTCTAGTTATTTATATTTAAAACTAAAAAGGATTACCATAAGGATCATCATCATCATCATCATCATCGGGCTATAATAGTCCACTGCTGGACATAGCCCTCCCCTAATGAGCGCCATAGCGCCCTGTAAGGATAATATTACTTTATTTTTAAACTGTCTTAAAGAACTGTCATGATCAGAATGTTTGTAATGTTGCTTTCAATGCTTTCCACGATGATTTACTTTTATTTTTAACTTATGCTTGCCGACTATTCGTATAAAAGTATGTAATAAAATGAAAGGCAATTCCCGGCTAACAAAAGGGCACAAAATAGCGTCTGAAAATAAACGTAAATTGAGATATAAGTGTTATAAATCCGGCACTACATTAAATAAATTTAAATACATCTAATATAACAAAATTTCGAAAAATGCATCGTCACCGCCCAAAAATTCAGCAACGAAAGATATGTGCGTAAAGCTTTAAATATATGTTAAGCATGTTGGATGATGATAAATTGGAATATTCGGCCAAATCATTCAACAAGAGTTATTTCTCAATTATTATATAACGAAGCCGTAGTACAGAACTCTGGCAAAATTGCAAACATATTCAATGATTACTTTATAAATATGACAAATACATTGAATAGTAATCAGTTCACAAATAAGAAGCCGATGTTACATGCGAATAGTGTCAGCATGATTTTATTTCCCACTGACATAGAAGAGATTTGTAAGTTAATTGGTTCACTCAAGGACACTCCTTCCGTAGGCTTTGACAACTTTCCTACAATCATACTTAAAGCATGTAGTAAGATCATTGCTCCAGTTTTAGTACATATAATAAATCTATCTCTTATGCAAGGTATTATCCTTGATAGATTAAAAACAACAGTAATTAAACCACTTTATAAAAAAGGTGATAAAAACGACACAAATAATTATCGTCCCATTGCACTAATTCCTTCCATCGCTAAATTATTTGAAAAGGTTATGTACAGTAGGTACATTAGTATATTACTTAAACAAATTCAAAATACTACGCCCAGAGCAAAATAGGTTCTTGAAAAAAATCGACCACTTTAGCTACCTTTAAACTGATGAACAACATAGTAAAACATAAACAAAATAACGCCAGTTACAGCAATCTTTTTTGATATGAGTAAGGCATTCGATTTTGTATTGCATGAATTACTGCTGCAAAAATGTAATCACTATGAAATTCGTGATTCTGCTCATGATTGGCTGATGAGTTATCTAAGTAACAGAACACAGTTTGTTGAAGTTACAAATTTTAACTCGAAAATGAAGAGGTACCTTTAAAATCAAACATGAGATACAAATAAAGTTGGTGTACCCCAGGGAGGCATTCTTGGTACACTTCTTTTTCTTCTATATTTAAATGACTTTCCTTCGATGACAACTCATGAATGTATTTTATATGCAGATGATATCTCAATAATAGTACCTAACAACTCTAATTGTAACTACAATGATGTGCTAAATAAAATAAAAGTATTTATGCTATTGTAGACTGGTTAAGTTGACATAATCTTAGTGTTAATATAAATAAAACTAAATATATTCAATTTCATAACAAAGGAGGGCCGAAGTATAAGTTAAAACTAAATTATAACGCGGAATCTCTATCAGAGGTAAATGATTTTTCTTTTCTAGGGTTAACTCTAGATGATAAATGTAATTGGAAGGCTCACATAGAAAAGACCTGTAATAAAATTAACAGATTTGTTTACGCTCTGTGGAGACTAACCAAAATCGCAAATAAAAAAACGGCCCACAAGCATAACATGCCTTTGTCGCATCGAACCTTAGATATGGCATCGTGCTTTGGGGTAATTCTGTAAAAATAAATAGATTGTTTATAGCACAGAAGCGATGTGTGAGAGCTATTTACAACGTAGCTCCCTGGACAACCTGTAAGCCTCTTTTCTGTGAACTGTCCATATTAAGTGTACCATCTCTTATACATATATTTGAAACGTGTATATTTGTCAAAAATAAAACTAAACAGTTAACCCTTAAAAAAAATTGCCGTTTTCCAAACAAACTTGTTCTTCTCTTCCTGCAATAAAAACAGAAATGTTTAGCCGTAATAGTTACTCTATGGCAATACGCATTTATAATCACCTGCCATAACAGTTTCATGAATTACCAAATTATAAGTTTAAGGCTCATTTACAGGTCTAGGTGGCGCTGCTCCGAGTAGCTCAAAGAACTGTAGCACCGTGTTTAAAATTAAATTAAAAATATTTATAATGTGTAAATTATCTAAAATGAGATATTATGTGACAGTATCAGTGACAATATTCTACATATAGTGAAATCTCGAATAAACGGTGACAATTAGTGCAATATATTCGTGATAATAACCAACGAACAGTAGTGGACTGAAGAATTAACCATTTGTACTAAATCGTTGCTTTATATCGCAAATGCAGTACGAACTGGAATACACCGCCTGTTGTGAGTACAAATATGTAAAAATAAGAAATAAAATGCTAAATATACTTACTCAAATTCTGAAAATAACATTGACGAAGTTCGTTTTTTATTTAAAATCAATGACCATCTAGTGTCAAATAGCTGAACTAGTTGATAACTGACACCAGGATAATTAAAAGAAGTACAGCTATTTCATAAGAGAGGGCACTACTTAATTATTTAGCTACTCACAAACAGATGTCACTTCATACATTAACCAGAAAAAACTTACATGATACTCTGAGAATTAGCAACCAGTCAATAATTTCGACCTGATACAGCAGCTAGCTCGTGGCGTAATAGATAGTACGCATGACTTATAAATACACTGGTATCAAGATCGAATCCCGCCTACCCTGATGACTTTTTCGAATTGTAATAATTTATTTGGACATTTATTTAATTATTATAATAATAAATAATAATTATTTAGAATAAAATAATAAATTATATAATATATTGTAAAATAGAATTGTAGAAATAAAAACTACACTATGGATGAAAACGTAACAGTCAGAAAACGTACACGAACAAAATCAATGAATGATTCAAATACTTCGTCATTATTTGATTGTACTATAACAAGCCTACCGGACGATACTCAGTCCCAAGATTATATGACTATACGAGAACTAAATGAAAAAATAAAAAAGCTATCTAGTGAGTTACAATCTGCGCACCAGGAAATAGATGATTTAACGTGCGAAAACGTAGAACTTAAATCAGACTTGTCAAAGGCAAACAAAACGATCGAATTATACAAAAAAGTTACTATTGCGAGTCCAAGGCTTACACCACGATTAGACCGTAAAAAGAAAATGAAAGATTCTTTGAGTAGCCAAATGATCCAACATAGAAACATACATTTAACGAATAATATTTTCTCAAACAAAGAAGAAAGCACTAAACAGCTTGAGGACACCACTAAAAATTGCAGCAATATTGTCAATAAACAGACATCTATAAAAACTCAACCAATTAATGGAAAACGGAATCTCTGTATTCTAACCAATTGTAATGTTAAAGGAAGATTACAGGATATTGAAGACACATTTTCTGAACAATTTGACCTCTGTCGTTACATTACACAAAACTGTGGAATATTGAAAATGTTATCGGATATTAAAACCAAGCTACGAAACTATACTTTTAACGACTACTGTTTAATTCTGATCGGGGAACATGACTTTAAAAAAGCTGTTAATTGTTCTGAGCTGGTAAAATCTATTCGGGAATGCCTACAACATATATCTCACACAAATATAATATTATGTGTTCCGACGTATATATGCGGAGCCCCTATATTTAATTATAAAATAGAGATGTTTAATACATTATTATCCATGAATGTACAATACCATAAATATGCATATATTTTTGATTCGAATTATAATCTCTCGTATGACATGTTTTCTTACAAATCTGGTAAAATCAACAATTATGCATTACAGAATATATATAAAAATATTATACAACAAATACTTGTCAACTTATCAATACTTCCGCATAACATGGACACTACGTGTAGCGTTGATGAAGCAAGAAATTGTATTGGTAAATGCACTGCAAAATCACCGATTGTTTTGATTCCTATGGGTAACGCTCGGCCTGCTACATCAGATTTGCATGCGTGTGATGACCATGTAATTGCGGAACAATCTAAAACATTTTTTCGTTAACTATAAACATATAAATATATTACATCAAAACATTAATGGTGCTATAAATAAGTCAGATCTTTTAACTTTAAACCTCGATTCTCTTATAGAACAGAGTATTCTAGTTGATGTAGTATGTTTAACCGAACACAATATGTTAAAAGGTGACACCAAATTATTATTCATAGAAAACTACATACTTGCAACCTCTTTTTGTCGTAAAAACCGTCATGGCGGTGCCTGTATTTTGATTCACAATCATCGTGAGTTCAAAACTTTAAATTCTATAGAAAAATATGGCGTTTCGGGTATAATTGAGTGCTGTGCCATAGAACTCACATTACATGGCATAATAGTAGTGTGCATTTACAGACCACCTCGAAACAATATACAAAATTTCGAAAAATTTTTTGCTATCTTTAATGACTTACTTGCTACATTGTGCTTCACAAGAAAAAAAATAGTTATATGTGGAGACTTCAATATAAACACTTTAAAAAAGAGTAAAGAGACTACCATGCTGAACCAAACAATCATTGGCTATAATCTTAAATTGGCCATTAATGAGCCAACACGCCTTGTAAGTGGCTCTTGTTTAGACAACTTTATACACAATATTAGGGGAAGTAAATACAACATTTTTGAATTTGCTCTGTCTGATCACTCAAGCCAAATGTTAACTTGCAAAGTCAAAGCAACATGCTCTCTCTCACATTGGTTAATACAAAGTAGAGATTACAGTAAAGAAAACATGACAAAATTCAATCAATGCTTAAAATCACTTACTTTTAACGAAGTTTACAGTATGACTGATCCAAATTATGCATTTGATTATTTTCACGAATTATTTATTTTATTTTATAATCTGTGTTTTCCACTTATATTAATAAAAAGAGCACCTCGAAAAAAGCCATCCTGGATATCAAAAGGTATTAAAATATGTGCAAAACAAAAAAGATCTTTACTTTGGCAATATAGGAAACATCCAAGTAAACACAACAAAAACTTGTTCAAATGTTACACAGAACGTTTAAACAAAATAATAAAGTTAACACAACGGGCCCAGAATGACTATAAAATCAAAACAGCTTCAAACAAATCTAAAGTTACTTGGTCAATTATCAATTATAATAACAAGAATGTGATTAAAGAGGAAATCAGACATATAAAAAATGATGGGGTGATCGTTGATGACCCCAAAGATATCACAGAGTTATTTAACAATTATTTCATAAGTGGAAATGACAGTAATCTAAAACCAATTAACGTTAACTGTAAAGTACCGAATACTTATAACTCATTATTCATGAACCCAACGACTCCTTCTGAAATTAATAATATAATTAATTCATTAAAGAATACTAATAGCACAGGTTATGATGACGTTAGTACAAAGGTATTGAAAGATGTATCAACTATCATCTCACCTGTTTTATCCTACATAGTAAATTTAAGTATAGCCTCTGGAATATTTCCCAATAAATTAAAAATAACGGTAGTTAAGCCTGCATTTAAGAAAAATGATAAGGGTGATGTTGCAAATTATAGACCCATAGCGCTCATTCCGATTTTCTCTAAAATTTTTGAAAAGATTATTGGTCAAAATCTTAATGATTTCTTTGAAAAACATAAAATCTTTACAGAGAAACAAGTCGGATTTCGTAAGAATAAAAGTATAAATTTAGCTGTTTTTCATTTTCTACGTACTGTAATGTCAAGCCTTAATAATAAGCACTTAGTATCTGCTCTATATATGGATTTAACTAAAGCTTTTGACTATGTTAATCACAGTATCCTCTTAAATAAATTAGAAGCATACGGAGTTCGAGGAAATGTTCTGAATCTTCTAAAAACTTACTTAATAAATCGACAACAATGTACACAAATTACTCGCATATGTCCAAAAACGTGTAGACAAATAGTATATTCATCGTCATATCGTGAAGTAACTCATGGAGTCCCCCAGGGAAGTATCCTTGGTCCAATATTATTTATTGTTTATATAAACGATTTACCAAATTATATAAACCAAGATCTGGTACTATTTGCTGACGATAGCAATGTGATGTTCACAAGTACAAACAAAAATCAAATGATATCTGACATAAATCAAACACTGGACATAATAATTCAATGGCTATCAAATAATAATTTATTAATTAATCTGAATAAAACAAATTTAATGACATTTAGAAATAGGCAAAATAATTTAATAAATCTTAACATATGCTACAATGGACAACAAATTAACATAGTCCAAAATGCAAAATTTTTAGGTCTCCATCTCGATTCAAATTTAAATTGGAAATCTCAAGTGGAAGATATTTGTACTAAGCTGAACAAATTCTCTTATGCACTAAATAGACTTGGAACAGTTGTGAATCAATCTGCTGTCATCACTGCGTACCACGGTTATGTAGAATCAGTACTAAGGTATGGTGTCATCTTTTGGGGTAACTCCGTAGACAATGATATGATATTTAGAGCCCAAAAGAGATGTGTAAGGGCCATTGTGAAGTTAAAACAGACGGATAGTTGTAAAACATTTTTTATTAGTCTGAAATTGTTAACGCTTCCATGCCTTTATATATATGAGGTAGCCGTCTTTGTTTTTACACATACTTCTTTATTTGGGCGCCTACAGAGTAAACGTAATAATCATAAAATATGTTTTCCATCAAACAAAACAGGGCAATTTAGCAACAGCATATTTTGTATGGCCCCTCGAATTTATAACCATTTACCATTATACATATTGAGATGTTCCACAGATAACTTTAAAACGCTATTGAAGCAATTTCTTGTTAATAAGGCATACTACACACTGAAAGAATATCTCGAAGACAAATATGACATCCAATAATATAATTAGCTTTTAATGACTCTTAATTAAATTCACTTGACTTATATAATATTATCTAAATTGACTTGTATAATGAAAACAATGACATGGATAACATTTAATTAATTAATATTTATATTGATTCTGATTATGTTTCATGTGAACCTCAATTATAACTAGAGTATGTTTAAATAATTTAATATAAAAAAATTAATAAATGAATAATATAATCTGAGCAATATTGCATGCCAATTGGCGGAATATAGCTGCACTAAATGTTTGTTCAATACTGATAAAACTATGTTAACACCACTGTAACAACCTATATTCGCAATAAACTATTTGAATTTGAATTTGAATTTGAATCATTTGTTCAAATGCATGCCATGGGACTTTGATGGCAAATGTGTTGCTCTAATCTTGTATCACACCATCTGTATAACAAACCACATTTTTAGCAAATAAAGTATTTTAATTTGAATTTAAATGATCAGCACCCCCCACGTTATGATCGCAATGACTTTAGTTAAAACCGCATTTGGAGGATACTTCAGCAGAACGTAAATGAATGTGATGAGATTGAATGTGTTGGTGAAGTATTGTTGTTTGCGCCGACAGGTCTCGGTCGCGCATAGGCAGCCCCGCGTACAGCGCGTGCTCCACCGACAGCTCGTTCGCGGAGCAGGCGCTGGCCGACACCAGCCTGCTGCTGGAGATCAACCCCGACAGCCAGCACCTGCCCTCCAGGCTCTACAAGATGGCGCGCGAGTACTGGAAGTGAGTACAACTACTACACAATCAATGTGCTATACCTACATATAACAAAACTATCACAACACTCAATTCATTTCTTATTTAATCTGGAGATAAAAAATGCAGTCAAAATGAATCATAATATCCCTTATATGTATGTTGATTATTGTTAACAAACACTTTAGACATGTACATATCTCTAATGGCATAAGCTGACTTCGCTGTAGTTATATGTGGAGGTACTGCGGAGTAGCGCGGTGTGAGGAGCGCGAGTTGTTATCGATAACAACGATAATACTATATGTTTCTTATTTAAAACATACAGTATAATTATTATAGTCGTCGAGCTCCACTAGTGACCCAAACATCGCCGCAGCCTTGGCCGACCTTGGCCCCGCCGCGCGTCTATGAGTAGTCGTCTGTCCGTCTAGTTGGTGACATATACACAACACGGTCAACCGCTAAATAACATGCGCTTATGTGACAACAGGCTGATCTTTATTTTTGAATAGCATCTTATGTAAAAAATAATCTTTCGATCTGTTTTGGAATCATAATTGTAACGATTATATTTTCTGAGGTGGCTTATGCTCAAACAAGCACATTACAATTAAAACAATGTAATTGTGCTCGACAATCGTTCTCATGCAACTCAGATAAATAAGGAAACTTGGGCCTGCCGCCGTGTCAGATGTAGCATCGGTTGGGAGTGGTCATGATGTTTAGCGAACAACGTTAAAGGAAATAAAAAATTATGTGTGTGTAGTTTATAATTAAACAGTAGTAGGTATATGAACATGGTTCTTTAAATAGGGACATTTATCTCATAGTTTCCTTCAACAGCTATCAAAAAATCTATTTGAAAAAGTCGCCCATTCGACTATGTGTATTAATGGAATACTTACATTTGTGAGAAATGATAATAAGTAATCGAATAAAAAAATCTAAAGTATTTAAAAATTTTACAAGATTAGCCATGTGGCACGAAAGATGTTTGAAAAAAAAAAACACAAACAATCGCACCGCGGCGGCCTAAGGAACTCCCTCACTAGATAACCTCTATGACACGCTATACAGCATTATATATGAGGGATTAAATGACGCAGCTTTTTATGTAATAGGTGATCGCACGAATGGTCCAGTAGTTTAACTAGGCACCTCGTCACAGCCACGCCGTTGAATGCAGTGCCATAAATAACTGCTTGAGTCTGGGTGTTCTTTGTTTACATTGCATGTTGTGAATTCTCTCTAGAAAACAAGACAAGTGTGCATTTTACTATAAAGGTGCAACAGTTAGATTTGGTTACTGTTCTACGTCTTCTACAATTTTTTCTGTATAATAATCATAATGCATTATAAATTTACTTTCTCAACAGGGTCTGTATAAGGCCTCAAAATGTGACCGCACCTACCTGTTATACGCTGTATATTATAAAGTATCATGCATTTTTATGCTTGTTATTATTGTGTAGAAATCTATATTGTTTTTATAAAAGATTGCAATTAATTAAATACCTATTTAAAAATATATTTTGCGCGTATCTCAGTAAAATATAAATGTATCCAAGCGTTCCTTTTATTTGATAAGCATATCTTCATATGTTTAAACATCACGTGCCGTACCCCTACACATAAAAAATTGGCTAATACACATAATTGCTAGATAAAGTCGGTAGCTCCTGTATGTATGAGTGCCGGCGACGCGGGCGCGGGCGCTGGCGCTGCCTCGTGCAGATAAGCTTAATTATGTTAAAAGCCATGCGAGGCGCGGGAAGCTTTCATTAATTAACTAACACAAAGAGTACGTAGTGAAGAATAACGACCGCATTACTATAAATTTAAATAACAATTAACGTATTTCTTACGGAAACGCATAGATAGCCCCGGACTGAACTATTGAACCGATGATTTTTGATTTGAATTTATTTGAATATCATCTGGTCAGTCATAATTTTAATACTTTTACAATTTGAAGACATGAACAGTATTTATTTTATTATTTTTATTTCTTTGTCTTTTTCTTTGTACATTCAGTTGAAAATAAACCTTTTAATATTTACGTATTTGTGTAATTTAACCGCTTAAAACTTGCTTCTGATTGAGATCAAAATTCATTCAGAACCCACCGATGCCATTTATTGTTGTTGCGGGTAGATCAATATGTTTTAATTACAACCGTCAGTGATATGAACGGAGAGCAGCTGGTCGGAATAATATCGTTATAACTGTTTAATTGTATTTTATAATTATTTTATTCTTGTGACATGCTTATTATAGACATTTGATTATTATTTATTTTATTGTAATGATGGCTAATTTACTTACAATTACGGAAGTGCAAACTGTTGAAGGAGAATTAAAGTTGAGGTATGATTTGTGCGATTCCTTACAAACTTTGTTTTATCTACACTAGACTATAAGCAGACGCGAGGATGTGGAAATAAGTCAAATATTTAATAATTTGTAGCCATGCTTGTCAAAGGTAATGTATATAATGAAGTACATTTGTTACCTTACATCATTTTACCTAATTAGGTTTTGCATTCGTCTGCAGTCATATATTACATGCAGTATTATATTATAAATACCACACCAATAAAGTGACCATAACGAACCAGATGTATTTATGATATGCTGCTTATCGTAGAAGGGCTATTTATATTGTCTGTTGCATTGCAGAAACACGCTATACTTGTTTACCAATATGAGAATAATAAGAGGCTCGGTAATTATATTGAAACAGACATTCTAAATGCAAGCTCGTTGTTACAGTGCTTTTATCTAAGTCACCTTATATTCGTCCTTAAAACTATTATATTTACCACATGCACTTGTGCTGACACAAATTATATAAATAATAGTTCTAACTACTACAAGCTCAAGCATGCAAAAACTGTCTACACATCACACAAGCTAGGAATCTACGGACAACCGTCAGAATGGCGAGCCCTACGCTACGCCTAGGCCATTCTACATAATACTTAAAAATTAGTGGTCCCACCAACAATGCGTTACCCAGCTGAATTAACGAGTTATGTATTATATGCGTAGACTAGTTATGTATCGTATACGTGTAGTAATATGTACTAGAAGTAAAGTCAAAGCTAACTGAGCATTGTCTCAGAGTAGCAGCGCAGCTCGTCACAAAAAGACAAACAGCGCACTCTAGGGCGCTCGTAAAATTAGATATTATGTTCTATATTTGCACGTCGGCGCGCCTAGCAAATGTCAGCCGACGCGCGACTCGCGACTACAAACACAACACCACACGGGCATACAGTTCCTACTACTAATGTGATGTGTAATAAGTCATACGCACGTGTTAGTGCGGTAACCAACAGTGACACGAGTGTGTTCTACTGAGTGAGTCGTCCAGTCGTGGGTGAAGGGATCGGGTGCACGCAGATCACCAGGTAACCCGCGTTAAGTGCTCGTGTGTTTATGTTGTACAAGGAATTCGGTTTAATGTGTTTAGATCGGTGCACTCTGCCTGTTAAGTAGCGTCACATTTAATTGTTTGTTTATTTGACGTGTGCGTTAAGGCCGCCAGGTGTTCCTCCACTACTAGATTGCTAGACCGAGACTACTACAGCGAGAAGTAAATAAAAGCGAATACAGGTACATGAAATGTTATTCCATTGTTATTTTATTAGTTTGTTGTTATCGACTTATAAGTTGTTAAAACAGAGAGTAAATTGCTTAAGTAAACTGTTTACTTGAGCAATGGCTCTTGTAGTTTTATACTCGTTAGTCGATGTTATACTTAAGCCCGTGAGCTAGTTCTGATGGTCCAAAGATGTGTAGCCTAGTATACAATGTTTGTAAGTGCGGTAGTAATAGTGTGTCACAAGTAGACTATAGTACCTAATGGTGTGTGTGTGTTCGCAGCAAGTACCCGAAGACGGACTACACGTACTCGCCGCTGTCGCGCGACCGCGTGGAGCTGGCGCCGGGGCAGGTGGCGATGCCCAACATGTCGCGGCGCTCGCTGTCGCAGTTCCGCGTGCAGGGCGCGCTCACCAGCGCCGACGAGCTCGAGCGCCTCTCCGCCGCCTCCTGGACCACCACCACCACGCGCAAGCGATACACGGTCCGTCACTTTACAGCTCACTAGCAATATGAGCCCTATTTAAACTGTCTCAACACACGGGCAACAGTCCACCACGTTGGCCCCGTTCGGCTTGGCAAAAATCACATATCTTCGAAAACATTATGGAGAACTCTCAGGCATGCAGATCCCTCACGATGTTTTCGTACATCTTTAAAGGAAGTGATAATTACCTATTCAGTATTATTTTCAAAAGTCTGAGGTTCATGTCTTGGGATCGAATTCGAGACCTCTGCGTGGCCGTTCAACCTTCTTCCACTAGGATATCCCTGCGCCTTACTACTTGCTACACATTTATTGCTTTACGTTTTCAGAAATGATAAACGTTCAAAATTAACGATTTAAATACGGATTGAATCGTGTTACTTATCTTAAAAGCACTATTATTACATCATTATTAAACAAATATACTACTACTTATTACATAGGTTAAATAGTAGTACTTAAGTTATTAAACTATTTAGCTCCCCGTTACTCTTTACGCGACGTTCCGATTGCTTTCAGCAGCAATAGTAGATTTCAGAATTATGTAATGATTGTGTTGTTAAAATAAACAACATGATAAAATCTGAATAAAGTAGTTTGATTTCAATACTAGCTATCTATATAATATTCTATTGGGGATATTACATATTTGTGTGCTTTTTTGCACAATTTTACCACCATCAATGTTTTATTGTCGTACAGAGAACAAAATAACCAATTTTGATTGACGGCTATATTATCGCCAAAGTTTGTAAGGTTTTCTGCTATTTCCCATGAATTAAAACCATTGATAAAAAAGAAAGATGAGTGGCGTCCTGTAGTAGAATATACAGCCTTGGTCAAAAGTATAGAGCACCCCTATAAAAACTGCATTTTGTAAAAAGTTTTGTATAGAATGAAATGAAACAACTTGTGTACATTTTAAATGATCTTTACTTTGATATAAAATCAATTTTTCGTCGGCCCACCCTTCGTCGCTATCACAGAGGCTTTTCATCTTGGCATAGAGCTTGCAAATTTTTTACACTGTTCTTCAATTATGGCATTCCATTCTTGGCGGTGGCGTATTTTTAGTTGTTCTTTTGTTGTTATTGTGTGGCGCCGGACCTTACGCTTTAGGATTCCCCATAAATGTTCTATATAAATATAACATTTATAAATAAGGATTAAGGTCCGGCGACTGTGCAGGCCATTCCAGGAGCTCAATGGAATTTTCACATCCCGCTACCTGCACCGTGTTTTACAGTGGGGACCACACACTCTGCTTAAATTCTTCCCCCCACAGCGACGCAAAAACAAAAGAAATAGAGTTTTACTAATCATGAAAAGTTCAATAATACTTATTTATCCATTTGGACATTCATATTATCTAACTTACCTCAAAGTTTGATTAATAAATAAATAAAAATAATATAATTTTACAATTTCGCACGATGAGATACTTCAAATCGTAGCAGCACTAGGTAGCAAAGTAAATATAATAAGTAGCGTTTTATGAGAGGTGGACAGGAGCCTACACTAAGGAAACCCTGTATTTCAGGTCTCCTGGACTCTTTAACTCGTGGCTTTGTGAGTGTTTGTTCTACTTCATAAGTTTTATGAAATCTGTGCGAGCGTGTATTAGTGCGTGTGAGCGTGTATTAGTGCGTGTGAGCGTGTATTAGTGCGTGTGAGCGTGGAGTGTGTGTGTGTGTCATCGTGTGTGTGTGTGTCATCGTGTGTGTGTGTGTCATCGTGTGTGTGTGTGTCATCGTGTGTGTGTGTGTCATCGTGTGTGTGTGTGTCATCCTGTGTGTGTGTGTCATCGTGTGTGTGTGTGTGTGTCATCGTGTGTGTGTGTGTGTCATCGTGTGTGTGTGTGTGTCATCGTGTGTGTGTGTGTGTCATCGTGTGTGTGTGTGTCATCGTGTGTGTGTGTGTCATCGTGTGTGTGTGTGTCATCGTGTGTGTGTGTCATCGTGTGTGTGTGTGTCATCGTGTGTGTGTGTGTCATCGTGTGTGTGTGTGTCATCGTGTGTGTGTGTGTCATCGTGTGTGTGTGTGTGTGTGTCATCGTGTGTGTGTGTGTCATCGTGTGTGTGTGTGTCATCGTGTGTGTGCGTATGCGTGTGTGTGCGTGCGGGTGCGTGTGCGTGTGCGTGTGCGTGTGTGTGTGTGTGTGTGTTTGTGTGTTTAAGGCTTCTATGTTGTCGTAGTTTAAATTCAGTAAATAACTTCTAATAGTAGTTTTACATTCGCGTGTAGTTTAAGGATATATGTTTAACAGTGTTGAGTTTATTATAGAGATCTTATCTTATGTGGGGGCCAGTCAGTGCAGGCCGCCGACTCTTCGACCCAGTGACAACGACTGCCATAGATGTTCATGGTACCCGGGACCGGCTTAACATGCTCTTCGAGGCACGGAGCAGGCGATAATTGTCAATCAATACGCACATAATTTCGAAAAGTCATATAACTTCCGACAGTCAGAGGTGCGCGACATGGGTTCGAACTCGAGACCCTCTGCATTGCAGTCTGTTAGTCTTCCCACTGAGCTATCGCTGGTCTTATAAAGTATTTATTTTCCTCTTATATATTATGATAGAGATAATTTTCTAGAAAACATGGTTGTAGTTGTATAGTTTTTTAGAGATCCATATTAACTTTCTCGTTCTTGCTGCTAAAAGATCGAGTTGCAAATGCCATGACAAAGCTTGGTCAAGTTGGACACCTAGATATCTAACGTTATCTGTTATTTCTAGTGACAAACAGGAGCATGGTATAGAACAAATATAGTTCCCTGTATGAACTTTGAGATTAATAGCGTCACGAGCCGGCTGTGTAGATTTATTAATAGAGAAAGATATATATTCAGATTTTTTTACATTAAGAGTTTGGAGATTTTTATTCAACCATTGAGAAATCTGCTGTAGACCTTTCTCAGCGCGATACTGTGCCACGGCCCAAGTCTCTCCCTCGAATAAAAGTGCTGTATCGTCTGCATACGCAAATATTTTGCCATTTGTAGGAATGTAATTGGAAAGTTCGTTTACATAAATCAGGAAGGGACTCGGGCCCAGGTCACTTCTCTGGAGAATACCGCAAGAGACCAGAAGAAGACTAGTGACATGATCACCTATCTTCACCATTTGTTTACGATTTGATATTAGATTTAAGATTTCTTATCTTCGAAAAGTTGAAGGGGCAAACCACGTACACCTACGACATCTAACTTCTCCAGTATCAGCTTTGTAGAGACTGTGTCGAACATTTTAACTAGGTCTAGGAAAATGCCGATGCATTTCCGGCCATTATCCAAACCACTTGACAAGTGATTTGTGAGTTGTATTACTGCGTCCTCGGTAGATTTCTTAGACTGGAAGCCAAATTGTGAATCAGAGAGGATATTTTCTTGTAGTAAATATTTCTTTACGCGTTTGTTAATAAGCTTTTCAAGTAATTTGGACATGGCAGTCAGCACTGATATAGGGCGATAGTTTTCGACAGTCACTATCGCCACTTTTATGAATGGGATGTATAATAGATTTCTTGAAGCTATCGGGGAATGTACCTTTATTAATGCAGAGGTTGAAAATATGTGTTAATATGGGACTGATGCTAGTTTTGATGCCTCTTAAGAATGAGGTGGGTATGCTGTCCCAGCCGGTAGCAGAACTGTTCTTAAGGTTAGCTATTAGTTCTTCAACTTCAGCTACGTCTGTATCGAGTAGCACAAATTATTTTGAGCGACGGAAACTTTTGATGTCGCAAGCTAAGTTATGATTATTAGAAATATGGTGGATATTGTCAATTAAGTTTCTGGCCCATTTCAGTGAAATATTGTTTAATAAAATTAATTGATTGTGAAGGATCAATAGCACTATTTAAGAGTTCTTCAGCAGGGTTTTTATTATTAGAGGTATTTGTTATTTTGCGTATAGTGATTCGTCTGACCACACAATATTCGACCAGTGTTCTTCGGTGTGATGTTGATACTTTAAGGACCATGCATAGCGAGCCTTTTTATTATTGACAGAGATCAATGGCTTCTTCCTGGCTTTACACCCTTTAAGGCCAGCTTCCTGAAGTATTCGACGAGACGTTCTGGCAGAAATTGTTTTGTTACTCGCCACTGAGAAGCGAGCCCAGAAGACAATTTTTTTCTGTTTTTCAAGGACTCCCTCACTAACTTTCCATCTTCACGGTCACTGGTAATACGTTTTCGTCGTTCTGGGCCTATCGCTGTTCCTACCGGTAGCAGCGAATCGCTCAGTGGTAAGTTGCACCAATCGGCGCGAACACTTATGCCCTTGTTCATGAAAATGATAGGTTTTCACACGTATTTCAAGAGACAGTTCGGATGTTTTAGGCGTTATGTATCGAAATTAATATAACTGAACACAAAATAATACAAGAAGTGCCCTAGATCACGGTATGTGCACAGAACGACGCGAAATAGTGAACTGAAATAAAGATTGGAAATTACTAAACGGATAAGATGCTTTGCAACAGATGTTTTATTGGCGCTAACTGGGTACACTATTGTTTTAAATATCTATAGATATCGCCTTATCCATATTTAAATAAAATGTATTGTTTCCTACTGCAAATGGTACGCACGTGAAAAATATATGGGGTGCTCCATACTTTTGGCCAGGGCTGTATGTTTATAAATATAGTTGTATAATAGTAATTGTGTTGTTCCGCAGTCCATCGACAGTTCCGACGACGAGTCGCAGTACGTGCACAAGCAGTTCGCGGACGAACGCTGGTGGCTTACCCGCGTGCTCGTGACGCTCACCTCCACCGTCAGCAGCGCCGCCGCCCGCGCCTACCGACACGTGGTCGGGCCCTCGCACCGGTACCCTTACACCGACAGACGACCCGCTAAAGGTACCTAACCTATAACAAATACAGTGGCGCCGCCGCCCGCGTCTACCGATACGTGGTCGGGCCCTCGCACCGGTACCCTTACACCGACAGACGACCCGCTAGAGGTACCTAACCTATAACACACTCAAACGACAAATAAACTGAAAATACTCAATTGCTTCTTCTTTTATAGTCTGAAGTTGACCGCTGCGAATCGCAGATTTAAGTGTCGTCTTATGACGTCATTTCCTTATTCAAGGTCAAAGTAAAAATCTTTATTTCCATAAAAATGTGCAAACAATTCTCGGATACGCAATTAACTATACTTATAAGATATATTAATAAAAAAGAATAATAATAAGAAAATAAAGATGTAGCATTGACAAAAGCCTGTCCGAGGAGTAGAGCTTACCTTACATGAGATTTTTTCGTGTACAACGAGCAAATAATAATATCGTTGCATGTAACGATACAATGTGTACTATTGTATTCGAGTGCAATTATATGCTTAGACCAATAAAATGATAAGATAATATTAAGCTATAGACTGCTTCGATAGCGTAGCGGTTGTGCGGTGAAAGCGAGGGCTGTGCATGAGCTCACGGATTGAATTATCTCTTCTCCAAAAGTTTTAACCTTTTGAACGCCACGCCATAACGGCACCTCCATGTCCTGTACGCCAAGCCCGAAAATCGATATATTATATGTATATTGTTTTTTATGATATAAATATTTCAATAACTAATAACAATTTTGTTTGCTGTATACAATTAAGTAATAATTGGGGATTCAATTTTTAAGTTGTATCACTAAAACACAGAAAATTAATGATTTAATATGTTTATTTTGTATTTTTCTGTGAACCGACAAAGAACAGTTTTGTCGAGTATAGACGACGTTGGCGCACAGGTCACGCTTGCGCATGTCGAGTATAGACGACGTTGGCGTTCAAAAGGTTAATAGCTGCACGGAGTCTGTAAAAGCGACAGGTAACGAGATGGGTGTAAAGGCCCAGGATTCAACATCTTCGTCTTCATGTGACATTTTTTTTAATTTTTATTTTTTATTTCTTTATGTTTACATATATATTTTTGTACTACATCTCAGATCAGTTATGCAATCTTCTCAATAATAATAATAATTTATTTATTGAGTACAATGGTAAAACATGAATACAGTCCATAAAATACTTAATATAGGTAATTTAGTATGGGTGCCTGTACAAGGATAAACCCGTGCCACAGGCATTAAGGGCACTTACAATATGCTACTAGGAACTAAGTTATATACAATTAACCATACTTATTATATAAATATATGCAAAAATAGGCCGAGATTGTAATTATTATCATAGAACTTGTTATTGCTTATTTAACAACAATCAACAAATCTTCAGTATCCTCTTCATTTAAAGTTTGTAGGTACCGACAGACTATCCGCTTAGATCTTACATAACGTAGGTCATATATAGCTGTTTGTTTATTTATCTTGTTATAAAGAAAAGGCCCTAAGAATGCGAAAAATCTATTTGTAAAAACAAATTTTGATTCAGAAAGTGTGTTACAGATAATATCTTTCCGTCTTTTAGTGTTAGTAAGGTTGATGTTATACGTAAGCGTTGCGTGCTGTTTAAGTATGGTGAACATTATAAAAAGCTGTCGGACAGTTAATACTTTACAATTTTCATACAAAAGATGTGTGGAAAAGCGGTAGGGTCGGCGAGTTGTTACCTTTAGAAGCACTCTTTGTGCCCGCTCAATATTTAACATGAAGGATTTTCCGCTACCGCCCCATGAAGTGATGCAATATTAAATTAAAGACTGTCACAATGCCTTATAGATCTGTATGATGAGTTTGTGATTAAGGCGCAATTTTTTGAAAACAAAGGATTATTTGCGTACTCTGTTAGTTAAAGCAGATATGTGTTCTTTAAAGGAGAGTGTGTCGTCTAATATAACACCGAAATATTTAAGATTAGTAGTGTTAGAGATAACAGGACAAGTGCAAGCGGTAATGTTATTACAGTAATGTCCATATAAATGAATGTGACTTAAATGAGGTTGGTGTTTACGCATACAAAATTTAATAAATTTTGTTTTTTCGGTATTTAAGGTGAGCAGGTTATATTGAAGCCATTTGTTTACTATATTAAACCCGCACTGTGCATATTTATAGACTTCCGCAATGGAGTCAGCGGAAAAAAGGAGCGCAGTATCATCTGCGTATGAAACAATTTTGCCATGATGTAGACTTAGATTACAGAGATCGTTAATGTACACCAGAAAGAGGGTACCTCCAAAGACGCTTCCTTGAGGAATACCGAGTTGGGGTAATTTCAAATCGGCACTGACGACATTATCTATCTTGATACATTGGTACCTATCTTGTAGATAGTCTGTGAGAAGCTGTAATTGTGTGTCCCTAATTCCTAGTGCCTCCAATTTTCTTAGAAGCTTAGGAAGAGACACGGTATCAAATGCCTTCGCCAGATCAAGGAAGATGCCAATTACCTGCTTACTCTTCCCTAGTTACTCTGAGATATAGCTGGTTAAATCATGAACTGCGTCTGCTGTCTTTTTGTTTTGTTTTTTGTCTGCTGCAATTTATCAACAACTGAGGTCTAAAACCGAAAGGCATATCGGAGAAGAGGGACTTCTTTTCAAGATATGATACTAGTCTTCTATTAATAATTTTTCCAGTATTTTGGAGAAAGAAGGTAACAGTGAGATGGGCTCGTAGTTCGTTACGAGATTTTTATTACCGGATTTATGTATTGGTATTACGATTGCTTTCTTAAGACATTTGGGAAAGAAACCATCAGTGAGGCAATTTCGAAAAATATGCGTTAGGTAATGGATGCGCCAGGATGTGCTTACAAGCTTTGAGAATATTAATGGAGATATTATCCCATCCTACTGCACAATTATTGCAACACAACAAACAATTATTGAACAATTATTAGTATATTATAATGAATATATTATTATATTATTTATTATAATGTCCCACTGCTGGGCAAAAGCCTCTCCCTTGGCCTTCCAAATCCCTCTGTTAGTGGATATCCCCAGACCTTGTGACTTTGTGATTCTTATATCTTGGGGGGGGGTCTTTTGACCCACAGGGCCGTTATTTAAACTCGATCGAGGGATGACCCCAAGGTGTCTGCACACCAAGTTACAAGTCAATCGGTCCAGTGTTTCCGGAGCTATGCCTGTTACTAACAGACAGACACACAGACCGACAAAGTTTTTTCATTAACCTCTTCGAAGAAGACTCAAAGGTGCTTCTTCTTCTTTTTGTGTGGTTAGTGGCCAACCTGTTGTCAAGAGTTGTTAAAGCCGCCCGTAGGCCTCTGACATGGCTTGACGACTGCTGTCAATTTGACAACAACCGTGATCGACTTTTTACGTGCCTTCCGAAGAACACAGACGCTCAGATGAAATACCACTAAACGGTCACCCATCTATAGACTGACCGCACCCAAAGTTGCTTAACCCTGCTAATCGTTTACCGATCAGTGAGTGCAACTGGCTATAAGCGAGAGGAGATCAAAAGTTAATAGCTTGGGACTTAAAATGTGAAATAGTGAAACGTATATGTAATACCTACACGTTCTCTTCATCGTCGGTAATGCAGGCGTGTGGTTGTGTGTGTTTGAAGTAGTAGCTTAGTGTCGAGTTAAGCGTATGCGTGTTCGCAGCGAGCGTGGCGGCGCGCGCGGCGTCGGCGGCGGCGGCCCCCTTCCGCTGGCTCGTCGTGCTGCTCACCACCGTCGCCGCCACCGCCGTCACCACCACCGTCTCCACCGTCACCACCGTCACTGAGACCGTTACAGAAACCGTTAGTATAACCTTATTTTTAATTATTAATATCTGATTCATATTATATTATATCTTTATCCTTAAATTACAGTTACGAGGCCCTTGGTTTTAAAGCAATACTATCATTTCATTAAAGTAATAATTGTTTACTCCGCGTTTAATTGATGTGGCAAACGATGAATAGTGCCAGACACAATATAATAATTATTTATTTATTGTAGTATAAATTCTTAGTTTTGCATCCTAACAATAATGACAACAATGATTATGAACTGTATGAGACGGTTACCCCTGCCAATTAAAATATAAGTAAAGCAGTGGTTTTGGCTACTGATACTCCAAGTTAAATGCAGGCACGAATCAACTGTTGAACAACAGTAACACTGCCGTGGTAATCGAGAGGGCATCGGGCAGTAAGTCAGAAAAGGCAGTTTTAGAAAACAGCGCGCAAAGATTTTGTTACAATTTTAGCGTTTGTGATAAAACTATATACTCGATTTTATGTTCTATATGTTAGAAGAAAGGAAAATATATGTTGTTTACAGTAGAGAAGAATTCCAAATCAGTAATTTAAAAATGGTCATTTTTGACTTACTGCTCTCTCGATTACCACGGCAGAACAAGTGTGCTAACGATAGAGATTCTGATATATCTGATAGAGGTTGTATTCATGTCCATTTTTTATAATAAAATAAACAAAATGACTGTGATTTATGCCAAAAATTATGCTAACACTAAGCAATTAGTATATTTTTTATTTACCACAGAATAACACTTGTACATAATTATTATTCTATATTTAGGAGTACCCAGACATAATGACATAATATATAAAATAAAATCGTATTACTGACACATTAAGTGGTGACCGGCCCCTTTGCTAAGTTGATATTAAACAACTCGTATTAAAGAGGCCAGGCCCGGTAGTTCAACAATATTTACAAACCTTGAATTACGGTCAAACTGAAAACTTGATAACTGTTATTCATAGTAATCACTAGTATAGGTTTATAGAGTAATTCATACGTTTTCGTATATAAATAATCATGTTTTGTAAGTATTGTTTAGAATGTATATGATAATACTGTATGAGTGCCTCCGACAGCTGCGGGCGCGGCGCGACAAGGGCGCGGCGCGGCGGCGCTGGCCGTGGCTGCTGCTGCTGCTGCTGCCGCCGCTCGGCTACGGATGTGAGTACTCGCGGTACACGCCCGTGCCCGTTCTCTTGTGCTATGGTTACGATTTTGTATTTCTTCGTGCCCTAGGATAGTTGCCCTTCTAAATATATAAAAGAGAAAGTAAACAACACACAGTAGGTATGGGCCGAATGTGAGTTTTACCAAATACGAGTAATCGGCCTAATATTCTGCAAAACTTTAGCCGAGCTTGCTATAGTAAACGGTAAATTGATCATTTTTTTTAAATTGCATTTGCCTTGGTGATTGTTAAAAAATTTACTTAAGTTCGATAATGTTACAACTTATTATTACAATAGATATTACATAATTTAACATAGAAATATAATTGATTTCTTAATAAGACCTCTATCATTATTGTACCGGTGAAATCTTAGTGTAACATTCTGACGAACATTCGGTGATTTAGACGAATATTGTGCCGACTATGAATAATCGTAAATTATTAATAAACAATTATTCTGTTCATCTCTAATGAATATATGGTCATGGACAATATTATTTTTAATATACCGTAAATGTTTTATTAATTTAAGAAAATAAAGGCATCTTATTTTATCAAAGGCTTTTTGAATTTATAATTAACATTTTTCCTATGATCATGTGATATTACAATTTTAATAAATTTAACAAATTATAAACGAATTTATGGTATATTGAAAACAATATATGAGTAATTACTTTGACCGAGCTCGACCGGTGTACGACGACTTCATTTAACAGCAAGCGTCACCAAACCAAACATTATGTTAATACTTGTAATCGACCGCATCGTGTAATACTATCTGTTCGTTTTTATCTTATTACATGTACTGTCATTATAGATTAATAACTCTATAAATTAGCATTTTGTACGTAAAGAACTAAGCAATTAGTCGCTCTGCGATCGTCGTAAGTACGCCTCGGTTCGGCCAAACGGGTCACGTCGATATGTTATCAGTATCAGTTTTACATCAGTCAGGTAGCAGTGATCAGATGCTCGTCTTCAAGTCAGTAGGTAAATATAACGAATTGATTGCAGCGCACTACACGTACGAAAACTGGGATCGTCTGGCGATGCCAAACTTTACCGATTTCCACTTAGATCTGTCGGAACTGACGCCCACGGTAGCGCTGCCCAACATCACGCTGCCGCGCGGCGAGCTGTCCGCGCCCGGCGCGCGGCGCGCGTGCCTCCAGTACGCGCAGGATCGCCTCGCCGACGTCGCCGAGCACGCGCACGTCGTCGCCGCCAGCTGCCTCGAGGAGCTGGCCCGGCTCTGGCGCCGCGTGCTCGCCTGACGAGCGCCGGGCGCCGAGCTCGACTCGTCCACCACTGGCGCGTGCCTTGTACGAAGCTTACGCTCGTGAGCGATCTTCCACTTATATACGGGACTAGTGAATGATTCTTTCTAAAATATCGATACGAAAAGTATTTTATTTTATACTAGTTTAGAAATATTCAATACTATCATTATAATAAATCGTAAATAAAATATTACTTGTCATATTGAACGTTTTGCATGTTTTCGTTCACAAGCTAAGGAACAATATCTATGACACTAAATTATCCTAAAACGTACGAGTAATTTAGTGTATCGGTGATGTAAGTGATTTTGAAATGCTATTATTAAACTAATTACAATTATTATTCTATGCGGAGAGAAAATGAAAAATGAAAATAAAAAAAATAGGTCAGCTATGTTCAGTTATATTTTATTATTAAAATGTTATTCGAGTGTCTCTTCGTTATCTGACAGTACCGTGAGTTGCACGTTACCCATATTTCTGAGAACGTGTATACATGTGTTAAATGCGTGCTATTTTTTTTTCTAAACTACCTTTTTTAACAATTTGTCTTCTGTTTTGAAACGCTGTTCATATTATTTATATATTCAGTGCTGGTTTACATAAGTTAACCTGTATTTTCACGTCACACTGGCAACTTGATTAAGTTGTTCTATAAGAATTAGTTTTAAAACTAAGTACTTAATGGACATTATTGCAAAGAGGTACATATATGTATATATGTATGTATATATTGGAGTGCTCGAAATTATATAATATCTGTTTCGATGTCATTCTACTATGTCGGTTTGTTTGTTCAAGTTCATTAGTTCATTAACAGTAAGTTATGTAGATATGTGTAGTATGTACACAATCGATAACACCGGCTATGATTCGAAAGTATTTCGCGTGACCAGTTACTGGTGCAGTTTTAGTTATAGCAGATGTGTGCAGTGAGCAGCGCAAGTAACGCTTGAGCGTCGAGGCCGAGTGCCGGCAGCGCTGCGCTGCAGATGTCTCGACACATATTTTCATTTTGTCACACTCATTCATGTGAACATGTCCTAAAGTTTAATTTGTGATTAATTTATTATAATCTATAACTATAATTTATTAATTTGTTTTCTTTTAATAATTTTATAATTCTATTAAACATATTATTTGCTATTATATTTTATTAAATCTTTATATGTAAAAGAGGAATAATTATAATTATTTATGATACTTATTTTCATTCCGCTATAAAGATGTCTATTTTTGATTTCACAAATATGATGTATTATTATTGTAACGTGTTATACCGCCGCGCGCCGCTGTACTTATAGATTGCACGTGGTGTTGTTGGGTGCGATAGTATTTTAGTTATAAGTATATTTCGTTAGGAGGTATAATAGCATCGTAGAACTTTGGTGTTACACCCGTGGGAGTCAGGTGCCCAGCAGCAGTGCTGGGCGCAGCAGTAGTCAGGGGTGGATGCGGCGGTACACGTGTATACATAGTGATAAGTGAAGTAGCTACATCGATGTACCTAAACTGACATGACGTGGCCATATTGGAGTTTTATTTAGCTTTAAGTTAATGCTGCTTGTTTACTGTTTGGTACAAATTATTTAACAAACATTGTGTTAACAATATTTTATGTTTAAAATTGATAAAATTAAAAAGACTAACCCCTAGTCATAACAGTGTTTATTCTTAGCAGCTGAAGAAATAATAAATTGCTTTGTTAATTAAATGTTAAAATGTATTGCAATGTCAATTACGTTATCGTAGAAATCTTTCATTCGGCATTTATAGCAATGTAACATAGAGTCTGTTTGTAACACGTAGTTGGTTTACGTGGAGGCAGAACAGTATCAACATTAAGTTTGGTATTCAAAAGCTTTAATATTTAATTTATATTTGAGTGGTTTCATACAACGTTTGGCTATAATTATTGTTTCTAGTAAAATATTGTCGTTCTATGTTACTGTAAACAGGGATATATACAATGTAACGGTACCTGCGTATCGCCCATTAGCGACCAATACTTTCGCCATGTTGTATTAGTGTGTCAGCACAATTACTATTATTGCTGTGTCACAAATTTTTCGCTTTACAATATTGTAATGTATACTTATATAACTGAGAGTTAATCACCACTAGCACGTAAGCGAAACATCTGTCGGTGTATTACTTACTTGTAAGCGCGTCCCACTAACCGCATCACTGGATCCAATTATATATTTCGTAAGCGAACCGATGTTTATTTACTCACGTCCCCCACATAATTCTTTCCAACATAACGGTAAAGTCGGGGAAGGATAGAGGCCAAATCACCTATAAGAGAGTGGACGCTGGACGCTACACTTTTAGGTGAGTCTAGTTCACGTTATACTAAGTCAGTCGTAACACTCTGTCCTTCCCTGTCGCTCCGTACGCCGCGCAACCTTTATGTGGGAAGGACAGAGGGGGAGCCGGGCCATTCTAATGCGGCCGCACGTGTTCCAGGGTACTGCGAGCACGCCGACGTCCAGCGGGCGGCGAGCCAGGGCGCCGCCCCCGCGCCGCCGGGCGCCGAGCGGGCCGAGGCGGGCGCGCGCCTCGCCGCGCTCGAGCGCTGGGCGCGGGGCGTGGACGCGCGCCTGCACGACCTCGAGCCGCAGGAGCTGCTGCGCGCGCTCGGCCAGCACTCGGCCCCGGACTGCGTCACCCGGGAGCAGCTGGCCGCGGCCGGCGCCGAGCTGGCGGCGCGCGCGGCCGCCGACGCCGACGCGCGCCTCGGCGAGTCGGAGCGTCGCCAGCTCGCCGCCGTGCGCCACTACCTGCGCGAGCACGAGCGCGCCGCCCCCGCCGCCCCCGCCGCCCCCGCCGCCCCCGCCGCCCCCGCCGCCGCCGACCAGGACACGGTGCGGCGCGTGGTGGCCGCCATGCTCGACGTGTACGACGCGGACAAGACCGGCCTCGTCGACTACGCGCTCGAGTCCGCCGGTAACGCCCCTGGTCCCTTGTCCGTTGCGTAGCACATGTACGATTATTGCGACGTATAAAGTGGAGCATATTCTATCGAACTCATAATACTGCTCTAATCGCTGCACACTAACGAACAGAAACGAGACCGTTATTATATGAATTGATTCTAAATTTAATATTTATGCCTGGACGGGATTAAAAGCAAAAACCTGTCTATTAGGTAAATGTCTGTGAAAGACAGTATTATCGTTCTCATTTTATAATCATCTAAGCATATCTAAAGAAATATGAATATAATTTTGCGATAAAAATGAGCTTCCATGCTAACGATGGTAAACTGTTGAGTGTGAGTGTTGTGATGCACAGGTGGTCAGGTGATCTCGACCAAGTGCACGGAGCTGTACCAAATCAAGACGAAGCAGTACAGCATCCTGGGCCTGCCGGTGCTGTGGGTGTACACGTCGCCGCGCTACGCGCTCACGCCCGGCGCCATGCCGGCCGAGTGCTGGGCCTTCCAGGGCTTCCCGGGATATCTAGGTAACACTAGCGGCCAAATAATTTTGAACTGTATAACATCTACGTTAACTAATATGTTTAATAGTATTTCATTTTGAAAAGTAAATATTGTTAAAGTAAACACTATGTTAAGAGTTTTCTCTTCACCAGTGAGAAAGTAGTACAAGATTTGTGGCCGATGCCAATTACCCTATAAATGGTGTAGCGATTGTGTAAGAGCCCCGGCTTGCGGCGCTGTTGCAGTGGTGCGCACGTTCGCGGTCATCGAGGTGACGGGCTTCTCGCTGGAGCACATGTCGCGCCTGCTCGCCGTGGACGGCAAGATCGAGTCCGCGCCCAGGAACTTCTCCGTATACGTACGTACTGGTACCACCACCACCCTTGTGTTTTATTATTGTAATCTTCATATATTTTCAACAAAAGACTATTTGGTGGTATGAAACGTAATGACTTATTCATTACAAACAATTTGCAATAATATACAAAAACTTCTATTACATTTAGCCAAATACCAAAATAAACTTAATTTATATTTAGGCGGGACCGCCTGATCTTAAATGGTTTTCATTATCTACATTGCTTGCTGTCCAATATTTATTTACAAACGCTTTCCGTCTCTTGACATCTTGACGTTTTGACTGTTTCAATATATAATCAGTGTATTTTTTATCGATTTTAAAGTAATAAATAATCAACTTAATTTTTTGTGTTAATTGACATCGCTCAATCATGTGAATTCATGCGAGATGGTTTGCAGAAACTAGTCAAATAGCCTAATTGTTTTTATGAAGACGAATGTGAAAAAGAAACAAGTAATGGTGTTTGTTAAGGAATACTACATAACGTTATGTAATATCATGAATAGTTACGCAGCCATTAGCAAATAAGTGTTACAAAACTAGAAAACCATAATGTTTCAGTCAAGGTACTTCAAATATAATTGTCTCGAAATATGATGATAATTACGGCGATATTATACGAAACTAGGTGAATATTCTACACGATGTTATGAATTGAAACGTTTATAAAAAGCTATTGTTACCAACGGTTACACATATTAGTGAATGTTTTAGCATGGCAACAGACTAAATGGAATGACAGCACAGGGCGGTGTATGGTCTGTCTGTAAAGTATGACATGAGAAATAGTGTGACGGGGAACGACGCGGTATAGTACAAGATATAGTTTGAAGAATTGAGAAAGGTGTAATAAGAGTTAAGCTTGTGGGAGGAATGGACAACAGTAAGACGAATGTACCAGCGAGGCGACCGCTACGTGTCTGACAATGTGGACGCACGACGCGCTTAGAGAACGAGTGGGCACGAGGCATGTAATGTGGCTGAGACCATGCTGTGTTGTCTGCTTATGCCTGTTATTCGCAGTATATAACAGTCGACCTTTTATAAAAATAATATTATTACATTTATGAGTGAAGCTTAGCTTAAGCTACTGCGCTAACACAAATCTTCATTATTAGTATTTATTATTTTGTAATTGCATCTATGATTTGAGGTCGTTAGTATATACAATATGTATGCTTTAATAAACACATTCTTAATTTTATATTTTCTTTATGTCGAGTGGTCTCACAGCGATCCGATCGCATGGCGACTGCCAATACGTTTGTATTTTGTGTATACGCAGTCCGTCCTACCCGTGATAAATAGTACCTATCTGTATTAATGACCTGTTTAAAAAATAAAGATTTGTAACTAACGAGAAAATATGGGATGCACAAACGAGATTACGAAAGGGTATAGGATGTATGGTGTGACGCGGACAAAGGTTACAATGGATCAGGTCTTTTCCTGAGCATAGCCGAGAAAGTTTTGGCCAAAGGTTATAAGTGATTGATGGAGAACAAATGGAGCAAGTGAAAGAGTTGTATATTTGGGTACTTTGTTTATAAGGGATGGTACACATGAGGAAGATATTGAACGGAGAACGATTGCTGGCAATAAAGTGAATGGAGCTGTACGCGCTATGATGTTCATTTGGACTGTTCATAAAAATGAACAGTCCAAATGTATGCTAAAAGACACGTTTGACTATTCATAGAGGACTATTAGTGCCTACACTTATGTATGGAAGTGAAAGTTGGGTATAGAAAAAGAAGCATGAGAGCAGAATAAATTCTGTAGAAATGAGAGCGCTGAGAAACATGTGGTGTGACTCTGAAAGTTAGAATAAGGAATAGTGTGATTAGAGAGAGATGCGGCATGAAAGTGGATATAGTGATAAGAATAGAAAAGGGTATGTTAAGTTGGTTTGGGCATGTAGGAAGAATGGACGAGAAAAGACTGATTAAGAAAATTTATAAGGCTGGTGTGAATGGAACAGTCGCAAGGAAGACCTAGACGAATGTTTCTCGATTAGATCGGAGGCGTTCTGGACAAAGGCCAGTTTAAGAGCACCTTAAACCGGCGAGCGTGTATGAGGAATGTGATGTAAGTTAATAAGGCCAGAGAAGCGTGTCAGGATCGTAGCAAATTGACATCTAGACTCTGCCTACCCATCTGGGAAAACAGGCGTGCATCTATGTACGTATTAATTTAGCCAATAGTGATCAGTTTAAGTGCATGACGTAAGTGGTGGTGGTTGCAGGGGCTGCGCGGCGAAATGGACACGGAGCCGCACCTGTTCGGCGACTACATGTACGACGCGAACGGCACCGCCATCCAGTACTTCCCGGTGCTGCACCCCAGCAGCACGGACATCGGCGGCGTGCAGTACCCCGTGGCCTACGACACCATCGAGCTGCGCGTGGAGAGCAACCACGGCCACCCCACCTACACGTGCGTGTACCGCTTCCGCGTGCACGGCCGCCCGCTGGCACGCGCCGCCCGCGACCGCGACACGTAGCGCCGCCCGCGTCACGTAGCGCCGCCCGCGACACGTAGCGCCGCCCGCGTCACGTAGCGCCGCCCGCGACACGTAGCGCCGCCCGCGTCACGTAGCGCCGCCCGCGACACGTAGCGCCGCCCGCGTCACGTAGCGCCGCCCGCGTCACGTAGCACCGCCCGCGACACGTAGCGCCGCCCGCGTCACGTAGCGCCGCCCGCGTCACGTAGCACCGCCCGCGACACGTAGCGCCGCCCGCGTCACGTAGCGCCGCCCGCGACACGTAGCGCCGCCCGCGTCACGTAGCGCCGCCCGCGACACGTAGCGCCGCCCGCGTCACGTAGCGCCGCCCGCGTCACGTAGCACCGCCCGCGACACGTAGCGCCGCCCGCGTCACGTAGCGCCGCCCGCGTCACGTAGCACCGCCCGCGACACGTAGCGCCGCCCGCGCCGAGAGTCCCGTGCCTTACACGCGTTCGTCACGTTATAGTACAAAACTGTCACGCGCTCACTACTAGTGAAGTTTTATGTGACCGCAATCTCCAATACCGCACAATGCCCGCGATACGCTTACTTGTTCTGAATACTTTTTAACTGTATTTATATCTAGATGTTTAATATATTTTAAGATTTTAATAATTTAAGGTTTTATTATGTAATTTAGTTTTACAATTTTAACTGTTGATTTAGAAACATGTGGTTTATTTAAGTTAAAATTTATTAATGTCTCGAAAATGGCACCCTTTAGGTTGCGCCTTAAATAGTTATTCGCTAGTAAATCTGCTATCGGTAAGGTTAAACCGTGTGCACGCCGCCGACGTAAGCCATACTGACAGTTCACGAGGAACGTCTGGTAGCTAATAGTGTTTAACGTTTAGAATACATCTAGTTTCTAAATCAACTACTTCATATAATTTAACTTGGTATTAGATTTAGTGAAGGAGCTAGTCCAGTTAGATTTTAATAAATTCTATGCCAATATAAATTTAAGTGTTTTACGGTTTGTCTCAAACTACGTTGCTGGTTCATGTTCGCTGGCGTTTTGAGAATCTTATTAGAGTTTAGACTAGTTAGTACATATCTTTCGACGCACTGCTTACTTTACTTCAAATGGCCCTTTCACATTATCATGTCTCTAATAATAATATTGTGTGAGTGTAGTCCTTCCAGCGAGTTGGTACTTATTATCAAACTGTCTCATGATGTAACCGGTGTGCATGGAACGATCCGACGATCTTGCAATTGATGTGCCCTGGAGATGTTTTGTGGAGGCTCGCTATGTATATACATACATACACTACACCAATATCAGGCCTGAGTTAATTGTACTATTATAGGCAGAATTCTCTGAAACAATTAGTCAACGAATATATGTAATATTTGTGTTACTATTTATTCCTATTTGTAACTATGTGAATCAATGTTTTCTCGTTAAATACAAATCTAGAGATACATTACATTACAGGTTGTTTATGTCAATTTGTGCACGTTTGTGTTGTTGGGCCAGAATCTGTCAATCTCCCTTAACATAACTATATAAGTACCCTATAAAAATAAGACTAATTTGTCCTCCAGGCTCAAGCTCGGGGAGATGGTACACTGGAGACCCTAGTAAAATGTTAATAATACTAAAGGAATAATGCAAGCTAATGCAAGTTTATACATATGTAACAATAAATACACAGTACATATGTAAGTTATCTGTGTGGTATACGATCACAACCACACAGAACATGAGTCCAGTGGCTGCTCACCCCGAGTGCTCTGAGTGCGGTCATCGTTGTAATGTTGTATTAGTTTGTACCTACTGTAAAGTTACCACTAACAATAGATTTCAGCTATCGCGCTTTCACTTGTACCAAAAATAAGAACTATTAGAAATCATGTCCAGGGCTTTATTTATTTTCAGCTATAATAATTTCTGCGGTGTAAATTCTGATAGATTAATATTAAGTCATTTACAAATGTTATTGAACTGAAGGTGCACTGATCTTAAACTATATGATATAAAGTCTATGATATAAAGTCTATGACAATAAGCTTCCGTGGCGAATACTTATGAACTTGTTCACTACATTCGATCATGTTTTATCAATTTTGACACCATTTTATCACGTTAATTTTATAATACGTTTTTAACTAACCGATTTAAGATACTGCTAATTATGTGAAAATATTTGTGATGTTCGAATAAAAGTTGTATTAAACCATATCTTTTATTAAGGGTTCTATTGAACACTTTCAGGCTGGCCTTTTTTACTGTCCCTAGTGGCGGCGATAGCACTAAAATAGGAATGAGATTCAACAACAGTGATTAATATTCTGTAACTTATAAATAAATTAATACAGCACAATATGCGGCCTAGATGGTTTATAGACATAATATATCGATCTAGGCCGCATACGTGTGCTGATGCGAGAGACATGTATCCATTTTCGTCATATATTGCCGGATCTACTTTGTGCGCTATCTAGCTAAGTGAGCGCACTAAACGTGGTACTAGACACAGTCGGCTACAAGATAAAATAAAATACACTTATTGATTTAGAATATATACAAAGTTGGTTACATAATATTGTAATGACTTTGCTTACATGTTGTATAATATCACTTACTTTACAAACATTCAAATAACAGACACAAAGAACACCCAGACTCGAAGCAACCATTTGTGAATCACACAAAGTGTTGTTCCGTGTGGGAATCAAACCCACAACAGTCGGCGCAGTAGAAAACTGCGAGATGACCGCTTAAACCACTGCGCCATTCGTGCAGTCAAATATATTTATACGATATACCAACTATAATTACCTACATGGAAAACATCAAACATTAAAATCAGACAGCAATTTTGGAATCAAAATTGTAATTAGAAGTTTTAGATATTTGTTTTGAATCATGTACTTAATGAACGTAATTAAATAATTTCGAATACGTTGTTGTTTTTCTATTTTTCATTCCCTTAAAATAAATGCGATATGTAAATAATTACACAATTTAATGAATGGATAAGACTGCTATGGATATCCAGAAACATTTGTTGATAAGCCACTATGTGCCTGCAAAAACATTGTTAGCAATTATTCTGAGAAGAAAAGACTAATACAACATAATTGATGTGCAGGCGTTTTAATGGCTTTTGTTAATAACTTTTTATAGGAGCGTTTTAAAGTTGTGTAAAAAATGTATGTTAAGGTAGCAAATAGGTAGTAAATATTTACATAAACAACGCGGTTATACAACACTTAGAACTATGGAGGATGAGAACTCGGAAGTGGCCAGCCAACCTGACGTCAGAATGGCTGACCACTTTATTTCTTTGATATATCTCTTACCGCAAAAGTACCAAATATGTCATTATAGGTAGTAAATAGTGCACATGGTCTCATGCACATATCTCGTTTGGTCCAGCCATCCTGACGGACACAAGAAAGATGGTGGTATTCGTCCCATTGCCGTAGGGTGTACCTATCGTCGTTTGCTAGCCATACAATATTTTAAATACTACAGTACTCCCCTCGCACAGACATTTGAACCAATCCAGCTTGGTTTGGTTTATAGCGAGATCCACGCTCTTATCTACGTTCCATGGCTGTGCCGAAGGTGAGGTCATTTTATGGGTTGACTTGAAGAACGCCTTCGATTCTATGAACAGGGACACCTTGCTGACGCGAGCTAAATTGAAAATCTAAATATTCTACGCAATTTTTATAAAAAATGAAGAAGACATCCATCCATCAAAATTAATAAATAGAAGGAAGACTATTCAGAATCTGCAGTTGGTTGTCAATAAGGTGACCCTCTTGGACCAGCCCTTTTTAGTTTAACATGTGGAACCTGGGTGATGGGATCCTAGAAGGTGACATAGAAATGATTTTGCAAGCCCAGGCACTTTTAAAATAAATTATAAATATGAAATTTTATATTATAATTTATAAAACTAAGTCCGCTGCCGCGGGTTGTCTGTCTGTCTGTTCGCGATAAACTCAAAAACTACTTAGCGGATTTACTACGTCGGTCTTATTATTATATGCATTTAGATGTATATAAAGCAGTATATAAGAAAGAAATATTCAGACTGGGTACTGAGCCAAAATATTAAGTAGATAGGTAGGATAGTATCCATATCACTGAGCAAATATTTTATAAAGTAACCCTTTTTATCTTATTATGTATCTGTACCTATATTATAGAAATCGGTAATCAATAAAACTACACAAATCAATCGTTTATCGCTAAAGGATACATTTTATCTGTAATAAACAGATCAGTGGATAGTTCGTCCAATCGTTCGGGGATGTATCGTTTCTTCGGCCAGTTATCGAATGGAAAATGGTTGTCTCGGTCGGCAGTTACTCGACCAATTGAATTTGTATTGCTCATCTTGGCACAGCCACCATCCCAAACTCTATTTAAAATTTATTTACGTAGTGAATTAGTCGTAAATTTGCAAAATTGGTCGGTCCGCCGTTTAAAAGATATAAGCGAGTGGAGAGCTCACTTTGGTACAGTCACCAATACCCCCTTGTATCTTTTAAACGGCGCGCGGCGGATCAACCAATTCTGCTACCAATACTTACAACCAATACTTAACGACCGATTTCGATTAATTCATTACATAGGTAAATAGATTTCCAGTTTGCGATGATGGCTGTGCTGTGCCAAGATGAGGCATACGTTGAATTTCGATGTTCAGGACATCTTATTAGAAGTGCTAACATTTTTATACTGCGGCACCTACATCGAAAATAAAAGCTAGGCTAAGCAAATATTATGATCATAATCAAAAGCCAGGGGGGGGGGCCGGGCCAGCTGAGACGTAGGTACCGATGTGTCGGTACTTACGTCTCAGCAGCTTGGTAGTTACCTAGTCACACAAAGCGGGATCGGTACATTACTTCGTATACCACCGATCGCTTGTGCGTGTGTTGTGAGGGCCACTTTGTTAAAACTCTTTGAAAATGTGCTTAGGATTTAGTGAACAATCCCAAAGAATTGTGAAAGTTGGAATCAGATTTTGTGAAAGTCAATTAAGCGAGTTATGGACTGTAAAGGTGGGCCCTCAGTTCTCGCCTAGAGGATTGAGAGCCCACCTGTACCGAATAAACTATGAACACTTCAGAAAAAGTCTTAATACCAAAATCTAAGCTAATGCCTAACAAAATTTGTGAAAACAAGATATTATCGAAAAACACTGTCCTACTTCGTATATCTTCGTTCAAAATGGGTCCTCAATAATTATCATACACGTAAAAATTGATTCCGCAAATAAAATGAAACTAATAACTTACAGTTACTGTTAGGCATTAGCTTAGATTTTGGTATTAAGACTTTCGGTAGTGTCCATAGTTTATCCGGTACAGGTGGGCCCTCAATGCTTTATGCGAGAACTGAGGGCCCAACTTAACAGTCCATAACTCGCTTATTTGACTTTCACAAAATCTAATTCCAATTTTCACAATTCTTTGCGATTGTTCACTAAATCCTAAGCATATTTTCAGTTTTAGAAAAGTGGCCCTCACACCACATGCACATGCGATCGCGATGGTTCTAGTAAATAAATAGATACGTACCTACCTACCTATCTAGAAATGTTCCAACTCAATCTTCTGGGTGTTAACTAGAGGTACCTACCTAATGTTTTAGTATGGCTCATCTTGGCACAGCCACCATCGCCAACTGGAAATATATTTACGTACCTATATAGGTACATAGTGAGTTAGTCGAATTTTGGTTTTATGAAGATAGAATATATATATATAGGTACACGATAAAAAGTAGGTAGGTAGGTACATAAACAAACCAGTTTTTTACATTCATACGAAGTATCTTCTAAGTCTGTTACTTTTTAACCCTCCAATAATTTAATTTGACTATAGGTCGGTACCTACCTAATATACCTACTACTCTAATAATGAACTGTATATATGTAGAATTCTACTAAAAACATGTGACGTAGGTACCTACATACCTTTATGTATGCCATTACGTCGCATGTCTTGTCCGATTCTATTAATCCATACTATACGCGGACACCCGTATAGGTGATTTGTAAACACAGCGGGAGTGCCGGCGTGTGTTTCGACTTGTGGCTATTCACGGCCGATCGCTGCAAGTTCGTTCTATTTTCGTACTTGGGTCAATGTCGGTCGTTGAGCTCGGCTGGTTATCATATCAGCCTCGACTGTTTGTACACATTACACGGGTACGAGTAAAGAAAAGACAGATAAATTTTTCAGATTTTTTTTTGTATTTTCATTATTTTTTATAATTTATAAATGACCTAGTAAGAAAGTAGTCTTATCCGTTTCAGCACATACAATCATCATTCATGAGATTACAAAAGATCCTTTGGCGAGTGCAGTACCGAGGCCGGCGGGCGGCGCGCGTCCGCGGCGCCGCGCTCCGTCCTGCCGTCACTATTACGATTTAATTACAATAATATCTTACGTACAATTAAATTAACGGAGATTACAAGCCTGAATTGAGCAGCCGGCCGCGGGACCGGCCGGGCCGCGGGCTGCTGTCGGCAGCGACCTGCTACAGCTTAGAAGCACTTCCTGTGCACGATGGAGGGGCCAGACTCGTCGTACTCCTGTTTAGAGATCCACATCTGCTGGAAGGTCGAGAGGGACGCGAGGATCGAACCACCGATCCATACAGAGTACTTCCTCTCAGGGGGCGCGATGATCTTGATCTTCATTGTGGACGGGGCCAGAGCTGTGATTTCCTTCTGCATACGGTCAGCGATGCCAGGGTACATGGTGGTACCGCCGGACAGGACTGTGTTAGCGTACAAGTCCTTACGGATGTCGACATCGCACTTCATGATAGAGTTGTAGGTGGTCTCGTGGATGCCACAAGCTTCCATACCCAGGAATGAGGGCTGGAACAGAGCCTCGGGGCAACGGAATCGTTCGTTTCCGATGGTGATGACCTGTCCGTCGGGAAGCTCGTAGGACTTCTCGAGGGAGCTGCTGGAGGCAGCGGTGGCCATCTCCTGCTCGAAGTCGAGCGCGACGTAGCAGAGCTTCTCCTTGATGTCGCGCACGATCTCCCGCTCGGCCGTGGTGGTGAACGAGTAGCCGCGCTCGGTGAGGATCTTCATCAGGTAATCTGTGAGATCGCGGCCGGCCAAATCCAGACGCAGGATGGCGTGCGGCAGCGCGTAGCCCTCGTAGATGGGCACCGTGTGCGAGACACCGTCGCCAGAGTCCAGCACGATACCGGTGGTACGACCGGACGCGTACAGCGACAGCACGGCCTGGATGGCGACGTACATGGCGGGGGTGTTGAACGTCTCGAACATGATCTGTGTCATCTTCTCTCTGCGAAACAAACGGCACGGTCAGTACGCAGCATGGCTACACTACGAGCTACTGGCTGCTGCCTGACTGGGGGCGCGTGGGAACTCACCTGTTGGCCTTGGGGTTGAGGGGGGCCTCCGTGAGCAGCACGGGGTGCTCCTCGGGCGCGACACGCAGCTCGTTGTAGAAGGTGTGGTGCCAGATCTTCTCCATGTCGTCCCAGTTGGTGACGATGCCGTGCTCGATGGGGTACTTGAGCGTGAGGATACCTCTCTTGCTCTGGGCCTCATCGCCTACGTACGAGTCCTTCTGTCCCATACCGACCATGACGCCCTGGTGGCGCGGCCTGCCCACGATCGAGGGAAACACAGCACGGGGAGCGTCGTCGCCCGCAAACCCGGCCTTGCACATACCGGAGCCATTGTCTACCACCAACGCAGCTACTTCTTCGTCGCACATTGTGAATTAGTCTGAAAGTTGCAAAAAAAAACCTATTATAAATATAGCTTTACTTTTAGTCGACTAGACTGGAAGCAAACTGGCGCAACTATCTGTCCATGTCCTAATAAAGAACCGGTGGGTAGAAAACCCACACGCAACCATCACGGAACAATGCTAAGTGGGCGTCGAAGTCGCAAATTGAATCCAAATAAGGCGAGATATGTGGCGAGTGGAAAAAAAAACGTGGCACATGACGCAGCGCGACCACAATTCTCAGAAACGCGCAGCTCTTACCGCCCGAGAAAGTCGTTCACAAGATGAGTTACTTTCTAATGGTATTGATAACTGTTCAAGTTCAAATGTAGCCAAGTAACGGTCGTCTCCCAGAGTCCCGAGTCCCAAGCGCGACCACGCCCTACCGCAACCGGCTACCCTAGACTCCCGGCCGGCGCCCGACACGCGGCCCAACCCTAACGACGTGTCACTGACCCGCACTCACTAATGGGATTGCACTATTTCCTCACGCCACTACAACACTAAACATCACAAAAAATATTAACGACACCTCAGTATCAACTTACTTTTAATTTAAATAGTCCTAATAAATAAATAAATTAACTTGCTATTGCACAGCCTCGGTATTGCTGCACAACGCCTCAGCTCGAGCTCACTTCGTGGAATGCCGGCGAACGCGGCAGGCAGAGTATATAAATGAGGCTGGTTATCGGGGCGCCCCTACCCCGCCGCGGCGACTTCTCCACCAATCGCACGGTACGGCACAATACATGAGTTTTCGTGGCCATATATGGTATTCCGCTGCAGGGAGCCTGCGCGTGCCCCCCGCGCACCGCGCACCCACCCCCGCTGCTGATAGCGCGCCACTTGATAACGACGAGATCTCAAAGAGCGCTCACATTGAACATTTAGCGATCAGACAGACGCTTCACTTGGGAGCAATACAGTAACGCACTATATTTACTACGAACGTAACATTACTAAATAGATGATAACGAAAGTTCAACATAAATATTGGCACAATTCCAAAAAGACAGCTGTGCACCATTACAGATTATCCATACTACCTACTATACAGACCATACACTATGTCAGTCAGACAGCGATGCGGGTCGAATACCGCGACAACCATACCTCTCAATAGATTTACGAATTGATTATGTGAAATCACTAAGAAAAATTACTCGACTGACATGACATGAACAGACATTTTAGAAAGCATTACGTATCTTTATAATTACAAACGCTGCTAACGGCAGCAAACTTGTTAAGGTTTCGGTAGCGTAGACTAATTAGAGATATATGATATATATAAATAGAATTTACATACCAGTAAGAGTAGCGTAGAGAAGAGAACAATAACCGCAGCGTTTGCGAACCGTGAGAAATGAATGCCGGCCGGTTTCTTTCTGTTGCTCGCTCGCAGCTCGCTCGTGGAGGTCGGTCGCGGTCGATCTGCTTCACTAGAATACGCCGTACGCCGGCGCCCCGCGACTTAATCGACTCGCCCAACGGACCTCTGCAGGTGCTAAAGAATAGAAAATTTACCTACTAATTACGTCGCCACAAATAACAAAACGACCTCCAAAATGCACCTACTGACAGATCTGACAGACAGATGTCAAGCAATTGTTCAATATTCGAATAAGGAACGCAATTATTTTTTCCGCAGAAATGGACTCGCCCAACTTCCCCACTTGCCGCAACCGATGGCCTTACCATATATGGGAATCCGTAAAATCCTGAGCGGTGATTGGTGCACGATGGCAACGGTCGTTGTACGTACATGGCGTACACAAACACAAATAAAACTGTGAGCTTGTGTTTGTGTCTAGTAGCAAAACGATTCCATTCAATATCGTCTGCATGGCGGCATATTATATATAACTTGCTGAGTCTTTATGGCTGTTCGTGCGAACATATTGAATGTAGATTTAGGACTATTCAATTTAGTCTCTATTTTTTAGTAGGTAATTTTTGTATTTGGTAGGTACCTATTAATATTTCTAGATAGGTACTTACGTTACTTACTAATCTACCTACTTAGTACCTATTCTTGCAGGCTCAGACTAAGTATTGTCTGAATGTTTAATAATGATTGTATGATAACTTGTATCCATTTTTTATATGGGATCATATGAATCTTGTAGGTACAGCTAAAGTAATTACGTTTTAAAGTGAAGCTGTATCCGTGTCTAAATTACTCGGGATGGTAGGTACTTAGGTACTTACTATTGATGTTATTAAAATTGAGTAAGTAAGTAGGTACCTACCTAAATAGGGCTTTTTGAGTGGATGACACCGTTGAGCCGTTGCTAATTATTTTAAGGCGGTTAGATTGAGTTGCTATACCCGGGGCCCGAGCAAGTCGGTACTGACTTGACCACTTGCTTTAAAGGAAATCTGCGTCTGACGAGAAAACTTGTTTGTCACCTATTGTTTAAAATATTTGTGTGTTGGTAGGTACTACCTAGGCTATTCGTTACAGTACCTATTGACAATACGCCATACTTACGAGTAAGCACTTACGCAGACAATATAAAGTACGCAGTCTATGAAGGTAATGCCTAGGTAGGTATCTAGCTAAAATAAAATTTAGCTCAAAGTATTTACGTGCAGGTTAGGTACTTACGAATTTTTGGTTACGAGCCCGTTCGCCCCTCAAGGTTCGCCCCCTAGTAGGCATTTCTTAGGTTTCTTCTTAAAATCCACCCAAAAATAGGAGCTCTGGGGTCTCAGGCTCTGTCTTTCTATGAAAGGGGCGAAAGTCAAGGGGCGTACGGGCTCGTAGCCCATTTTTTATAGACACATAGTTACCTAGTAGGTGCCAGTTTGGCGAAGTGAAATTCATTACATCATATTCATACATACATATTATCTAATCATAAGCATAAAATTTAATAACTTTCTTTTTAGCTTACACTAATAATCTATGGAATTTGATAAACTTATGATACCTTCTCAACATTTGGGTGGGCGATCTAATAAGTACCTACTAACTCGAACGAAATTTAGTGAAGATATGTCAGTCTGACACATCATCTCTTTACTTTACTATTTATCTAGAAAACACTAATTTCAAAACATCATGGTGCATTTCATTTGTGCAAATGATAATTTGGATTAGGTGCCTAATTAGGTATTATTTGCACATACAATGGCAACATAAAATTTTGTGAATGGGTGATAAATATTGTACTCGATAAGTATTATAATATCTGACTCGACGTACAAGTAGGTAAGGTTATTCGACAATCAAGACGATACTCACGCCACAGAAATACGTGAGTAGTTGTATCTTATACTTGCAGTACTTGCTTACTACTTACCCATTGGCAAGCTGGCAAATATCATTGTGAGCCCGCTGTCAGCACACCATCGCCTCAAGGAACCTGGCACCCCTCAGCGCAGTAACATAGCACAAGGTTGCGTTGTGATATTCCTTAGAAAACTTCTATTATTCAAAAGTTGTATAATAAATAATTTCGCATCCAAATGTCGGTCAATTCGTTGTCACTTGCCACTGATAGAACTATCTCCTATATTTATAGTCTGGCGCCTATATCCTCGCACGTGTAGGCAGAGGCTCACCTAGGCCTACCTTTAACCATAGCTGACGAAATATACATAGGTATAATTAAGCCACATTTCAGTGCACACGCAGATACGTCATGTTGTTTGATGTTTTTGTATAATACTAACAGAGTTGGTACGACGTGTATTATTGCGTCCACTTTCGCCATGTTTGGGTTTAGACTCCACGTAGTAGGAGCCCCACTCCCAGTGCACAGTTACAGACTCTGCGCTGCTACTTACTATTATTCAAATGATTATAATATGTATAATATAAGTATAACTACATCTTTATTCATTATTTACATAAAGAAAGCAACAATCATAATTTACAACTTAACTAATATTAACAAAAGTAACCACTTATAAATAGAACAAAATGAAGAGTAACAAAATATGGGACTGTGAAATTTAATAAAAAGGGATGGCTGGTTCAGGCAGCGTCGTAAAATTCCTCAGTATCGCTGTCGACCGGGAGTGTGCCCAGAAAACTGGCAGCATTGCCACGCTGAATGGCAATGCTGATTCTTTGAACCAAAAGAAGTCCAGCCTTCTGGTCACGCGAAGCGTCAATTAGCCGCTTAGATATATCACTAAAAAGCGCACGAGCGCCCGGACCCCATGAACCTAGCGTCTCTACCCCAAACGGCTCGAAAACGTAATTACCAATTAAATTACTGTATTTGCGCCGTTTGAGGTTTTCCGCCGCTACAGCAGCAGCACTGGCACAGCTCACCGTGTTTGGAATATGTAATGGCGCAAGGGTGTCGACGCATGTGGCGTCCCACACCAAAGGCCTACTCATTTTCCAAGGTAACAAAGGCATACCATCGGGTCTCTTCCCATTGTCACATACCAAGCTAAAGGTTCTTATACTGTTGGTACGTCGGTGGTGATAAGAGCACGACGGATAATGTAATTTAGCTGAGCGTGTCGTGAAATAAGACCAGCGCTTCTGCTGCAGGACAGCCCATGGTGTCCGAGGCTATCGACGGCTTCTTCGCAATGACAGCGATGTGGAGAAACACAAGGGGTACCTAAACGAAGACAGGTGGCGAGGCGGAATGTTGTATCGTCCAACATTGTACCTGTGTTGAACGATGGAAGTGCCTGAAGCCATAAACCAGATTCCCATTCTCCCACAGCCAGCAAACGTGCGCGCTCTGCAACACTTACAGATGTAGTAAAATATTTTCTCTTACCGTGTTGCATAGCGGCCCATACCACTGCCTTTGGGAGAATGGGCTGGTAGGCAAATCAGTATTTGGACAAGCCATTTTCCATGAGTTCACGGCGTCGGTCTTACATAACACTTCTGAACTAACCAGTGTGGGTGCTAGAATGTACCTGGTTAATTCTTCCGTGCTATGAACCGAGGCCAGGAACGCCGGTAAACTGACATCTGAAATTTTGCGAACCCCGAGCCCGCCTAAACTAACACGTAGAGAAGCTTGAAGCCAAGCTCGGTCGTTCAAGTCCACATTTAAAATTTGCCTTAATGTATTCTGTATTATTTTGTCAATTTTGATCAATGGAGTAAAATTTTTCCAAAAATGAGGTGACCTTAGAGCATGAGTAAATTTAGGGACGAAAAGGCAGTATCGCATTATAGTAAAAGCTGATTGTATATTAATTTGAAAAGGCAGTATGAAATTTCACAAAAATTTTAAACTTTCTCTTCTAAGAAAGAATCAACAGCTTCTTCAAAAACTGGTGACCCAAGTAGGCGAAGAGAATTTTTTTCAACAATTTTCATATCTGGAGCCAATGAGTTGAATTTAGTTAGTACCAAATGTCTGTCTATGTTATAATATTGTTTACAAATGTTTCACATTTATTTGTATTTAAATCTAGGCCAATAGACGCAAATATATTTTTCAAAAATGCCAAATCTTGTAGTACTATTTCTACATCGCCTCCAAGCTTCTCATCATCTAAATACCAGGTGTTAAATTTTGATATTATCTGCTGAATAATAGGGTGTATAGCTAAACTGAAAATTACTGGTCCAAGAGAGTCACCTTGTTGACAACCAATTGAAGATTCTAAAAGGTTGTGTTTATAAAGTAATTTACTTCTAATTAATTGTGGAAATCTGTAACCTTGCCACAAGTATTAGTATAACTTATTAATATTCTTCTTAATTCCTCCAGCTAGGCTAATATTCTTGTGTTAGAAATGGATTCACAATATGGTAGTGCAACGAATGGGATTCGAATCCTCGACCACTCCAGGATCGCATTTCCAGAGCCTTATTCACGAGCTGTCGCCGCTTGAAAATTGTTATAGGTATTTAAATTTGTGTTTGAAACTACAAAAGTACTGCACTGATGGCACGGGCGCAGCGGGCAATTAGCAAGTACCAAGAGTTCGAATCCCTCATGGAACAATTATTTGTGTGATCTACGTACCTAACTATGACCCATATTGACACAAACGGCTTATTCATTTTGATTTGATAGTTGTATATGTAAATACAAAGATTCTAAAATGAATCTTGTTTAGCTATAACCAGTTATTACCTAGTTGTGATTTGAGAATACGGTACCGTACCACATAGTGTTCAAAATATATTATATTATTACGTTATCTGCCGGTCGATTATATCATAGATTATACGATGATCTCGTCGCTTATAAGAAGTCATGGCACTTAAAGTAATAGGTAACACACTGGAGCTTACTCCCAAAAGTTCTCTAAGGTGGTAGGGAAAAATAGCATACCTAGTTACTTAATTGATTCTGCTATCTTGTCATTTACCATAGATGGTTACAATAAATATCTATTTAAAGAAAAAGGACCATTTATTTGCCGGTGACAACATGCTTGCATATGGTAACATGATACGTGACCATTCACTAACTTTAGACTATAACAATGATTCGGCTAAGAAACTAAAATTTAAAAAAATCTTTATACTTAGGTTATATATTTGGCTGATTTAGTGATTAATCTGACTTTTGACCTTTATATACTTAAGTATTTAGTATGGTATGGTTTTGGTTTACTTATGTATTTATCTGACAGTTATCGAATTACTTCGTTTAGGATTTTGTGTTCAAATGTTGTTGTTCTCTGGCTTCAATCTTTATACGCATTATGTAGTTGCGTTTTTGTAATATATTATTAATTTAATTATGTTAATACATCGGGTTGTGACTTGTGGTTCCGAATAACGCGACAATGAGTCATTCTAGTGTCTACATTATCTGTGACGAGAGTGACGCACCGCGGGCCGCAGGGCCATAGCGCGAGGCACGGACTGCTAACTTTTTCATTAGGTACTCTTCAGGTATGATTTCCTACATTTCCTTAGATACCTCGTGTGATAATCTTCACTGAACTAAATAGTGTTGCTTACAAAAAGAAATATTACTCTGTACGTAGCAATACTGATTCTAGTGAATGCAAAAACGTGAGAACGCCCGCAACTGCGAACACTTTCTGATTATTTTTAAATTGTTAAGATTCGATGAAAGTTTTCATATAAATTGTGCAGTAAGGCAAAAGCAGCACGTCGTGTTAACCTCTGCCATTCGACGCCAGTTGTTTAGACGTTTACACAATCATGATTAAAGCGCGTTTATCTGTTCCGGGCGGCGGCAGTGCGCCGTGCGTGAGTCACGGCCCTGTCGCGCATGCGTACTACTGCGATGAGTCAATACCCGTCGACTTGAGGGAGACCACTAATTCAGCTCTTCGTAAGTTATGACACTTATGTATGACCCGTGACTAACAAAGTGCACATTCCTCCGTTTTTCTGTAAGTATGTTTGTTTTACAAGGCGCTTTGCGCCGCCCGGTCCGTCAGTACCGGGCACCGGCTGACATTGTTCGTGCCCAAGTTTACAAACAATGTCAAGGCGACGCGACGTGACGACGTCTCCAAACAAACTTCGTGGTAGGTATCTTATCTTATTAGAAAATCACGAAATACTGTTGAGAATAGCACAGTAATGATATTACTACCTACTGTTAAATATCAATACTGCCGTGGTAATCGAGAGAGCAGTAAGTTAAATATGACCATTTTTAAATTACTAATTTGGAATTCTTCTCTACTGTAAACAACATACTTTTTCCTTTCTTCTGACATATAGAACATAAAAATCGAGTATATAGTTTTATCACAAACGCTAAAATTGCAACAAAATCTTTGCGCGCTGTTTTCTAAAACTGCCTTTTCTGACTTACTGCCCGATGCCCTCTCGATTACCACGGCAGAATAGCTCTACGTGTGAATCTCCCGCGTCGTCGCGGCAAACATTAGATAGGTGTCTTCGATATAATACAGAGTTTGAATATCCATTGATTGCCGTCAATTATATTTAGTTATAGATGTACTGCCTTGCACAAAACATAAATATTATATCTTGCGACGCTATCGCATACTTGCTACAAACCTAATGCATCAGCAGTGTCCCTGCATGGATAGGTCTGCGTCGTCATCTAATAAAGTATTATGATTGACCTGGATATGTTGCACGGATAGCACAGCGGGCAAGCGGTCACCAAGCCGCTACCACCGCGCTGAGTGTCAGGGTCTAATCCACTCTGGACAATCATTTGTGTGATCTACAAACTATTATCCTAAGCCTGGATACTTTGTGTAAAGTACCTTGCGACGCAGTACTTGATACCAAAAGCGGAAAAATAAAACAAAGTGATGATGCCACTACTCATAGGAATACTGCTGACGCTAATTTTCTGCAACTCACATGACTTACGCTGGCTTAACCTTATGAGATACATCATCGTAAGATACCTAGTAAAGAAATGAAGGTCTTCGAGAGCCCAGAGCCGAGAGCCGAGATCTATTTCCTAAGGTTGAGTCATTGTCAACGTTTTTACCTTTAACTTACGATTAATAATAAATAATAGGCTCCTATACCTATAATTCATTCTGCCCGACATAATATTAAGAATATATGTATAATCCATATCCAGTTAAATATGTTAGTTATGTGCGTTCAACATTCAAAGTACCTAAATAAAACATACCCTTTGCGTTCATAATATTATCATTTAAATAAATATTTTATTCTGTAGCGTTGGGATATCTCAGATAATAAAATAACGATGATATGCAATATTTAACATAACGACGTAGTATCAAAGTATCAGTATCAAATTCAATAAATGAGGTGCCTACGTATTGTGTTATTTTATAAAATCTCCTAGGAGGACAGGTATTGGAGGTAATACAGCAAACGCAAGACGCGCAAAAACATATACGTAGATGAAACCTTTAACCACACGGCTGGCGCGTGTGGCGCACTGGTTAAATACCTGTGTGTAATTAAATACTTCATTTATATGACTTTGTATGTGCATTGAAATTTGGTATTATTTTGAGTTGATAAAAATGTTTCTTTTAATTCTGATATAATAATAATAATATAACATTTGCGTATCTTGATTGAAAACTGGCTGTAGGAACTATTAAATGAAGTAGGTAACAACTGTGTAACATTTTATGACCAATAAATTATTTGATTTGGTTAAAGGTATTGCCGCCGCACCGAGTCCTGTGGATTTAACCCCACATGGGACAAAAAGGTGTGTATTCCCCGAATAGCTGTGCAGAGCCCGGCGCCCGGCGCGGTCTGGGTGTTCCTTTTGTCTTTTGTTGCAATGTTTGTTAGGTCTCTCGCGACACAGAGATGCTCCCGAGTTCAGGAGATACAGAGTACACACTCTGTATCTCCTTCCATCCTTAAATGTCTAAATCCTCCTTCCCATCCTTAACTTGGGCGCGCAACATAGGTACACTCCTATTTTTAGATCTACCCGACGCCTTTTGATAAGATAACTAGGAAAAGTAAGTAACGAACTGTTGACAGATTATCACTGTCCTCTCTGTAGTGCAGTGAACCCTTTTGCTGGTACATATTAAGTATGTGTCAAATATTACTTATTGGTTACTACAATTATAAAATATCCATTTTACATTGTACCAAATCTTATTCAATTCCAGCAACATTTAGCTTTTTCCTTTTACTTTATCTTTTAACACGTACACAAGTCACTTCTGCATGCTCCGATTAGTACACTGCCGCATGCCGTGTCTGTTACTCACACGGCACACCTTTTCGTGTTATTACTTTCAAAAACTTGTCTTTTTCCTCATTCATATGAATTAAGAGAATCTATATGACTTCATTACTTGTAACCATGTCGTCGACAGCATATGTTAACAATTGACCTACATTATATTATTATTATATTGTTTACAATTAGGTGTTAAAACATTTAAAATATTTTTACTATCTGCGCAGATTATGAATAATGTAAAATAACAATTTTTTTATTAACATTTGATTAATCAAGATTCGTTAGTTTGAATGGACGTATGACACATCATTCTGCTATTATGGCCCAGAACCAGAACGTACCTGCGTTGCGTGTTATGTAGGCAGCTATTCACCTTTATTAACATACAGTGACTCATGTTGAATTCAAATTCAAACTCAAAATAAATTTATTCAAGTTAGGTTACAAAGTAACATTCATTTAATGACACACCATAACACATAAGTCATACTGATATGTTAAACATATGTTATACTGATATATTAAAAAATCACAGTCGTTTGATTAATGAATAATAATTAAAATTATTTTACTATAATTTATTCATTTTCTTTTTTTTCTTTTCATATATTTTGTTTGATTTTTATTTTAATGTCTAACACTTTTTAAAATGTATTAATGGGATCAGTTGCCCAATTCAAAACATTCGTTAGGTCAACTCATGGATAAGTTCGAGCGGGATCAGTTGACTAAAGAGCCCCACAAGTATTACCTGTTCACGAGTACGAAGCATGGGCCAGCCATCGCCTCCTTCGCCATATTGAAGGGAAGGGAACGACTCGGTCCATGACGCCACCACAAGCAATGACAATTGAGTGAGCATGACAGTGCTTGGCATGCGAACTCAGAATAAGACTCAAAAATAAACTTTACAGAACTGTCCATGATCACGAGTTGTCTTCATTGCATATTATTCTTGATTAAAATACGACTGAGTGTATCAACAATGTAAATTCTAGCTTAAACAAGGTGTAACATTATAAAAAAATATACACTTATTAAAAAAAATAAGTGTTAGTATTTGTCATTTAACGTCCTGTGTGTCCTTAAATCTTTCTATCGAGCGCACTGTTGAATTATCCTGTGTGGAATTAGAGCAACATGTCATAGTTTGTGTGTACCGACCACCGCAGAGTGACTTTAGTGTATTAGAAACTGTAATAGAGGATATTTTAAAACGCTTTAATGTTAGTAATAGGCATATAGTAGAGTATGGTGATTTTAATGTTAATTTACTTGAGCAGTCAGCTCTCTCTTTGAGACTTATTGGTTTATTTAATTTAAAGCATTTATTTTTTGAACCCACTAGGATCACTTCACATTCTGCTACCTGCTTAGATAATGTATTTTGCGACTGCCAATTTCTTAATAGGGCCATATTGAGTGAACTGACATCTGACCACTGTGGGCAAAAGGTAATATTGCCGGTGAGTACAATTTATAAAGAGAATAAAGTTATGTGTAGACCGATGACATCTAATCGCTTAAAGGAATTTAATGATAACATAAGTGCCAGAGTTGTCAATATGGACCTTTCTCTGAATAATCCAGACGAACTACATGTATATGAGCCTTTACTTAACATAATTACTTTAGAATATTATAATATTTTTAAATGTAAGACCTTTAGTCAGAATAATTAGATTAAGTTTTGTGATTGGGCAACATCTGGGATGTATAGAAGTAGAGCAAAACTATATGAATTATATTATATGGAACAATACAACTTCAATCCAAATTTTATTCAATATGTTAAAAATTACTTAAAAAGACTTGTGCCACTGCCAAGTCCCTTTACCTAAAACATAATTCTAATAATAAAATTAAAACTACATGGAACAATATTAACAACGAAACAGGTCGCAATAAGGTGCGTGATAATAAATTTGAACTGAATGTCAGTAATAGCGTAATTTAAAATAATTTGGAAGATACATACAATAACTACTTCGCAAAAATACCTTTAAATACAACTAGTACCCTTAAGTCTTGCCCAGCTCGAGCAGAATACTTGGTTAGAAGCAGCGTGGAAGAGTGAAAGATACAATTTAGTTTTGAATGTGTACATCCGTATGATATAATAAAAGTATTTAAGTCGATCAATTCAAAAAATTTTTTATATATTGGTATTTCGGTAAAATTTGTTGAAAATATTATTGTTAATATAGCGCCACACCTAGTCGCAATATTCAACAGATGCATTGATGTGAGCATTTTTCCAAGTTTAATGAAATGTAGTAAAACAATACCTTTATTTAAAAATGGATGCAAAAGTGACCCGAGTAATTTTAGGCCTATTTCAATATTACCTGCTATTAGTAAAATATTTGAGAAGATTATATTACAGAAATTAGAGTGCCACTTTAGTGTAAACAATTTATTTCATGCAGATTAATATGGTTTTAGGAAGGGTCGTTCTACGATAGATGCGGGTGTTACGCTTTTAAGATATATATTCAGTGCCTGGGAAAATTTGCAAGATGTCATTGGCGTATTCTGTGATCTCTTTAAAGCCTTTGACTGCGTTGACCATCATACACTACTGCGAAAACTCAAGCATTATGGCATCAGAGATGCACTTGACTTAGTTGGTTCCTACCTAAGCGATAGACTACAACACGTTGATATCAACGAAAGTAGATCTTCTGGATTACCAGTCATAAAGGGCGTGCCTCAGGGCTCAATTTTAGGACTCTTTTTGTTTTTAGTGTAGGTAAATGATTTGCCGTTCTTCATGCAGGATTTGTGTGACATTGTTTTATTTACAGATGACACATCCCTTATTTTTAAAGTAGACAGAAGAACAACAAATTTAAGTACTGTTAATGATTCGCTCGCGCACTTCCTGGACTGGTTTACGTCGAATAATTTACTACTAAACTCTAAAAAAACAAAATGTATCAAGTTTACATTGCCAAATGTAAAGAGTCCTAACATAAATATAAATTTAAATAGTGAAATAATTACTTTCGTACAATTGACAGTTTTCCTAGGTTTGACTTTAGATCACAAAGTTCAGTGGGGCGGTCATATATCGTGTCTTGCAGGGAAACTTAGCTCAGCCACATACGCAATTCGTATAGTAAGACAGCTTACTGATGTAGATACTGCGAGACTAGTATACTTCAGTTGCTTTCACAGTGTCATGTCCTACGGTATATTATTGTGGGGCAAGGCAGCTGTCATTGAGACAATTTTATTCTCCAAAAGCGTGCAGTACGTAGAATTTATAATTTAGGTCCACGAGTTTCCCTGAAAGATCGATTTAAGTTAATAGGCATACTTACTGTTGCGTCGCAATATATATTTGCTAACATTATATTTATTAAACATAATATTCACTTATATAATAAGAATAGTGATATTCATAACGTAAACACTAGAAATAAGCATAAGTTAGTTGGCCCATATCATCGTTTACATAAAGTTCACAATACATTTGCGGGACTTGGTATGCGTTTTTTAAATAAACTACCTATTAATGCAATGAATTTTGCATTGCTTAAATTTAAAAGCGCCGTTAAAATACAGCTCATTCGGAAGGGTTATTATTCAGTCAACGACTACTTAACTGACAAAAACTCATGGCATTAGTTGCTTGCATTCAGGATTCAAAGATCTGTATTACCTACCTATAAGTCAATTTAATAATGTAAAGGTACCTCGTGATTATATGTGATGTTATCAAGTATCCTGCTTCTTATTTTGATTATTATTGAAAAATACAAATCCTCAACCGCATTTAGTCACGGACTGCCTTTGCATTGTCCCAAAGTGTAAGTGTATGCGCCATCATGCCCTTCTACTGCCTATATTAGATTTATATTGAAAATATAACTAGGCTCAAATTATTTAATCTCTATAATATTATCAACTTATTATTGGTATAATGGCTGCAACACCTTGTTGATATGAGTTGTAAAATACTGAAATTATATTTAATTCGCGATTTAAAAGAGTGGCCGCTTCTTGCAGGTTTCTTTTCATAGGCTTTACCCTTTGCCTGAACTTAGCAACTATCCTAAATTTAGCTTTTTTTTTTTCACGTGGGGGAATGCATGACGCGTACCCCTCCGCGGGGGCGGGCGGAGGGGTTATGTCGGACTCGCCGGGGTAAAAGAAAGACGGTAAAGATGTTAAAGTACCTCCCGGAATACCGACTAAACCTACCACGGTGTTCCTCGACAAAACCACTATCGACGGGGCCGCGCGAATCACTTACGCATGCGGTCGCGACCCCGCCGAGGTTACGGCCCGCCGTATGACACGGCAGGCCACTACACGAAAGACCTACCCTATAGGCACTTCTAACACTCCCTACTGTCCTCCCTAGAGGGGAGACGGACTCGAAACAGAGGCGCGCGTGGGAACACGCACGCCGCCTCTCGGACCTGGTACTGAACGGATGGCGGGCAGGCCCACAAAGCCCGCCACCCCCAGGTCAAACCTCAGGGTGGCTGGAGGTCGTCTCGCGCCCTCCGGCGCCCGGCTCTGCGGTTGGGGAGAGGGTTTAAACGCTCCCTCTCCCGCTCCGCCGCCTCCTTGATGGAAATGACTTCCTCACAGAAGGAGGCGACGGCGTTCCACGACCTCTCACTCCAGACCATAGACTGAACTACGGCCGGGAGCGAGAGGGCAACCAATCCGACTGCCGCGATCAACTCACGGCGCTGCGATGCCCAGGCGGGGCAAACCGCCAAAGTGTGCAGCGCCGTGTCCTCTACAACGTCGCGGCAGTCGCCGCAGTGGTGACAACCGGGCGTCTCTTGCGACGTTGTATACGACACAGGAACTGGCCAAAACAACCGTGGCCAGTCATTACCTGTGTCAGCCGGAAGGTGAGGGCGCCATGCCGCCTCTCCAGCCACTCCTCAAACACGGGACTTACCGCCACGATCGTGGCGTGCCCGAACCTAAATCTAGCTACAGTAACTTAGTAAACTCACTAACCTATATATTTTGACGTTCATAAGTGTTACTTTGTGACCTAAATGAATAAATGATTTTTGACTTTGACTTTGACTACGCTTATATTATAAAAATAAATAATTTGTAGATCGTAATAATCTAGTCAATGAAATCACTATACAAATATAAAGATGTCGATGTACGTATTTCATGACTTATCAATATTTATCCTACCTAAGGTTTACTTAGGTCTTTTCTAAGTCTAAATTATTTTCTCATAGACCCTTTGCCTAAACCTAGAAACTAAGCTGAAATGTTATGTCAGGTATCTTTATTTACCTCACTTATATTTTAACAAACATAAATGTTACTTTGGGACATATGAAATTTATGCTTCTTTATTGATTTTAAATTCTGCTTTGGTGACTACTTAATCGGTAGTTGTTAATTTCCTTTTTAATAATTGTTATTTTATATGTTTTAATCATACTTAGTTGTTACATTGACATCATAATTTAATTTGACCGCTCTGAGACGATTATCATTCTTTGTTATTATTTCCTAGATTTATTTTATGGTTATAATAATTCAACATTGATATCGGTAGGGTAGGGTAGGGTACATATTGGTCGCATCCGTATATATATAATTTCCAGGCAGGATCACGAGAAGTGAGTCAACGAAGGAAACCCGGCGCCTCGCGTAGAATATAAACACGTTGGAGCATTGTATTGTAAAATGTTTCGGCATCAGAATACATAATTCCGTAGTATTCTTGGACGGCGTGAACCATTAACATAATTATGTGCGCTGTGTTAGACCTTGGCGACACTTGTCGTTCGTGTGCTCAAGTACGATAATCTCACCATTTTGATGATGTACTTACCTAAGAACTGCACTTTAGTTCGGTTAAAAGATGGCGGTGACTCAAGGACAGTTTATGTGTGCTTTTATAAATATGGTTCTTTACTTAGACTAAATATGAATACCTCGAAGTACGTACACACCGACACATACCACAGTAGCTACAGTCTAAATCAATAGAAACGCTGAACTCACGGATAACTGCAGAACAGTCCTTAAATCACGCAGGTATTCACAAAGGTACTTAACGCACGCGCAGGTACCTAGTTAATGCATTAAGTTAATTTTGTTAATATCATAGATTTATTAATGGTTTTATATTCGTTGAAGCTACATACATAGACTCACAACACAATGGTATTCCTCTCCCTCATATACAAGTCTAAAAACCCGGGCTTGCCTTATCAAAATGCTCGATCAATAATGTAATGAATTATTATAATAGTTTAATTATTAATATATTCAATTTTGCACGAGCGTGCCTTTAGTGAGCTTTGTTGAGCTCATCTACGACACGCAACTCAAGTGAATTTGATAAACGCATGGATATATTATGGCATTCAATTCATTTACTATACATATTATTATATAATATCGAGCTCGCCGTATTCTAAATCCCGAGGCACATTTCGCCAACTACGTGTTCGGTCCCAAGTAAAATGGAGCGATGTGACTATCTATACTGTACCTATACCTATACTGTCTAATGGACAGTTCGGAACAGAATATATATTATGTCCATTAATCTTAAAACACAGCTCGACTCAGAGCCGAGCCCAGGAGTTTCTATAGGTTGACCCACAAATAACAACATTACTTTATGCTGTGGCACCAATCAGCCAGTCATTGACTTTAACTTTTCGTTTATTGTCGAACAAAATTCGGTTTAATATCAAGGTTCAAATTTATCAAGAACTACAGCTATACAATTAACACAAAGTATTTACTTAATAACTGTAACGTATGGTTTACGTTACCATTTTAAAATTGGAAATTTGTAATAATATACCAAATATTTAATGTTCTTAAGATTAAATTGGTAATGGCCAAATACAAATAAATGAATCTCGATGGAACATGTAATAGCCATTTATCCATGAGTCGCACCATCCATCGACGTCCACTTCCAGACAGGAACGAGTCTGTCAGTCAGTCATGGACATAGCAGATATTTTAAAAAGAAATTGGGTTCGACAGGATTGACAATCTGAACCTCTAGCAACAGTTTTATGACGTTTATATGTGTGTCATAAGTCATAACTCATAAGATAGAATTATGTCTGTCTGGTTGTTCAGGCAGCCCCACCAACAGCAAACGTAATTTGGTGATAGTTTTACCATTGGTTGGTTAGGTTGGGCTTAGCATCTGATTCTGAGCTTGGTTTCATTTAAATCTGTTTAGTAAAACGGGTGATACGCACCATGCGTAGTCTGATCCTTCGGATACATGTAAATTAAGTAAAACACAAATATTTAAGTCATATTCCTTAAATAAAATATTCTACACGACTATACCACGGTCGGTGTCTATACTATAAAAGGGATAAATGAGAAAGTATAACGATATCGAAAAACTATTTGGACAGACGAGTCGTCCCAAAGACATGATTTTAGAGATGATTTGCACTTATTTATGTTCAGTCACATGAAAGCGAGCAGAGGCGAGGCGACGCGACATTATAAGAAGATGAATGAGTCTGCAAGAACGGCGTCATTGCTGCATAACGGCACTCGTTAACAACCAAACATAATCGAGAACAAGGCGGAGTTATAGCCTTTCTCTATTTACAAATATTGTAAATATAATGCTAATCATGCGTCGAAAGTGCTCGATATGTATTCCGATCTGTTATTTGGGCAACGTTGGCGGTGTTCGTTATTTCATTTACCAATTGTTTAGGTACTTGTCGTTCGTTATGTAATTATGTATCGGCTCATGGAATTTTAATCGAAGATAATTGATTTCATAGTGAATACCTGTGCGTTAATACCTCTTAACTGGGTTATGCTTGTGTGAATTGTTTAATAATGTTAAACAAAGGAATCCACAATTTTAGGTATACCTATTCTACAAATATTTAAAACATTAGTTGTAAATATTTCCACTTATTTAAACGCTCATTCCTGTGACAAAAGTTGCAATTTAGCTGTAACTAGGACAGAAATTAATTGTCTATGATCACATAACGCGAGTGATCGCATCGCTAGACTGCGTGCTGATGCATACTGGCCTACATACGGACTTAGAAGTCCAGCCACCACACGTGACCAACGCCGCTGTAAGCCATTATGAATCATAATATTGTTTAGTATAAGGCTTGTTTAATTTGAAATTATCTTATTAAGATAGTCACTCGTCACAAAATACAGAATTTTTGAATGTAAATTGGAGAGTAAGATTTTTCTGTTTGTGGGATTGCTGCACTAACTTGTGTGATATTGCGACAACCACAGGGCGCCCTGACCTTTAAGGAGACCCTACTCTAGCAGAGGGCAAGCTGAGGTAAGGAATAAAATAAATACTTACATTCTATTTTTCACAAAATGTGATTATAGTGATACCTACTTATTATCTATTTAACAAGCGGCCCATTTAACTATTTTATTAATTTATTATACTTAGACACTTATTTAATATACCTACCTACCTACTTAGGACGAGAAATTGTATGTTGAGAACGAAATCTTATTGAATGCTCAATTTCGTGTGTTAGGTACCTAGGTACATATTGTACCTAATGAGAAATGAAAGTTTGTTTACTGAACACATTTACACATAAGTATAATTATTATTTCTGTTATGAAATTGGAAACTTTTACATAACTAAACAGTTTAATTAATGGATAATAATTCCGCGCTTTATTTATACTTTCAATTAATTAATTCATATAAGTAACATGTTAGATAATAAATCAATGCATAGGAAGTGGCATTCGAATATCATTACCTATTTATAAATAAATAAGAATAGCATTCAAAAATGAAAACTACGCATCGGCGCAATCTTACAATTTGCGTATTATTAGATAATATTACGTAAAACTAACGAGCCAATAGTAAAAGTAGCCAAGTGTACAAATATGTTTTGATAATAATTATTCACGAAAATCTATACAAATTTCATTTGTGAACCGCTCAAATAATTTTCATGTGTTTACTACATTTTGAACTTTATGACCTTACAAAAGCGACGTAGGCGGCCGCAGTATTCGCTGAGGCAGCAACACCGCATGCCAGTCTAGTCGCACAGACGTCGGAGGGGCGCAGAGGGGTGCGGCGGGCGGCGGCGGGTGTCTGTGGGGCGCGGGTGGCGCGGCGCGGGGCGGCGGGATCGATCGCGCGCCCGCACACGCCCTTGACCCTTGCCTGCACGAGGGTGGCCGCGCCCGTGTGTGCGTGCCGCCCGACCCGCTGGGGTGTCGCCTCTCCTCATGCGGTCAATATTTGACGCGAATACCATGTACTTATGCACAGCTGGTCGTATGTACCGCGTACGTGATCCGAATACATGGTTCGTCGTTTGTAAATCATATTTGTTAGCAGAATATTATAAGTTGATAGATATCTAGATTGTCAGCCTCGATGGCGTAGTGGTTAGTGTAACCGACTGCCACGCCTGAGGTCGCGGGTTCGATTCCCGCACAAGTCAAACATTTGTGTGCATGAACATGGATGTTTGTCTTGGTCTGGGTGTTTCTATGTATAATATGTATGTATTTACAAAAAAAAAAGTATATATCTATGTTTATCCATTGTCTAGTACCCATAGTACAAGCTCTGCTTAGTTTGGGCTAGATGGTGTTGTGTGTATGTGGTAGAATATTATTATTATCTATTAGCTATCTTTTATTACGACTATCATATAAAAATACCTGATTGCGTAGAGCAAAAGGTGTCACCTCCCTAGTTTATATGATACAGTATCAACACGAATCAATATTATATCAATTCAATATGATTCAAATAAGTAGACATGAAAGCTCTCAGTGGAACTGATCTCTACGTAAATGATAAAATATACAGTGCTGTCGACAGACAGATGTCGCGTGTCTGGCGCCCGATAACTATAAATGTTAACTATGTGTATGTGCCAGAGTGCAGTCACATTCCCAAACTAGTATTTGCGTGTACGTACATGAACTATACGCTATCATATATTTGTTTCTACTTAATGGGCTCGCAAAGTGAGTCTCAAATTTTAAAATAACCTCAATTCTACAAAACCGCTAAAACTGTAACAATATCCGTTCAGTGGATGTTGCATTATCTTGGCACAAACAAACATACAGATATTTAATATTGTCTTCTGTTAACGCGAATGTTATACATTGAAATTAATCTACTTTATACGGTTTTTGTCGCGCTGTACACTTTTATTACATAATTTTGAAATATAGATACAAAAAAAATTGTTCTAGATTCAGACTTTACCCAATAGCCGACCTTAGCTTTAAGATATGTTGAATGCACAGACACGGCCTCTATACAGTATCATTAATTACTAGTTGACCCGCGCAACTTCGTCTGCTTCACATAAGAGAATTGACCCCGTTTCTGCAACATTTTTCATTTATGTTCTGCTTCTACTAGTCTTAGCGTGATGTTATATTATACCCTATAAATGCCTTCCTCGATAAATGGGCTATCCAACACTGAAAAATTGTTTTATTCTTACCAGTAGTTCCTGAGATTAGCACGTTCAAACAAACAAACAAACTCTTCAGCTTTATAATATTAGTATAGATTATAGTATAAATAAAGAATGTGGTGAAAACTGATATTTAAAATATTCGCCTAAAAAGTAACATATTAACTATGCATATTCGACTAATACGTGATAAGAAAAATACTAAGTTTGTATCGACGCTTATTGAAACAAACACAACTTTTCTAAAAACAATTGAAGTACCTACATAGTAATTAATTAGTAATCCGTGATCAAGTTACTATTTTACTATAAGCAATGTTAAAATAATAACGGGCTGAGAAAAGTCGAGGAAACTGGAAATCTATTTGGGTTGTTTACTTATCTCTTATTTTAGAAATCTCTTATTTTTTTAAAGAGCAGCGATAGCTCAGTGGGGAGACCAATAGACTGCAATGCAGAGGGTCTCGGGTTCGAACCCACGTCGCGCACCTCTGACTTTCGGAAGTTATATGACTTTTCGAAATTAAGTGCGTATTGATTGACAATTATCGCTTGCTCCGTGCCTCGGAGAGCACGTTAAGCCGTTGGTCCCGGCTGCCATAAACATCTATGGCAGTCGTTATTGGGAAAGTCAGTACTCTCTAATATCCTGACACTGGTCTAGCCTTAGGGTATCGTTAGCCTTCGGGTTGCGGAGGTCAGGTGGCAGCCGCTCCGTGTAAAAACTGATATCCAGTCAAATCCGGTTAGACCAGAAAAGCCGACCCCACGTGACTTGGGAATAATAAAGGCTAAGAGAGAAGACTTATCTCTTATTTTAGTAAACATTATATTGCGCAGACTTTTGAAACATTCAAACAACCGACACAAGAAACACCCAGACTCAGAACAATCATTTGTAAATCCAACAAATGTTTGGAAATGGCGAGCGATCATTTGAACCACGGCGCGCGGCGCCATCCGTGCACTCCATTGTTGTCCCGATTATAAGAAAGCATTCCTCTGAGTTGAACACTCGCTTGTCTAACACTCTTGTCATATTTGTGGAAAAGCCAGCCGCTATATGAATATATTTAGTAAGCAGTGTGTGGTCACTGGTTTGATATAATATAGATAGACAATTAGTACAGGATTTATAAACAAACCCGCACTCATCGACGGAGGTGTGTCACAGGGCGTCATCATGTGTCCAGTTTCCAGGCACAATTAATATTTTTCTAATTCATTAAAATGCTTAATATGATTTGTGCTGTTTGATACAATACCTATGGCTAATCCTACTATCAAATTATAATGTACCGCTTAAAGGACTCATAATTAATCGATGTATAAAAAGTAAATAATTATCGTCACAGGAAATAAACATCAGACTGAGTGTACCCGCACTTTGATAACGATGTTATTCATATTTCATGTGAGTGATAAGGGGCGATCCTGTCGCCATTTAACCGAACACAATTCCATATTCCCCTCTGAGAATATCCTAACAGAAAAACTACTAACTACATCCTGATGATGACGACGTGTGTATGTATTGTATAGCAACACATCTAGTGTTAGCAAAGCCAAATGATACTAGAACGTATTTATAGTGAACAATACTTGCAAAGCGTTCATCACTAGATAAACAAAGTCGACAAGTTAATGGTAGATAAATCATCCCAAGCGTTTAGTTGCACTCTGCCAGTGACGTCACACACGCACCAGACGAAATGGACGCGCGGTGGGTGTGTCGCTCTAATTATAAACGTGTATTTTTGGATTTGGACCAAACGGTGCTCTAGGTCGGCTATTATAAACCACACTATCCAACGCAGTACGCAGGGATGTGGCGCGTCATATTTATCTTAAAGAAACCATACACACACAAAACAAAAAATATCCCTATCATATTTTTAGTATATTATGTTGACAGTTGTAACTTTGTTGGTTTGAGTCGTTTTAGCTCGGTAGACTATATAGGTACTGCAAGAAGTACTACAGTAAGGGTATTCTGCGATTCTTCTACGACTATGTCAACTAAATATCGACTTATGAAATGTTTCGAGGTCAGTGGTAAATTATACGCACACACACGGTTGAGAGTACACTCGTAGCTCCAGGTGGCAAGACATTAACAAAATGGCTACGAGCCCGTACGCCCCTTGACTTTCGCCCCTTTCTTAGAAAGACGAAGCCTCGCTATGCAAGGCTCCTATTTTTGGGTGAATTTTAAGAAGAAACTTAACAAATATCTACCAGGGGTGAACCTTGAGGGGCTAACGGGCTCGTAACTAACAAAATCAAGCAATTTATTGACGTTTTCCAAGATAATGATTAAGAACTGAATTGGTATGGAAATTGATTCACCAATATATCACCTGATCGGAGAAATCGAGGGGAAAATTATAAACATAACGTATTACGAATATGATCATCTAACTATTAGAAATTGAAGTTGTAATCAATCATATGTCCGCAAATGAGCTTGTTAAGTGGGTTATTAATGTTATTAAGTTATTATGCAAGAACGATAGTAATACGATCCAATAATAAATAATATAGGTGTTGCGCACGTAACATTTGTGATAAAGTGAGGATGTATGTAGGCTTAAGCACAGTACATTGGCTTAAGTGAGTATTGATAGTGAGTCGAGTGTTAGGTATGATCTGTTATTGTCAAGGAGGAGACGGTCACGATGTTAGCGCGTGATGTACTATGGTGAGCGGTAAATAACATTGAAATATGATATCAAGGCTAGCTATTTCCTTAAGTGCTAAATTTAACTAGTCCGAGTTGCTAATATCCTGTTATGTTTAGTAACCTGAAAAGTCGTTAGGTGCGGTTTTCCTGATCCAATAACATAAAGGTACCCCGCCCATGTGCCACCTACAGTTCCATTAGTGATATTAAATGCAGCACGAACGTCCCCTAGAAGTGTTCATTACTCCAATTAGTCAGAAATAGTGTAGATAAGACTTACACAACAGATTGTATCTAATCGTCAACTCGATAACTGTGCCCTTGAAGCGATAATAGGTAATTCTGGTCGACAGGGAAGCCAAGATTGAGCCACCGATCCATTTCTGTATCTAAAGAATTTCTACGCGCACTAAAATTCTTTATCTTAAATAGTTATAGAAATATCTTGAACTGTTTTATTACACCTACTTATATTATAACTTATTAGGTTTATTAGTGATGAATGAGATTATTATAATAGATGATAAGTGTGTTGCCGAAACATCATGGCTGCTATGATGTTTCGGCGGGCTGTTACCGCCGCGCGGCCGCGCTGGTCCGTTGCCGGCGCCGCACTTAGCGCTAGAACGGTCAGTGACTAGCGTTGCAGTTAGAAACTTGAGTGAGCCGGCAGATGGTCAGCGAGAATGCAGATTGATGTCGTTATGTCTGTGTTGAACGGCACCCAATCTTTCACTTATGACTATAAATACGAGGTAATGAGATGGAAGGATAGAAAGCAAGGAAAATACAGACTTATACCGGTATATAAATTATCTTTTATTAAAAATGTTCAGGTTAGTAACGATTTATAAATAAATAAAAATCTTTGTCAAAATACGGAATCGACAACGTTCCGCTCCAATTACGTAATATGCATATTACGATATCTTACATCCTACTTTAAATACTGAACTTAAATAAAAGATCACAAGCGTAGTTTGAGCCGCCCGCGCCCGCGCACGCGCACGGGCTCGGTGTAGGGCATCATATTAGGAATAGTCTTACTTGTCGCTTAGAAGCACTTCCTGTGCACGATGGAGGGGCCAGACTCGTCGTACTCCTGTTTCGAGATCCACATCTGCTGGAAGGTCGACAGGGAAGCCAAGATTGAGCCACCGATCCATACGGAGTATTTCCTCTCAGGGGGCGCGATGATCTTGATCTTCATTGTGGACGGAGCCAGAGCTGTGATTTCCTTCTGCATACGGTCAGCGATGCCTGGGTACATGGTGGTACCACCAGACAGGACTGTGTTAGCGTACAAGTCCTTACGGATGTCGACATCGCACTTCATGATCGAGTTGTAGGTAGTCTCGTGGATGCCATTGGCTTCCATACCCAAGAATGAGGGCTGGAACAGTGCCTCGGGGCAACGGAATCGTTCGTTTCCGATGGTGATGACCTGTCCGTCGGGAAGCTCGTAGGACTTCTCGAGGGAGCTGCTGGAGGCAGCGGTGGCCATCTCCTGCTCGAAGTCGAGCGCGACGTAGCAGAGCTTCTCCTTGATGTCACGCACGATCTCCCGCTCGGCCGTGGTGGTGAACGAGTAGCCGCGCTCGGTGAGGATCTTCATCAGGTAGTCTGTGAGATCGCGGCCGGCCAAATCCAGACGCAGGATGGCGTGCGGCAGCGCGTAGCCCTCGTAGATGGGCACCGTGTGCGAGACACCGTCGCCGGAGTCCAGCACGATACCGGTGGTACGACCAGACGCATACAGCGACAGCACGGCCTGGATGGCGACGTACATGGCGGGCGTGTTGAACGTCTCGAACATGATCTGTGTCATCTTCTCTCTGCAAAATAAACGGCACGGTCAGCACGCGGCATGACTACACTACGAGCTACTGGCTGCTGCCTGACTGGGGGCGCGTGGGAACTCACCTGTTGGCCTTGGGGTTGAGGGGGGCCTCCGTGAGCAGCACGGGGTGCTCCTCGGGCGCGACACGCAGCTCGTTGTAGAAGGTGTGGTGCCAGATCTTCTCCATGTCGTCCCAGTTGGTGACGATGCCGTGCTCGATGGGGTACTTGAGCGTGAGGATACCTCTCTTGCTCTGGGCCTCATCGCCTACGTACGAGTCCTTCTGTCCCATACCGACCATGACGCCCTGGTGGCGCGGCCTGCCCACGATCGAGGGAAACACGGCACGGGGAGCGTCGTCGCCCGCGAACCCGGCTTTGCACATACCGGAGCCATTGTCCACCACCAACGCAGCTACTTCCTCGTCGCACATTGTGAGTTAGTCTGAAATAATGTATTGTTTATTGTAATTAAATCCAAAGACTGCTCAGCATCTACACGCAGCAGGCACGAGCCCCACTGGCGCAGCAGCTCACGGCGCGGGCGCCACTGCATTCGCTTTAAACTGAATTCACTTCACAATTGTATTACGTAAATGGTGTTATGTAATATGGCTATTGTTTTCACAACTGTCCTTAACGAATTCTAAACTAAATACTAAACACTGCTTCTAAACGTCGCTATATGTTTATACATCAAACTTGTTCAACTACTATTATTAAATGCCACAATAGAATTATAAAACAAACGAACTTACTGTAATGTATAAGTTAATGACTAGGTACGACTCGCTGACTCGTGCTCCGGTCAAGCACTCCTCACTAAATGAGAACCGCCTCTCGAGGATAACTATATAAAACGCGCGTTATCAACAAAGTTCACACACTATCGGCTACAATTTTATTCCGCCAATCACGAGCTGAGTCAATTTTTGTCACCATATATGGTAACGTAGCCGGCTCTATCCACACATCTGTTGATAAGAGCGCCGACGATGGCTTGATAAGCGATACAATAGCACTACACGTTATCTGCGCGGTTACGAGCCGACTCGTACGGAACACGCCTCGCCTCACGCCGCCGTGTGCCACGAGCCCACTTCTAGCTCACAGATATATCACTCTAAATCTAAACGCTGAAATTTCACTTCAGCGGGCCCGCGCCGCCAACTCGGTACTTTCTCTATGAATCAGCTATATTGCACTAATTGCCGTTAACGCCTAACATTAACCTACAAATATTTAATTAGAAGTCTACCGTTGGAAATATTCTCATTATAATTATGAGGAGATCAGAAAGCATTACTAACTGACGGGCCTTAAAGATCAGAGATATCATCTTTGTCTAGATGTTTAGTGGTCGCTGAAAGACGAAACGTAATTATTGAAAAACAAAATTACCAATAGGAATACTAATGGAGCACGCAAGTTACACTTGATGATACGTCCAGGTCCAGACGAGTCGCGATATAAACAAACATTATACGGAGTTATTGAATAAAAGCGTGGGCGATACACTCTGAGAGAAACCCGATCTACGATGATTCTGTGACGCACGCTTTACCACGTTTTAAACTTAAATGTGCCGGTAATAACATTTATCGTAAACAATTACGATCAGCTGCCGTGTTACAGACAATTGCAATCAATAAAATCTGTGAGAGGCGAGACACCCTCGCTGAGAGAGGAAATGTTTTCTAAATACGTATAGAATGGAATAATATTGTGCAGTCGTCTGCGTGTATTGATTTTGGTCGCCCCCGTCGCGTCGCCGCGCCGTCGCCGTCACCGGTGCAGCGCGGCCGCGGCGCATGGGGCGCATAGGGCGCACGGGGCGGGCCGGGCTATGGGATCGCATGACTCATCCTACTGCACCCTCTGTGCCCTCGCCATAAGCCTCTCTTGAATTGTATTAATTTATCGCGTTATAAAATTTGCTGTCTGGTAGATTCGAATTCTAAAACATGCTATGGTGCCTACCTAAGTATACTTTATTTCTCCGTGAACATTATGACTAACAAAACGATAAGTCATCAAGAAAATATTAGAAACACGTTTTGTTTATCTGTAATCGTATTGTAATCATATTAATTCCACGGAAAGATAAATATTACAGTAACTTATTTTTCGAAGCGTTGGTCTTATCTTCGAATCTAAAATGTTTTTATACATATAGATCAATGGTGAGGCGAAGGTGAGCCTTAAATATAGAGTAGCGATAACTCTGATAAATTGCGATCATTACCTTTCAAGTTTCCCAATTCGGCAATATGGAACGTTTTTCGGTACCTATCACCTTGGTATGCCTCGACTTTATTTATTACTTAACCAAGCAAGGCTGGAAAACAGAATATATTTTGCCAAACATATTTAGTTAACAGGATATTATTGTACATAAAACATCAGGCAGAACCTAATGATGAAGGATAGTATTGTTTGCTTGTAATGCCATCATTAAGGAAAATATCCTACATAATACATAAGTTCACATAGATTGAACCGTGAGTACATGTGTATTACCACATTTCCTTGAAGCAATGTCCGATATAAATCACTGTTGTACTTTAAAATCAACTAAGGTAAAAACAAACAAATCTCGGCCCTGAGGTGAGTCATTATTTTCTCAGAACGTTTGAGGCGATGACTCACACAACATGTAATCGAATCAGGTGACGATTGGATTCGACATTCATTCGATCATCTATTTGTCAAATGACTTCACAATCATATTGAATACTACACTACACTCTACCTCTAAACTTATACTCTCTCCTTAATTTTCATTTGGTTTATAAACAAATTGATTGTTGTATAGATCATAGCTATAAATCTTTAAGATCATGTTAGTCAGCAGCAATATAAAAATAAGCTCTAAATTCTAATAAATAAAACGGCAAGAGCGTCGTTCAGACCGAATCTTCGTCATGGCTAATTTGCAGTGTGCAAACAACACACAAGTGCACTCCCTATTCTAAACTCCCACAGTTCGAAGGGTCGGTAATATGACATGACAGGAGAGAGATCAGACGCAGGACCAAGGACTTTATGTATTTGCCAAGATAATATAAAATAGATTAGAGCGTATAGTTTTTCCAAGACTAAGTTATAATTTAGTAGAATTTTACCCATTTGTGTACCAGGCTCTTAACATATTATAATATATTAATTTTGTATGTGAACTACCTACTTATCTTATGTATTAACAACTATATTTGTAGTTGACGCAAACCAAATCCAATTAAAAGTCCCTTGTCTGTTACTCCGTTTATTCCAACTAAACAGGAAATATGTATAACATATTATTGTTCAGTAATTGTGGATATACATATATTATTTTAATTATTCTTCCGTAACCTCATAATACGTATGTTTCGAATAATTTAGTTTTATATTTACTGTAAATTACTGGAGGATCGTTCGATGGCAAATGTTAAAATATTTTTCGGAATTATATATTAGAATTTTATTTTAATGTTAATTGACAATCATAATTATTAATTGAGGCTGCCATTATGCATTGAGTAAAATTGTGCCCTGATTTATGAATAACTAGCTATCGTATCCAGGCCTTCTCCAGATTATGTTTTCACGTCAGAGTCGACTTTAACCAAACTCGAGCTAGTTTCTTAGTCTCACCAAAAATATCAATATTATAATAAAAATAAAATGCGCACATTGTTATTGAAGATAGTCTCTGTAAAAAGTAATGAGCATTCATATATCTAGGTAATAATCCCGTGTATAGCTGATATATGTGTATGTGTATGTACTTGTGGACAAGAGTATAATTATAAAGTCATGAATCATGATTATCATGATGCATGCATATTAGTAAATATCATATTATTTAGTTCCATATTTAAATTAAAATATGCCTATAATATTTAGATAGCCTTTCATAATTTTAAATGACTTATCAATTATTAATCATTTTACTCATTTAGGGCCTAGGTAAGTGGGTACATATTATATTTTAGTCATAGCCCTATGTTATAAACATTCAGCCATCTAATTGTTGAAAAGTAACTGACATTATAGTATTTTATAAGAATAAAATTACTTATACCAAAATTACATTTGCTGTTGAAGTAGATTGAACCCTAAGCATGGATAATTAATGCATTTTTATTGTAAATAACGATGGCAAACAAACCTACGCATCTACGATGGTGGCGATTACCGTAGCGTTTGATCGTAGGTAAAACGAAGGGTATCACTTGTATTACCGAAAAAGGAAACAGAGATTCTTCGACGGCAACTGGTTGCATATTAGAAAAATAATATTGCATCGCAACTAGTTGTAAAGAAGAACAAAATCTATATTAGTTGGTTGCGACACTGAGTTGCCATAGCGCGCTATTAGCGGCGCAGGAATTAAAGATGTATGAAAAGCGAGGAGAAAATTGACATGTGAGCACTAACACTCTCACTTATCAAAGGTTACGCAGTAACAGTGCCACTACTCTTACGCCGAATTCCTGTAAGAGTTGCCGCTCCGCCGCCGCCGGACGAGCAAGCATACCATCACTATGTAATGAGCGAGGTCCGCCGGGCGAGCAAGCATACCATCTCTATGTAATGAGCGAGGTCCACCAGGCGAGCAGGCTCGGTCATACCATCAATATGTAATGAGCAAGGTCCGCCGGGCGAGCAGGCTCGGTCATACCATCACTATGTAATGAGCGAGGTCCGCCGGGCGAGCAGGCTCGGTCATATATGTTACGTGACATTGCTATAATTTGAGTAATAAGTAACCAGATTTACTAATTTTTTTTATAATCGATTGTATGGGCAAGTACTTAAAATATCATATCTTCTAGGTTAAAGGAAACTGTTTAATTTACAAGTACATAGTTGCTTGGGCAATCATTGTGCCAGATGTTTATTTTTCCAAATTTACTTTATTTTTGTGTGGCTTTGGTAATAACCTTATACTATGGATAATCCTAAGACAGTCATATTACAGCTAGTGGGGACCAAAATAAATAGATGGGGACCAAAATTAACACTGTTTCCAGGCTGTACCTGAGATATGTCATTATTTTTAACATTGACTATTTATTCACATATGCTGCTTTTCTGTATATCATAACACATAATAATACATAATATTCTCCATAAACTCTGCCAATAGATATGCAGTACATCTTATGAGGAGCTGTTGTCATTTTAGTTTTATGTTTAAATGTGGTGCAGGCGACGTGTTCAATAAATATATTATATATATTTAATATGTTTATTACAGCTTACATATTAAATATGTTAGTTTTTATTTTGTTTGTGGCTTCAATAGCTTTACTGTAAGGTGTTTCAGGATCATTCATTATTTACGGCACATCCTGCAACTCGTAGGTAGGTACATAATGATATTGTAACAAGAAATACAACTGTCGCTTCAGGTATTTGAAAAGCCTGTAGCGGCAGATGTATTTTCTATTCCTGTGTCGCGGGGACTTTACAAGCATTCAACCAACGGACACAAAGGACATCCAGACTCGGCACAACCATCTGTGGATCATACAAATTTTTGTCCTGATTCGAACCCACAACACTCGGCACAGTGGCAGTGGCCAGGCGACCACGTTAACCACTACGCCATCCGTGCCGTCAGAAAGTGTGTCCGGCTCTGGGACAAACTGATGTTGTTAGACCATTGATAAGAGACGTATTATCGCGACATTCACGAAACGATAGCGACGGCGACGATAGGTACATACGTGGACAATGTGCTACGACCTGTGCTACAACATCAACCAAATATGTTATCTGCGTGTCAGCTGATTACGTGCCGACGTCACTACTTGGCGATTATCGTGAATTATTGAACGTATACAATGAATACATACAGGTTATTGTATTATTCTGGGACCTTACGTCATGCAATGTTTCTTTAAAATGTTATTTAAAAACAATGACGTTATAGAGATGGACTTGAACTTTGATGGTGAGAGCATCGAGTCGTCGGTCTGGTGGTAGAAGGCAAGTGCTTGCACAACTGTCGTTCATATTATTATGTCGATGGGTGGGTGTCCCGGAGTGCTTATGCTTGTTCTGGAAGAGAGCAGAACAAGATCTGTATATAATTCACATTGGACGGAAGACCCCGTTTCCCCGCTGTCAATAGGGCTGCTATTTCTAACAAGTTTAATAAAATAACATATTAAATAAATAATAAATAATCCATTATAGAACGTTGTTTGAAAGGAAGTCGGGCGTGACAATCACGAAATTTAATAAGGAAAAATACACACAGTACATACTACACTCAATATGTGTCAGTTTAATAATAAACTTTATTATCTATTTAGTTGGTCGACGCATATATGTCATTTAATTAACTGTTGTTTGCGGTCTAATGCATACAAACATAAGTTAAACCGTTTCATTATCTCTAAACAGAACAGGTATTCTTTGAAAACAGTACCTATAGTAATTATGTAGAACATGAATGACGTACGTACTAATATCAGCTAAAGTCTATAGTGACTAAGTGACTTGATCACAGCATAGGTACTAGTGATGCAGTCACTATAGATTCCACTTGTAGTTATTTATTATACTTGTGATTGATAACAGTTCCACCGACGTCAATCACTAAAACGTATATTTTCTTAATTTCTTACTTGGTATAATGTCGTTACAAATAACTACAATTGTTGTCGACTCTCTTAAGCTGAGCTAAATGGCTGTGTTAGAAATGGTGCACTTTGTTAGTGTCGCGCGCTCAGTACCTGGTCTACTGGGCTACCGCCACTTCTGACCTTAACATGGTCTGCACTCGCTCGCGGCTTCACGGATATTAGCCGCACATCCACTTTTGCTCTTACCAGCGCAAGAGCCAACGATTACTGACCCTGTACTGACAGCACAACGCCTTCTTAAGGACCCCGAAAACCTAACTCTCTTCAGGCGAACGATATAAATTATAAAGTGATTTGAATGGGATTTTCTGTGAACAAGCCATTTTGCAGCCTCTGTAGAATAAATAATGTCATGTACCTATTTTGTTGTCTAATGATGAGAGGGTTTGATCTGCACCACTGAATCTGTTTATCGTCGTGGTTTTCTGGTTTGTCTGTAGACCAGTTCTTAGTGGCAGTAAAGAGCCTGGCGAAATGAGTTTTTTTTTTTCTTCCAGTGTGACAATCAAGCATACGGTTCACCAGATGGTAAGTGGTCACCGTAGCCTATGGACGACTGCAACACCAGAGGCATCACTTGCGCGTTGCCGACCCTTTAGGAAATGAAGTGGGAAGGAGAAGGAGCGGGAAGGGGGTAAGGAGGTGATAGGGCCTCCGGTACTCTCACTCACCGAATGAAACACAAGAATAGGAATGCTGCTATTTCACGTCGATATTCTGTGAGAGGGTAGTCCTCCCCCGGTTGAGTCGGCCCATTGGTGCTGATCGTTACATAATAAAACGTTATATTTATCAAACTTAATAAGTACCTATTGTGCTGGACGTACGCCATTCCACATAGAAATTGTGTACGTGCAGTACATGCGTATGATTTATTCACGCATTTACTATAAATACATACGATATATCAAAGTGACATACCCAAGCATCATCAGAATAGCAACGTCTGTTACTTTGTTAAAACACGGGTATACTAAGCTAGAAGGGTAAGAATTTGTTCTTGAAACAGTACTTCAGAGTCATCATCTGTACTGCCTACAACAATACCTAAGCTTATTATTTTGTGAGTATACTAAATGATACATAATGCAACATCTAGCAGTGGTTAATGATAAGAAAATGAAAACTCTTTCACGTCACTTAAACAGCATCTCTTGATAACAATAATCACACTAAGTTATCATAACTTAACTGAAAATGGAGACATGTAGATCTTGGACCAGACACGCCTGCAACTCTGTTAGCAAGTAGGTGTAGCCAGCAGCAATGTAGGTTACATATATGTATACGTAAGTATATCTTATAGACCTTACGGCCATGTTAGTTTCTATAATGTAGAACAGCTTAGAGAAACGCTGCTGTTTATCGGTTTTTGACCAATTTTGTAGGAACACATGACCAAGAATCTACCAAAAGACTAATATATCGAAATTCAAGTGCAGATTCCCATCGGGACAACACGTGCCGATATGTGCTTGCCCTACTGCATCTGTTCAGCAAGTTAGCAACGAGCGCATCCAGTAACAGACTAGTTGTAACACTGACACAGTCATTTCAGCCTATCGACTTCTATTTATAGTCGATTCGTTTCAGTAGTTTGTTTTGTAAGCGATCACGCGATGCACTACGTGTATGTGTGCGTGCTCGCGCGCTATATTACGTGTACGTGTGTGTGTGTGTGTGTGGGGCTGTGCAATTAGCTGCGCGCGCGCACAAGGCCGAGGCGAGCGAGCAGCGACCAAGTTCATTGCTATGTATGTGCATCTGGTACACCTTGGTAATCCATATCTACAATGGAGCGTGTTAATCACTGTCGTCCGAACTGCTTAAACTATTTAACTATTTAGGAGAGATATAAAACTTATAGACATCTTGAAACAAGTGAGAAACGGCAATGAATTGCCGTAAATCTTAGAGTTCGAAAAAATGGTTCAAGTATATGCAAAGGTCACGTGATATCACGTGACGTTGAGGTCAAAGGTCAAAGGACATAGTCATTTCGGTGTATATCAACTATGTTGAGTCGAATGGCGTTGACCGCGAGTCTCTAGCTCTTACGGTTCGTGAGTTGAAAGTTGTATAACAGACGGACGGACGGACGGACGGACAAAGCTGTTGTATAAGAGTATTTTCAAACTCTAACAATAACGGTGGAATATATGAGACTATTGAAAGAAATATCATTTTATATTGTAAGATAAGATAAGATAATAAGATAATTTATTTATTCACTCAAACACATGTGTACATACAATTAACAATTAACAATAAAAATGTACTATATGATACCTGTGACGTCAATCACACGGATCACAGTCAGCCACCCACCACCATTTCATCTAAAAATAGGGGCGAGCCTATTGGTGTTTACGTGTCTACCGACAACTTTAGGTGACTCCGTAGTCCGTGCAGCTACTGTACGTACATCATACATATTATATATGTATAAGTATATATATATTATATATAAACTCAAGTTAAGAAATAAGCACTACTTAAGTTATATACTTATAAAAAAACTGATGAGACAGTACCTCACTTAAATGTATAAATATTAAATATTAAGTATTAGAATGACAATGATGTGACATAACATTATATTATGTAGGTAGTAACGAATATTGGGCAGTAAGGTATTCACTACAATAGTTGCACGTATTCGTAGATAATAATAATTAATTGATAATAAATTAATCATCGTAATTCGAGTATTGATTGTGTACGTACCTACGATGGTAATATGTTCATTACGTTGCTTGCATATTTTCTTTATCATTATTTATAATTATAATAATTAGCTTGGTAAATGAATTGTAGCTGAGTTCGGGGCCAACAAGGGCAAGAACAACATTAACGTAACCTTATAACAAAATATACAGCCTTATTTTTACATACTTATGTATTTTCATGTTGGAATTAAAAGTAATGACTATTTATAAAATATATTAGTCACAGGATGCAGCAGAGGAAGCAGAAGATGTGGCAGAGGAAACAGACTTGGTTTATATTCCTACATGCATATGCATGTAATGTATATTTTATATATGCCAAAATATATATTTTGGCAACTAGGTACGTACGTACGTGTACTAAGATGAAGCTAGCCTATTTTCGTGTACCGTACACAGACACTCGGAGATACAGACTCCGTGTAGCTACTGACCGTTTTCAGAACAGAAAAAGTAACATCACTTTCGTTCACGGTTTATAGCTTATACTTATACCTGGTTCTTAGATAATTACACATCAAAACTTGCAATCCCGATCTGCGTAGATGCTTGTGCCCTGTGCATTTCATCTAGCTGCGCTTACGTACCACCCACATTTAATTTTAAATGAGTGCAGCTAATTAAAATATTAAAGTCTAAAAGTGCTATTTCTCTGGGCAACGGCTAAAGAATGCCAAACTTATTTTATAACTTGATAAGATCTTTAGAATAGGTAAGATAGGCATACATTTGTTTTTTCAATTTGTAAGACTTGTAATATATTCTGGTGGAGTTGTCGTGTAGACGCGCGAGTCCACTGAGTTGTAATATATTCTGGTGGAGTTGTCGTGTAGACGCGCGAGTCCACTGAGTTGTAATATATTCTGGTGGTGTTGTCGTGTAGACGCGCGAGTCCACTGAGTTGTAATATATTCTGGTGGAGTTGTCGTGTAGACGCGCGAGTCCACTGAGTTGTAATATATTCTGGTGGAGTTGTCGTGTAGACGCGCGAGTCCACTGAGTTGTAATATATTCTGGTGGAGTTGTCGTGTAGACGCGCGAGTCCACTGAGTTGTAATATATTCTGGTGGAGTTGTCGTGTAGACGCGCGAGTCCACTGAGTTGTAATATATTCTGGTGGAGTTGTCGTGTAGACGCGCGAGTCCACTGAGTTGTAATATATTCTGGTGGAGTTGTCGTGTAGACGCGCGAGTCCACTGAGTTGTAATATATTCTGGTGGAGTTGTCGTGTAGACGCGCGAGTCCACTGAGTTGTAATATATTCTGGTGGAGTTGTCGTGTAGACGCGCGAGTCCACTGAGTTGTAATATATTCTGGTGGTGTTGTGGTGTAGACGCGCGAGTCCACTGAGTTGTAATATATTCTGGTGGTGTTGTGGTGTAGACGCGCGAGTCCACTGAGTTGTAATATATTCTGGTGGAGTTGTCGTGTAGACGCGCGAGTCCACTGAGTTGTAATATATTCTGGTGGTGTTGTGGTGTAGACGCGCGAGTCCACTGAGTTGTAATATATTCTGGTGGTGTTGTGGTGTAGACGCGCGAGTCCACTGAGTTGTAATATATTCTGGTGGAGTTGTCGTGTAGACGCGCGAGTCCACTGAGTTGTAATATATTCTGGTGGTGTTGTCGTGTAGACGCGCGAGTCCACTGAGTTGTAATATATTCTGGTGGTGTTGTGGTGTAGACGCGCGAGTCCACTGAGTTGTAATATATTCTGGTGGAGTTGTCGTGTAGACGCGCGAGTCCACTGAGTTGTAATATATTCTGGTGGTGTTGTCGTGTAGACGCGCGAGTCCACTGAGTTGTAATATATTCTGGTGGTGTTGTGGTGTAGACGCGCGAGTCCACTGAGTTGTAATATATTCTGGTGGTGTTGTCGTGTAGACGCGCGAGTCCACTGAGTTGTAATATATTCTGGTGGTGTTGTGGTGTAGACGCGCGAGTCCACTGAGTTGTAATATATTCTGGTGGAGTTGTCGTGTAAACGCGCGAGTCCACTGAGTTGTAATATATTCTGGTGGAGTTGTCGTGTAGACGCGCGAGTCCACTGAGTTGTAATATATTCTGGTGGAGTTGTCGTGTAGACGCGCGAGTCCACTGAGTTGTAATATATTCTGGTGGAGTTGTCGTGTAGACGCGCGAGTCCACTGAGTTGTAATATATTCTGGTGGAGTTGTCGTGTAGACGCGCGAGTCCACTGAGTTGTAATATATTCTGGTGGAGTTGTCGTGTAGACGCGCGAGTCCACTGAGTTGTAATATATTCTGGTGGTGTTGTGGTGTAGACGCGCGAGTCCACTGAGTTGTAATATATTCTGGTGGTGTTGTGGTGTAGACGCGCGAGTCCACTGAGTTGTAATATATTCTGGTGGAGTTGTCGTGTAGACGCGCGAGTCCACTGAGTTGTAATATATTCTGGTGGTGTTGTGGTGTAGACGCGCGAGTCCACTGAGTTGTAATATATTCTGGTGGTGTTGTGGTGTAGACGCGCGAGTCCACTGAGTTGTAATATATTCTGGTGGAGTTGTCGTGTAGACGCGCGAGTCCACTGAGTTGTAATATATTCTGGTGGTGTTGTCGTGTAGACGCGCGAGTCCACTGAGTTGTAATATATTCTGGTGGTGTTGTGGTGTAGACGCGCGAGTCCACTGAGTTGTAATATATTCTGGTGGAGTTGTCGTGTAGACGCGCGAGTCCACTGAGTTGTAATATATTCTGGTGGTGTTGTCGTGTAGACGCGCGAGTCCACTGAGTTGTAATATATTCTGGTGGTGTTGTCGTGTAGACGCGCGAGTCCACTGAGTTGTAATATATTCTGGTGGTGTTGTCGTGTAGACGCGCGAGTCCACTGAGTTGTAATATATTCTGGTGGTGTTGTGGTGTAGACGCGCGAGTCCACTGAGTTGTAATATATTCTGGTGGTGTTGTCGTGTAGACGCGCGAGTCCACTGAGTTGTAATATATTCTGGTGGTGTTGTGGTGTAGACGCGCGAGTCCACTGAGTTGTAATATATTCTGGTGGTGTTGTCGTGTAGACGCGCGAGTCCACTGAGTTGTAATATATTCTGGTGGTGTTGTCGTGTAGACGCGCGAGTCCACTGAGTTGTAATATATTCTGGTGGTGTTGTGGAGTTGTCGTGTAGACGCGCGAGTCCACTGAGTTGTAATATATTCTGGTGGTGTTGTGGTGTAGACGCGCGAGTCCACTGAGTTGTAATATATTCTGGTGGTGTTGTGGTGTAGACGCGCGAGTCCACTGAGTTGTAATATATTCTGGTGGTGTTGTGGTGTAGACGCGCGAGTCCACTGAGTTGTAATATATTCTGGTGGTGTTGTCGTGTAGACGCGCGAGTCCACTGAGTTGTAATATATTCTGGTGGTGTTGTCGTGTAGACGCGCGAGTCCACTGAGTTGTAATATATTCTGGTGGTGTTGTGGTGTAGACGCGCGAGTCCACTGAGTTGTAATATATTCTGGTGGTGTTGTCGTGTAGACGCGCGAGTCCACTGAGTTGTAATATATTCTGGTGGTGTTGTCGTGTAGACGCGCGAGTCCACTGAGTTGTAATATATTCTGGTGGTGTTGTGGAGTTGTCGTGTAGACGCGCGAGTCCACTGAGTTGTAATATATTCTGGTGGTGTTGTGGAGTTGTCGTGTAGACGCGCGAGTCCACTGAGTTGTAATATATTCTGGTGGTGTTGTGGAGTTGTCGTGTAGACGCGCGAGTCCACTGAGTTGTAATATATTCTGGTGGTGTTGTCGTGTAGACGCGCGAGTCCACTGAGTTGTAATATATTCTGGTGGTGTTGTGGTGTAGACGCGCGAGTCCACTGAGTTGTAATATATTCTGGTGGAGTTGTCGTGTAGACGCGCGAGTCCACTGAGTTGTAATATATTCTGGTGGTGTTGTCGTGTAGACGCGCGAGTCCACTGAGTTGTAATATATTCTGGTGGTGTTGTGGTGTAGACGCGCGAGTCCACTGAGTTGTAATATATTCTGGTGGTGTTGTCGTGTAGACGCGCGAGTCCACTGAGTTGTAATATATTCTGGTGGTGTTGTGGTGTAGACGCGCGAGTCCACTGAGTTGTAATATATTCTGGTGGTGTTGTCGTGTAGACGCGCGAGTCCACTGAGTTGTAATATATTCTGGTGGTGTTGTGGTGTAGACGCGCGAGTCCACTGAGTTGTAATATATTCTGGTGGTGTTGTCGTGTAGACGCGCGAGTCCACTGAGTTGTAATATATTCTGGTGGTGTTGTCGTGTAGACGCGCGAGTCCACTGAGTTGTAATATATTCTGGTGGTGTTGTGGAGTTGTCGTGTAGACGCGCGAGTCCACTGAGTTGTAATATATTCTGGTGGTGTTGTGGTGTAGACGCGCGAGTCCACTGAGTTGTAATATATTCTGGTGGTGTTGTGGTGTAGACGCGCGAGTCCACTGAGTTGTAATATATTCTGGTGGTGTTGTGGTGTAGACGCGCGAGTCCACTGAGTTGTAATATATTCTGGTGGTGTTGTCGTGTAGACGCGCGAGTCCACTGAGTTGTAATATATTCTGGTGGTGTTGTCGTGTAGACGCGCGAGTCCACTGAGTTGTAATATATTCTGGTGGTGTTGTGGTGTTGTCGTGTAGACGCGCGAGTCCACTGAGCTGACGTTATATTTCCCGCGCGAGCTGATACATCGCTGGAGGTCATTGAATTCGCTCTCCTGTTGTTCGCCTATTTGTGTTTGTCGTTTAAACGTTTACGGCGTTAAACTGGAAAAATAAATTAGTTAAACTAAATTAAATTATACCAAAGCAAGTACTCATTACTCATGTAAGTACGCATGTTAACTTGTTATTATTCGTTATGAAGCAGATATTACTGGTGGTTTTCTACTACGGTCGTCAAATATGGCCAGTGATATATGCTGAAGTTTAAAAGTAAATGTTATACTCAGGAATCCGACTATAGAAGTAGGTACTTATTTACTAATTCTTCAGAAAAAGCGGTTATAGAAGCGTGTGTAGTATTCCTGCAGATAGGAGGGGATACAGACCCTTTAAGAACACACAGCACGCTGTACTGTTAGCAAGTGTGTATGATCCTTGCCCAATTTAATACGTACAAACATGATAACTTTAAAAGATTCTAAGACGTCGGAGGTGATTTCGGACTCAAAGCCATTCGTGTTCATCTCTATCTAAAACAACAGGCTATCGAAGCCCATTGCGCTGTATTTAAACGTGACTTCCTTTCGGCGAAGTCTTAACAAAAGTGCTTTGACCATATCAGTGAATTAAAAGCCAGGTTAAGAGTAGATACAGTAAACAAACAAGCGTGTGTTCAGAAGGCACATTGAGGTGGGCGTCACGGGGTAACGAACAAGTGGATACTTAGCCTACCCCATCAGCAAACAGGCATTTGTGTATTTACGTTTACTCAAAGGTACGATAAAGGTACGTTTACTTAAGGTTATGCGCTATACGCTTAAGGTTGCATTACATCACACCATAAAACTGCAGCCGAATACCATTATCCTCCAGTGAGTACAATTGACAGAGTTGTAATCAACACACCAATGTTTGAGCCGTCGCGCGTCGCATCGCTCGTAACAAGACGGTCTCCTCACTATTAAAAATGAAGTGAGGAAAGTATCCTAGAAGCAAACGCTTCTAGGATAATTTCCGTTGTGATGTATTTAGCGATCGCCTTCACTGCTTCATGTGTATAAGGTTACTGTGAAACCTTAAAAGGCGTAGTGAGTGCGCGTGCGGCAACGTCGAGCGCGCGCCATTTTTGGACGACACGAGCATTAAACCTTGGCGTTTGAGGCTATATCCAGATGGCATGCTCCATAATAGAGTTTCTATAGACTGTGGTAACGTTAGCTTATTATGGGGACTATAGTATTTGCCCGCCGCGCCGCCTTTGGAAACTTAGCTGGTTCTAAAATAAGTATTGTTAGTTATTAAAAGCCAGAAGGCTTGTTCTTCAAGAAAAATATAACTTCGAAATGTAATTATCCTTTTTTAGTTACGAGCCCGTTCGCCCCTCAAGGTTCGCCCTCTAGCAGGTATTTGTTAGGTTTCTTCTTACAATCCACCCAAAAAATAGGAGCCCCGCTGCGCAGGGCTCCGTCTTTCTAAGAAAAGGGCGAGAGTCATGGGGCGTACGGACTCGTAGCCCCTTTTATAAACACGGAATTCTATAAAAAATTGGAAAGGTTTGCTGTAATCCTAAAAGAAAATATACTATATTAGCCTAAAACGGTTAAAAATGCTTACTCGTGTTAAGTAACAAGTACCTACAAATAAGTAGCTACGCACAATTTTTAATCAGTAAGGCTTAAATCAGCTTCACTGATTACAAACTGTGCTGATTGATTCATGGTAGACACCCCACTTACCTGGAATATCTAATGAAGGATATTGTACCGGACGGGCGAACTCGGGGCTGAGGTTACTATGGCGATGGTTACGATAACAGCCGTCAAGTCGCTGACGTCCTATACACGGTGTGTGGACTGTACTATAGCGGTTACTGGTCTCGGAGTGGAGGCGCTGAAAGGCGTGTCATACGGTGTGCGGGTCGGGACTTCGATAAATAATACACATGCTTCACTGTTCAGTTGTCTTGAGGTTTCTGGCTGGCTCCATTCGGTTCTTGAGGCTTGAAGATGAGGTTTCTTGAGCACCTGATATCGATCGATACGGTGTCGCTTAGGTACCCCAGATCTTTACTGTAACGAAAGCCGGCCAGAAACCACTGTTCAACAATTTTATTTTATTTAAAAAATTACACATTTCTGCTTATAACTATGGAACTATGCTAGCTAGCGTGATGGTACAACCAGTGCCGCGTAGGGCACGAAAAGACCTAGCTAGTGCTATAATGTTTATCTTTCGGAAGTTAGGTCTAGGTATAGATAACTTAGGTTTTATGCTAAAAATCTAAGCTGCGGTTATAACTACAAAGAGAAAAAGTTTAATAACTTCATAACTATGATATATAGGAATATAATTCCTTCAACATCCTATAGCGCCTTTCTTAGCGCACAAATAAAACACAATAGGTAAAACGTTTTATTAAAGCCTTATGACCTAGGAACCCTGATATACCTAACTTGAGCTAAAAAATGTACATTTTATCAGTAATGTTTACATATTCACAAAATATTTCTATAAACTATAGGAGAAACACAATATTACGTTATTTACACTATTTAACTATATTAATTAGGTCTATATGTGACCTAATTCGACACTATTTCCGAACTATAAACTTTATGGATACAGTATACTTAAATAACACGTATGAAATTTATAATCATAATATGAATCTTAAGTTATTGTTGACGTTGTCGCGAACAGATATGTTACTGTAATTAATAATTATAAGTATATGTAGGTGTATATACGAGTGGGTACACCAACAATCATTCGATTATTTTTGTAACATCCCTATTTATTCGCCAACATTATATTATACCATCATCATCATAAGGATAAATATACAGTGTTCCTGTAATTATACAAAGTATGGTTAATTTTAGTATAATTATTGTCAAACGTTACATTTTTAGGATCTGTAGGTACGTATCTAACGATACGTACCTACAGATCCTATTCCAGTTAATGTAACTACTGCGTAAAATTACTTAAACTATTTTCTATCGATATTATCGCAATGTTGTTCATACATTCTCACAGAGAGAGAACGGGTCCAACGGATAGAGACCCCGGTCTCCATAGACGCTGAAAAGTACGCTATACGTCAACTACGAAATTATATTCAATGTTTGAATAGGAACCATATGATTACATAGTTGTTTACATGTCGCAGAGATATGCTGAAGCCACAGGTACTTGGCAGAAGCAGGTGCATGACGTGAGCACTCATAGTAGGTATACATACGAGAAGGAGGGCAGGAAATAGCATGTGTGTGTTGGTGTCAAGGTGGACCAGTTCGTTAAAAGTTGCAAAAATATTAGTCCTTGTAGTAAATGTTTACTTGAGATAACACAAATGCCACGCATTTGTTGTTATCGCTAGCTTCTATAAAAGGTAAATTGTATATATAACAAGTTGCCGCGGTATCGTATAGCTGAGCACAATTAAGAATAAATACTCTCTTTTACTGTGAAAGTATGGCGTTATTTATATCTACCAACAGAATAAATAGGGTGTTAGAAAAATTTTGTTAAATTACTTTAGTTTGTCAGGATCCTAGCAAGTCGCCTACAGCCTGTGCCTGCAGTATTGTCGACTGAACGGTGTCTCTCATGATATCTTTCGAGAGATCCACGAGAAGACATTGTGCCGTCCGCGTCGGTCGGCAGAAAAGTGCAGTTGTCTATTGCGCCGCGCCGTCCGAGTGTAGTGGTAACGAAGCGATTTCTTTTCTGGAGAACCGACATCACAATTTTAGATGCCCGTTCATTATATTGATTATATCTTTTATTAAAATAGGTATCTACGAATACAAAAACATTGTTAACCATCAAAGCTGAGTAATTATTGAATTTGAACTGAACTAAATGCCGTACCTCTGGTTGAAATAGCAGAATCCAATAAAAGTAGGTACATAATGATACACTCGTATTGTTGAGTGGTGCCCGTTGGTTCCTATCCGTCCCACCCTCGTAGTTCCAACAGTCTTTGTTTGTCCCTCGGGTGTCCGGCGGGTACTGATCATCTGGGGATTATTTGGAAGCATGGTTGCACGACAACCGCAGTGGCTGATAGAGAAGGGCCTTTTTAATTCCGCCGATTTATAATCTGCATGATTCAACTCGTCCAGTGCGAATGGAATGTAAAACTAAACAAATGATGTCCTTCCATTTTTAGCAGAACTCAGGTATATCATCTAGCTACTAGCTATGCCCGCGGTTTCACACGCGTTTATGGTTACTGCGCCGCCCCCGTGGGTCGTAGCGCGATGTTATATAGCCTTCCTCGATAAATAGGCTATCCAAAACTAAAATAATTTTTCAATTCCATCCAGTAGTTCCTAAAATTAGCGCGTTCAAACAAACAAACAAACTCTTCAGTTTTATAATATTAGTATAGATAATATTATAAGACCCGATGTCTTATAATATTATTATTCATACATCATTTTGGCATTTACATGTATTTAGTCAAGAAAAACATTGTGTCACATGTGCTGTTCGGGTTTGCTCGACTAGGTTTGAACTTACTGGAGGTGAGTCATGAGTACTACTTCGGCGCCGAGTTAGGCACTGAACCCAACCAGCACGTGTTCTAACCGTTTGATAGATTTCATTATGAATACGGATTTCAGAAACTTTTCTGATGTAATTCCGTGGGATCGTTCTCCATTTCTGCCATGGGGTGTGGGTACACGGTGTTCACCCGAATCACACTTAACATTTTAATGACTGTAGGTAATAGATCTAATTATAATTTGCAATTAAAAATGTTATAAAGTCTTAATAAGTTTCAAAATTATGCTCAAATTAGGCGCGCACTTATAATAATTCATTTGTTAGAGCGTTGACCGACTATCCAACAGAATTAATGAACATATTTTAGTTCGAAATTAAACGTCAGAGTTTCTAACAGTTTATGAATATTTATAGAACAGTATCAAGAGTATAGGCACTTAAATAATGAGCTGTTTATTATTCATATAATCATTTTCCCTCCAAGCACAGTAGGAGAGCAAGTGATACGTCATTCGATCTGCCGAACACGCCTACTCTTGATGTATCTTTGTAAAATGTATATTTGTAAATGTATGTTGTTAAGTGCATTAACGCTGCGCGCTGTAAGCAACAAGGTTTTCTGAACGCTGTCCAGCCCTTGAATATTTCAGCCTAGCAAATCTCTAATTATGTATTATTGTAACGAAGCTGATTTCCTTCTTAATATGTATTAAGGAAGCTATAATTCGTTTTAAATATGAGCTATACAGGCAACTACAGCTATAACAATAAACATTTGTAATAATATAGATAATACTGGGAATTCAACATTTAATTATAATATGGACATACATATTTACCAGTGCTTCCCGTAAACATTAATCCTATGTGTTGTTGTGACAACTAACTTATGTATGTTAACTACTGGTGACATTATTGCAGAGTCACGTACGAGCAATTTGATCCGATGAACACGAATAGTCTATTTTGGACCGTAATGGAATTGTTACATTTACATAGGTATAACACGTATTGCATCAGTCTATCATTCTATCCTGTACTACGCTACAGCAACTTCTTTGTAGCAACACGAACATTTAGTTTATAGCTGTAATCCGTAGATAGCAATTATAGGTAAATACACACACGGCTGTCGGCTCTTGAGTTAACTGATCCCGCTTGAACTGGACCCGCGGGATCAGTTGGCCTAACGAATGTTTTGAATCGGGCAACTGATCCCATTGATACATTTTATGATTTATACAGCAGCGATAGCTCAGTGGGGAGACCAAAAGACTGCAATGCAGAGGGTCTCGGGTTCGAACCCACGTCGCGCACCTCTGACTTTCGGAAGTTATATGACTTTTCGAAATTATGTGCGTATTGATTGACAATTATCGCCTGCTCCGTGCCTCGGAGAGCACGTTAAGCCGTTGGTCCCGGCTGCCATAAACATCTATGGCAGTCGTTATTGGGAAAGTCAGTACCCTCTAATACCCTGACACTGGTCTAGCCTTAGGGTATCGTTAGCCTTCGGGTTGCGGAGGTCAGGTGGCAGCCGCTCCGTGTAAAAACTGATATCCAGTCAAATCCGGTTAGACCAGAAAAAAAAAGCCGACCCCAAGTGACTTGGGAATAATAAAGGCTAAGAGAGAAGACAGGCACGAAAAAAAGTGTTAAGACTGTGATTTTTAAAGGGATTAAATATAATGACCATCAAAAATACTAATTGCACAGCAAATATTGCTCAGCATATAACGAGCTATCTATACGCCTCAAATCACTGCATTCCGTCTCGGAAGGGTTAGGTTATGTTAGGTTCCTTCTTAAACCCACTCAAAAATAGGCTCCGTCGACTTAGTTTGATCTCTTTAAATATATTTTGCTGTGCAATTAGTATTTTTTTGCTGTGCAGTTAAATACTACACATTTTTTAATATATCAGTATACCTAAGCGATGGTGTGTCATTTCTTTCCCCAAACACTTTTGTTCACGTGTGTACCTACATATATATATTGCATAAATATAAATAATATTATTCTTTTTAAAGTGGGATCAGTTGACAAAGTAATAATAATAAAATTAATTATTAAGTCAACGCATCCCGCGGGTTCAGTTTAGAGCGGGATCAGTTAACTCAAGAGCCGAGATACATTAGATACTAGCTGTTTATAATTCCTGCTCCGCTCCTGTGGTTCGTAGCGTGATGGTATATAGCCTATAACCCTCATTTAGAACAGACCATTAAATTGTAAACCTTTTGTTTATAATATTGTCTTCTATTTACGCGAATATTATTCATTGAAATTAAACTGCTATATACGGATTTTATCGCGTTGTTTATTTGACACTTTATGACAAAATTTTGAATTTTTTTACACTACTACTACAATTAAACTTTACTAATTTTTAAGCTAATTACAACTGCAAGACAACAAGCTCCAACAGCCGCGCCGCTGTCACAGATCCCGAGAAAAGCCAGCCACAGTCGAGCGCCAGCCTGCTATACTGCCTTATGTAAGGGGTGTCACTGACAAGATTGGCTACATCTTGAAGCGAGCTTCAATCAACACATACTTCAAGCCGCCAACGAAGATAAGTCAATTTTTACCATCCGTCAAGTGCCAACTACCTTTACAAGATGCAGGGGTCTATAAAATAGATTGTGTAGTACCTAGATGTCTTTTTTACCATGAAATATCAGAAATGTGTACCTAAGTAAGCACTTTAAGACAATCACAGTTGGTAGTATGTTCAATACCAAAATAATTGGTAGTTATACCATTACTTGTAGTAAAGTAATAACAATGTGTATGTTTCTATCTATAGATACATATTATAGTGTATGTACCTAACTATAAGCTTGTACCGATGCACTCAACGTTTGAAACAGTAGCTAAGCAGTAAACTAGAGCTAGATAAATAGGTAGAAACACGTCGCCGGCAAATGTACGGCGCCCAGACAAGTCTGTGAGAATAATGAGCTAACATCACATCACTAACACTACTACAGAACTACGTACCAATTATACATCATTACTTGGATTACTCTAAATTCAATCAGTTATAGTTTATAAGGCACTAAATTATTCAGCTAAAATAAAAGTGAAAGTAAGTGAGAGGACTTTACAAAATGATATTTCCCAGTAGCGTGTGTCCGAACACAAACCGGATGTGTTGTGCGACTGTCACTCCTCCAACGTCGCGTAATATTTTTGAGCCTACATTAAATTTTAAAATCAATATAAGTTAGCCTCATTTATACGTTAAAAACTAGAATACTCATGACATCATCGTCAAAGAATCTAAATCCTTGACTTCACTTTGAATATAACACAGCGCCTCCCACGCTGAAGGGTGCAAGTGGAATGCAATAAAAGATAAAAAATCGCTATAGTAATGCCTCGTATGGCAAACTAATGTAGTTTATTGGTGAAGAACATTCCTACTTCTTGGTCTTCTTCAAGGTGATATAAGTATCGTTTTTGCGTATGCGTCAGCGTCATCTGCAATTTTACTGTCATGAAATGTTCTTAATCTAACAAAAATTGAGAAACGCGCAGATGTATCTCAGTAACCATCCAACAAAGAGTATATATACTCTCAGATAATGTATGTATACATACATTATCTGATCGAAGCTACTAAAACGTTCGAGCTATATTCTTAGCAGGCAGAGATTGTGCCTACTAAGGAACACATTATGAAGGTTTGCTTATTTGAAAGAAAACAAAGCCTATTATTTTCGTTCTTATTTTTTTATGAACTGTCCTAGGTATATACTCCCGCCAAGATAAACCGTCAGTTTCGCTTGCCTAAAAAATGTTAGCAAAAAACCAGCCCAGACGAGAACGACGCGCACACTCGCACACTCAACTTAGCGATAAGATAGACAGAGAGGACTTCCGAGATACGTCATCATCAATGTCTTTGGCCTCGACTCCATGTCCGTTACGTTTTGAATTCAAAGCGCTATCGCCAACGGTATGGATTTGGTTAACGGATGCGAGCGCGCAGCCACTATTGTTTCATTATGAATTTATTATTATTGTATTGTACGTACCTACCTAGTGTTATATACTCCGACACTTCTCGGCCCATTGTCTGCGACCGCCATCGCTTCGGCGACACCTATTATTTGTGACAATTACAATAATTAACTTTGCTAGATATTGAATGATGTACATTATGTACTTGTTCATTATTCAATCACTACTCTCTGATTTATAATTTCACACGAATATAAGTACAATAATATTATTATTGCTCTTTGTTATTCCTGTACAGGTTGCATAGCACAGGTAGGTTTACCATTAAAATTAAGTTAAATTCCCACACCTGACGCCGGCGCGCCAGGACGTCGCCGTATGATTAAAAATCCCAATTGGGATCATAATTATTTGGGTATAAGCAAATAACAGATATGAGTTTAAACGTTTAATAAACATTACGATAACAACTAACAAAAGTTTCTATACCTAATAATAATGATTATTTGTCTTTCATACTAGGAATAGTCCCTTAGTTCAAAGTTGCGATAAACTTTACGAACGTTAGAATTGGAGCAACAACTCATTTGTAATACAAAATCTCTACTTATTTATCTTAATCTAAGGTGTTCATAAAAGCATTTCTGGTCACAGGCCGGGCGATTGTGCGACATCATGCACGTTGAAGAGTCCGAAACACCGGTATAGGAGTATGTACTTTCATAAGCTGTAAAATTGTAAGTAAGTATATATAATATATCATTTGCACCACACAGTAAGTACCTACATAATAATAATTCATAAATAACTTCTTATGTATAATTTAGGTGTTAAGTAAGTATATTCCACTTTTATTTTCAGCGATGTGGTTGACAAGTAATCTTAATTGGATGTTATCGTTACCTATCAATTTATAATAATTCATCCGTGTTATCTTTATTTAACGTGAAATGTCATAATGCGTATTTATGTTGAAATATACTTAGTCACAATAATGCGGAAATTAACCGTAACTATGCTTAGATTCCATTTCATTTATGTATTAGTATTCAACGAAATCATAGAATAATAATGAAATACATAAGTATGTTATTACCTGCTTATTTTTATTATCCCTGATATAGGTACCCAATACTCGCTAATCTAATGACACACAATATTTAAGTCCATTAAGCCGTAAGAGTGGAGCGGCTAATCATGTCGAGTGATGTCATGACATGTTTAATTGTAAGCCTCGTTATGTTGTGACTTGTGACGAGACAGCGACAGCGCGACAGCGGCAGCGTAGCGTGTATAGTACGCAATTAAAAAAGGTTTATTTATAATTAGCTGGAGCCAGTCGTTCCTTAACTCTAAATATTAAATAAAGTTGCTGAAAGCATTCATCTTGCATTTTTTGTATATGCGAGAAGATAGACAAGGGAAAAGACAGAAAATATTTTCATTAATTTGGTCTTCAGTACCTAATGAGTAATGATTAATGAACTAATGACTCGTTATTATTATTTTGTGAATTAATAGTAAAAGTGCCTATTGCTTCCTACTAGTCAATGACATCAATTTAAGAAGCAATCAATGAATGTGTAACAGCGCCACAACTACTCTTATAATGTTCTGTGTAATAAAGTAATAATATTGTATTCTTTGGTCACTCGCGGTGTCTCCAGAAAAAAGCGCACGTGAAGGCTATCACATCTTTAAAAAGGATTACTTTAGGAAGGTATGAAATGCTGAAAACCATCCCAGCGTCAATACTCGGTCAGTAGACATACATTGTGACGGTTGTGCCCGAGGTGCCGAGGTGGCCGGGGTGCCAAGATGCACTCCGCTGTACAGTTGTAACTTGTTCAGGTACTAGTTCCTTTCCTTCTTAATTAACCAAAGACAATATGTTGAAATAGAAAACGAACAGAAAACGAATCTGACATTAATAATATAAATAAAGGAACACCTCAAGGCTCTATTTTAAGTCCCATTCTCTTCGTTCTCTTTACTGCAGATCTCCCTAAACATATAAAATACTGCAAATTACACTTGTATGCAGACGACACACAGATTTATTACTCTTTTAAGCCTGAGCATGCAGAAACATCAATAGAAAATATAAACAATGATCTTTCTAACATCAGAGTGGGCAAATAAAAACAGATTGGTACTAAATGCAAGTAAAACGAAATATATGTTGTTGGGTAACAAAGTTCAGTGTAAAAAAGTGCAATCGAAGTCACTCCACATTAAAGTACATGGGCAAATTCTGCAAAGAGTAGACGATGCCGTTATTTAGCCCTAGTAATGCATAACGAGCTGCGCTTTATAGAACATATTAATTCTAAAATAAGAAATGCCTTTTATAGATTAAAGACACTATACAATATTAGGAAATACTTGTCAGAGTCAGTTAGGAAAACCTTTGTAGATGCCATTGTATTATCGCAGTTTACCTACTGTGATACAGTTTATGGACCACTGCTGTACGAAAAAAACTAAGAAAGCGATACAGAGAGTACAAAATGCTTGTGTCCGTTATTGCTATAATGTTCCCAAGCGAGGCCACGTCATACCGTATTTAAATAATACAGATACATTAAAGATGGATGCGCGGAGAAAAATACACCTAACATGGCTGGTACAAAAAATTGTTTTTTAAAAACATCCTAAATATCTGTATGACAAGCTTGAGTGGGTAAAAGATGTGCAACAGAGGAATACTCGTAGGAGAGAAGCCGATAAACTTGTTGTATCAGCACACAGAACGGCTCAATATAATAAGTTTCAAATATTATGCGACCAAAATTTGGAACGACTTGCCCCCGCCGCTGCGTAAAAGTATGTCCCAACAAACTTTGAAAGCGCACTTGCGCAGAGAATTATTCAATTTACAAAAAATAATGTAATATGAGAGCAGAATAGTAACCAGTAGGTATACTTGCTATTGTGTGTCATGTCGTACATGTCGTGCCAGCCATATTTATATATATATGTATATATTATCTATATGTTTATATTACTTTTCTTTTTTTGTTTTTAAATGTGTTGGGGTCCTTTTAGTTTATGCTTTGATGTTTTGTAACCTTTTGTCTTCTTTGTGTACATTAATGAGCTAATATTAATTCAATAGTCAGGGCCCAGCTGAAAACCAGTGCTGTGCATGTGCGCATTTGTGCAGCAAATACTGAGCTGAAGCTCTTTGTTCTGGATGTACCTACCTGTATTTATTTTGAATGTGTAACCTTGTAAATGCTGTCCTAATTCTATAAATATGTAAGTTACTTATGTACATATGTGTAACGAAAATATATGGTTTAAATGGTTTAAAGGTATCGATAGATTGACGATGAGGGGACGTTAAATAATCGAAGTGAGCTAAAGATTTAAATAAAAAAGTACTTTCATTCTACATAATAAAATAATAATAATTTAACATCAATAAAAATCTTGTCTTATTTTAATGGTATGTACTATGTACAACTACTCAATATTCCACAGTGTTATTTTAAATAATATTTGTTCCTCCCATAAGAAGGTCCATAGTTAGTAGGTACGTACTATAATGGTGCTATCGTAGCAAAGAGTAACCCGCGATAGCAAGCGCACACAGTTTGCACTCCCAGTAGTCCAGCCCATAAGTTTAACAAAAAATGTGTTCGTATGTTTTACTTTTAGCATTAGGAGTCACCTAGAAATTAGTAAGAATCGCGTAAGTATATTGGTTTTGTTTTGTGCGGCTACTGTTGCCAAGCCTGGCCAAGTCATGCTAGGCTAAGTATTTTATTTATATACTACAGACTCAGAATACCATTTATTGGTTTATAATCCTAGAACTCATAGTAACAGAAACCAGTGGGTTGCGTTTGACACTACACAGTCAATACCCATACAAGGTTTTGAATTCATTTCGTTCAACTAGAAGGCAATACTTTCACATTTAGTACCTTTAAAGGGACCTAAACTTCGAGAATTGATAACATCTTTATTACTTTACAGTTAAAATTGTATTGGACAGACAGTTTGGATTTTGACCACAACGATCACCCAGTCAAGCGGTTCAACAACTAACTGACCATATAACCTCTAACTTGGATAATGGAATGCATACAATTGGAATCTTCTAGGACCTCGCCAGAGCATGCGACTCTGTTTCGAATTCTATATTGCTTAAAAAGCTCGAATCGATTGGAATAAGAGGCAAACAGCTACAACTTTTTGTTGACTATCTAACTGATCGATATCAATTTGTAAAATAGGCGAAATCATCAGTAAAGACATCCCAAATACTTCTTTTGGTGTTCCCCAGGGAAGTATTATCAGTCCTGCACTTTGCCTTATTTACATAAATGATCTGTGTACCTAATTTGTATCTTCGGAATGGGGTAACAATATCATACGCGGATGACATAATGATACTGTTCACCGCTCAATCACGCATCGAAGCCTATCAGCGAGCTCAAGATGGTTTCAATATAGTAATATTATTTTAGCAAACATATTTATTTATTAACAGTAGGTAAACTATTATATATTTTTCAAGAATCTTCATTCATAGCATTGCAAAATATAAATTACTAAAACAGGTGTATTTACCATTATGCCAATCAATCATAACCTATTGTGTAACATCGTGGGGTGGAGCATCAAAACAATATTATTGCCATTAGAACGTGCGCAAAGAGCCATCTTAAAGGTAGCCACATTCCGCCCTTTCATCTGCCCTACCTCTGAACTTTACCAATCCACTAACATTTTAACGGTCCGACAACTATTTATCCTGCACACTGTCCTTAAACAACATACGCTTCTACCTTTTTTACCTACAAACAAAAGAAGGCAAGACTTAGTTTGTGAAAGTTTCCAAACTAAGCATGCTTACATGGAGAGATTTTTCTTATTCTTAGGGCCTTTTTTATACAATAAACTAAATAAGTTATTAGATTATATTACATTAATCATAATCCATGTCACATAGTTTTAACAAAGTACCTAAAAACGCTTACGTATTCAGATACAGAGAAATTGCTAGTAGTTGTAAAATCATTTCTAATTGTTTAAGCAATTTTTCATTATAATTGTTATTGTTTTAAACTATTTTAGATGTATACGTATATGATGTGTATATGTTTTTCGTAGACCCTTACTTTATTCATAGTAGAATAAAATGTAATATTAGAAACAGCCTGAAACACAGGTCTTTGACCTAGTTCAGGTAACACAATATAAAAACAGACTTCATAAACAAGTCTCTTGTGTCCAATATTTAAATTGTTAATGTTTTCCTTTAGATTAAATATAGTTTTAATGTGAATTTAATACAATAAGTAATAAGTAGCCTGTAATGTGTATATAATTTTGTAAAGACTTTTATTTAATGAATAAAAATTTATTATTATTATTATTGCTATTTAGTTCCCCTATCTGTATTTCACCACCCTGTAGGTTGTTAATTACAGTAACGTATTAAAGCATTGAAACGTCCAATGTAATCATTTAAGTAGTAATCAATTAGATTAATCTTCTGTTTTAATAGTCTGTGTCGTGGATCCTAATGTGTTCGAGAATATAGACGCCAGCCGAGCGTCGGAGAGCGTGCTCTGTATCTTGCTCTGAGTGGCCATCGCGATGTGCAGCGGCAACTGTCGTAGCTGCGCCGCCACGCTTAGAGCGAACATGTGGAACTCATCGATGATGTGCAAGTGCGGCAGGTGTTCCCGCTGACTCGTGCTCACTACATTAGATACTCTGTTCTCTAAACGTTGCAGAGCACTCAGGACGGTATTGTCCGCCTGCGGTCGGGGTCTTCGAAACACTTTCCGTTTATTTGGTTTAACATATTGTTGTTCCGACGAAGATGGTGTCATGGTAATGGTACAAGAATTTGAATCGGTCTGAGTTTGTTCAGTTGGTTGTGTAGTATGTAAAGGGTCAGGGTTCGGCTCTAAGATTGCTTCTATCGTGATAAGTTCTATAGGCGTGTCTTGGTCTGATGGCCCTCCGGTGCCGCCGCCGCAGTTATCTATGGATGAGCCCTGCGCCTCCTGTAATAATAGAAAGTAAGAACATATATCTCGACCGCCCAGATTAAATTACAACATACAATAGATATATTGCCAATCTACTCAAGAAGACATAATTTAAATGCGTAAAAATACCATCATGTTGTTCTGTTGTTTCTTCTACAGAAAGAAATGACAATACCGAGCAGTACAGTGGTTTATTTACCTAAGGCACGTAATATAAAGACGCTCTTCTAAGCTATTCTTGTTTGATTGGCAATATTATAACACCTATCATTTTTAATTTTTCTTTCTTTCTTTTCGTGTGGTTAGCGGCCAACCTGTTGTCAAGAGTTGTTCAAGCTGCCCGTAAGCCTCTGACATGGCTTGACGACAGCTGTCAATTTGACAACAACCGGGATCGACTTTTCACGTGCCCTCCGAAGCACGGAGACGCTCAGATGAAATACCACTAAGCGGTCACCCATCTATAGACTGACCGCACCCAACGTTGCTTAATATCGCTAATCGTTTACTATATATAGTATTGGAACTGTCAATTTAAGCGCATGAAGCATGCCTAAGGGTTTAAGCATAATTTTACTTGTAATATTAGCGATTTGGTTGCCGATCAGTGAGCGCAACTGGCTGTGAACGCTTCTAGTTTCAAGTACCTAGTCACACTTCTTATTCTTTATCTTTATCTTCTTGTTTCCATGTTTTACATGTAACAAGTGTATAGATAGGTACCTACCTAGCAAATTGTACAACTGTGTCGCTAGTAAAAAAGGCATGTGACAGTACAATTCGAGTGGCTAGATAACTTTCAAGAGAATACGATATACCTACACACATTAAATTTATAGATTTATCTACCTGTTGGCTGAGGAGTGTGGTGCATTACGTATCTTCGGATATAACATGAACGAAAAAGTTAACTTAAGAATCATTTTTATTAGGTACTTAACTTATGTATTTAAATTATGAATTTTTCCTAAATTGACAGCAAGAATAGAAAAAAAAATTCTATATTGATGCTCATTGCTTCAAAATCTGTTAATATAATTTGTTTTTTGTGTACCTATTATGTCCCGTTATATAAATATGTTTGTACTTTTTACGTTTGTTTAATATGTCCGAACTCGTATCGGGAGTCGAGCCAGTGCGCCGGCGCGCGCCGCACCCCCGGCCCTTGCCCTTACCACCCTCACTATAGATTGTTAGCGCGCTCTGAACCTGAATGATTGCTAACTATTTATTTATTCCAGGCCGATGCGATGGTTCGGGAGTATTATATTTTATCATGTAGGTATTTACAATGACAGAAATACCTACAGTTCAACATAATCTATAAACGAAGGTTACCCGTCTTCAGCCCGAGGCGAGCACTTACAGTTACCAGTTCTGTGCTGAGGCCCGTGCTCGCGGTCGGCTCGAGCCGCTCTTCCACCGAGTCTCCCAGGAAGGCGTGCATTTCGTCGAACCAGGACAAGCTGGGCTTGTACACCGAACCGTCAGTACTACAGCGCGAGAAGGCTTTAACTTTTTTCAGTTCCGTATGATAAACAGATCTCAAATTCTTTATTTTAGTTTTAACACTTTTTATATCTAAATGTCTGTCGTTAAATGATTGCAATATACTTTTGTAAGCGCATTCTCTCGCTACTTTGTTCTTGTAGAGCGGTGAACGCGGGTTCCACAAACATTCCCGTTGTCGGTATAGATAAATGAAATGTAATGTTTTCTCGTCGCCCCAGCGAGCCATCGCGTGGCGTCCTCTGTGCTACAAACCCGTCTATAAACTAGCATGCTCTCGGGCCTCGGGCCTCGGGCTCGGCGAGAACGCGACGGACTTGCTCTGAGCACACTCCCCGCGCGCCCCTCGTCCCTCGCCCCGCACCCCGCGCCGCGTGCTAACAATAGCGCGACGGGCACGAGGCGACGCGCGACGCGACATTACAAGCAGGTAGCGTGCTCTTTCCCACATAGACGGCTCGAACGTGTTCGTTATATTAATTACTGCGTGAGACCGCCGCGCCGCGCCGCTCAGCTCGGCAGTGACGCGCTCTTGTGCTACACGTACACGGTACACCTGTAATAACATATTTGTGTACTCGAGGCCTTCTGGCACCCTCCGCTGCTAGACTAGTTCAAAATACACAAGACTGTAGGTATGGCAGTCAACTTTACAAATACATTGTGTATACCTACCAATAAAAATAAAACCAGAGGTCAAAAGAACGTTTCAATTTCGTACTGTAAAAAAGAAAATTCTCACCTAGGTAGATAAATGTATTAGGTAAGTAGTAGTTAGTATCTATAGAGAATACCTAGACTCGATAAAATTAAATAGCAATATGATGATTTACGGATTAAACAATTTCTGTCCTGTGCGGGATTTGAACCCACTCAGTACCTACATCGGTAGTGACGCTGCGTTTGTGATGCAAGCATAACTATTTATACCTATTTGATTTAAGTAATAATTGGAGGAGACCAACTAGGGCTCCTTCAATTATTAAATTAAGTAAATATAAATTGCTTTGATTATAATTTAGTTCAAAATGTCCCCAGCTACCGACCTACTACACTTATATCGCTTTCAGACCTGTCATGGTGAGCAAAAAAATAATGCAGAAATATAGGTATATACAATTTACTACCTATTTACTAAAATATTAAAAAAGAAAATACTATCTTAAGTAAATATGTAAACTTCTGTATTAAATACGTTTACATTATTTATGCCTAGTAGGTACCTATTCAGTAACGGTTAATTATCCAGAAATATTAAATAGGTAAGTATTTGGAAGACATAATAACTAGTTGCGAGATCAAGGATCGTGTTATGATGACTGCGAATCTTCGACCTTGAGCAGTGTCAGGAGAGGCCGTTTCCAATTATCAAGTGATACGTCACTAGCGCGGCGCGGCACGACGTTACATCACCGCGGCGTGCGCGGCCCTCGATGCTTCGGAGGTTCGGCGCAACGTGAGCGGATTTTAACCGACAAAGCATCACACATCACTCTTATTTATAGACATATTGTTATTTAAACTTATTATATACATACACGACATACACATAAGAAGGTATAGCTGTGTAAAGTTTCGGTAAACCAGCGACTTTTGTGTTTTAACAGTAATGCGAACAGTACTTCTACAACTATATTTAAAACATAAGATCTCGCTATATTTATTTTCTGGGCTAGGCAGTTATGTCTGGAGTCCATTTTTCACTCATATTTTGTCCTAAATGTGAAGAGAGCAAGTCTATTGTCTTCTACCGGCTAAGGTACAAAATTGGATGCTACTAGACAGTAATGGAGGTAATGGTGACCCAGTTACTAATACATAATTGAGATTTGTAAAAGATTACGTCACTAGAGCAGAGAGGTAGCCATAAAATGAAAAAAGTGAAATCTTATACCTACTTACTGTCCTACGTTAAATTACACTTACAGACATTGACTAGATGTCGGTCATCCCCGTGGCCATGGCTGTTGAAAACTAACGTACTGAACGTGTTAATTTAAATAGTTTACGTCTTTTTCTGTTTCGAGGTTTTAATAGTTAATCCGTTAGATGGCACGATAAATGTCTGCAGAATAAAAAAGTACTATAAAAAAACGCCTTTCTTTTAACTTTTTATAACTTATCATAACGATGGCTTACATTTTTGATATCATGATATTTCCAAAAAACATATTAATCATAAACATTGAATCACTTGTGTAACATGTATTAGTTGATCACAGCTATACTAATGTAAGTACTTGCCTGTTATTAGTTATTACTCTCTCACGACAAGTGACGCGACGCGACACAGCCACAAGGTGTGCTCGAAATCGTTCTACGGATCCGATAAAGGCTAATTATGATGGTCATAACAAAATAATACATATACTTAGGTCTCAATTGATATTGTTACGCCCAGTGACATCTCTCGGCATTGTGGGAGGGACTCGGCGGTTCCGTCTAATAGTTTACACCGCCATCTATTGACATCTTACGGAACTGCGTAGTACGGTACGAGAATCTTAGAGAGAATGCTGGTACTTTCTCGAATCATCGTGCTGTTTACACGCCGAGTACGGCTTTGCTGGAAAGCTCTAGAAGCGCTTTACCCGCGTATAAATAGGGCGCACGCGCACCGCCGAGTCAGTTTACAATCGTAAGCGATCAAGTGTTCATCGAAGCGAACGGAAGCGGAAATACTACGGAGTTTGAAGCAGTACAGTGAAAAAAGTGTGGTATAGTGTTTGTTGTGTTTTAAATTTAATTGTGTGTTTGAATATAAAGTGTTTTAGTCGGTAATATTGTTTATATTCTTATCCGTCGAACCCAGCACGTAACAATTGGTGTCAGAAGTAAGGTAAGAATATGCCAGTACTACCGAAGGAGGAAGTGGAAGGGGTGCGTACCAGGAACCAGCGCCAGCAAGATGTGGACCAGAGGCGCTTTGGAGACGCCCCCTCGCCGACGTCAGGTGAATCACGTGACTCCGCGGCTGCAGCGGAACCATCTAGTGCAGCTCACTCGCCGGTGAACCCCGACCTCGCGACTCTGATGGCGTTTATGCAGGAGCAGGCACGCCGCCTCGAGGAACAGCTGCAACGCGATAAGGAAGAGGGCATGCGCCGCCAGGAGGAGCAGGCACGCCGTCTTGAGAAACAGCTGCAACGCGATAAGGAGGAGGGTATGCGCCGCCAGGAGGAGCAGCTGATGATGTTAAAAGATCTCAGCGCAACGGTTGGCAAGGAGGTGAAGGAGGTGAAAGAGCAAGTCCAACGCCATGAAAGTCGCATCGCCGAGGTGGAGAAAACGATACGTGGGCTCAAGGCTGGCGATGGGATCGTGGCACCTGCGGTTGTGGCGTCTTCACCACGAGGCTTTAAAGTCCCACCATTCGACGGATCATCGTCATGGTCAGCCTATAAGATCCAGTTTGAGGCCGTCATGAAATCGAACGGGTGGACGCAAGAACAGGCTCTGACCGCTCTCACCTTGGGGCTTCGTGACCAGGCCTTGACCGTGTTAGAGGCGCTTGGTCAAGACATCACGTACGAGAAGCTGTTGGAGGCATTAGAGGCGAGATATGGCGACGCACACCTGGAACACGTGTTTCGCGCCCAGCTGAAAGACCGATCGCAACGTGTTAGTGAAACCCTGCAGCAGTGGGCCCTGGAGGTGGAGAAGCTGGTTCGAAAGGCGTACCAGTCCTCACCTGCGCTTATCGACGGAAACCTCGTTCAAGCTTTCACCGACGGGATCCGAGACCTGGAGGTTAGGGCCGCAGTAAGACTGGGACATTTTAAAAACCTGAAGGATGCCCTAGCCCACGCTCTGGAAGTGAAAGCAGTACGACGGGATGATCGAGCTCACCGTATCAGGGAAGTGTCAACTTCGCCCCGATGCTACAGCTGTGGCGAGAGAGGTCACATCAGGTTGAGCTGCCCGAAGCGAAGGAATCTAGGCAGTAAAAACTTAAAGTATGCCCCGGCCCACACTCTGGAGGTGGAAACAGTGCGACGGGACGATCGAGCTCACCGTACCAGGGAAGTATTGACCTCACCCCGGTGCTATAGCTGCGGCGAGAGAGGCCACATCAGGTTGAGCTGCCCGAAGCGAAGGAAACCACGTAACAGAAACCAGTCGCCGGCAGGAGGAACACCTGATGTGCGTACCAGGCAACAACTACACGACTTCGTGATACAGCATCGCAGTGGCAAGTCACATGTTAATGCGGATGCCCTGTCACGTAGACCGTGTACCGGCCAGTGTAAGCACCACTGCGCCAGGAAAGAGGCCAAGCAGGAAGTACTAGTGAGGATGTTGAGGACGGATCTTAGCGAAGACTGGAAGGAAATTATGCAGAGAACACAACGAGAGGACATAGACATAAGACCCATTCTCGAATGGAAGAAAACAGGTGCTTCGAGACCTCACTGGAGTGAAGTTGCGGCATTGAGCCCTATCACCAAGAGTTATTGGGCACAGTGGGAAAGCTTGGTTATCCAGGATGGAGTTCTGTGCCGGAAATGGGAGAATGCCCGAGGTGACAAGTGTCACCTGCAAATGGTCGTGCCAAAGCTCAAGGTACCGGAAGTTTTACAACTCTGTCATAATGGGAGTTCAGAAGGCCACATGGGAGTTAAGAGAACTCTGATTAAGATCCGGGAACGATTTTATTGGATCCGTTGTCGAAAAGACGTTGAGGAATGGTGCCGTAAATGCACGAGTTGTTCTGCTATGAAGGGACCACGCACTGGCAGCAGGATGAATAATGTACACCAGCACATCAAACAGACCGGTCAGCAGATGTCTGAGAGGATGAAGACCCGTTACGACCGGAAGGTGAACAATAAAGGCTTCGAGGAAGGATCGCTGGTGTGGTTACATAATCCGGTACGCAGCAAAGGGAAATCTCCTAAGTTGCAGGCAAAATGGGATGGACCCTATCGCATAGTCACTAAGATGAATGACGTCACCTACCGGATCCAGAAAGGACCACGAGGTACTCCAAAGATCGTTCATGTGGATCGATTGGCACGCTACTACGGATCGAACAATGTTCGGGACGAACATGTCTAAGAGGGGGGCAGTGTTACGCCCAGTGACATCTCTCGGCATTGTGGGAGGGACTCGGCGGTTCCGTCTAATAGTTTACACCGCCATCTATTGACATCTTACGGAACTGCGTAGTACGGTACGAGAATCTTAGAGAGAATGCTGGTACTTTCTCGAATCATCGTGCTGTTTACACGCCGAGTACGGCTTTGCTGGAAAGCTCTAGAAGCGCTTTACCCGCGTATAAATAGGGCGCACGCGCACCGCCGAGTCAGTTTACAATCGTAAGCGATCAAGTGTTCATCGAAGCGAACGGAAGCGGAAATACTACGGAGTTTGAAGCAGTACAGTGAAAAAAGTGTGGTATAGTGTTTGTTGTGTTTTAAATTTAATTGTGTGTTTGAATATAAAGTGTTTTAGTCGGTAATATTGTTTATATTCTTATCCGTCGAACCCAGCACGTAACAATATAATTATCTTTTTAGGTATTTCAGTGGACCTGACTTATTTTTAACAATGAGGCTCCAAGTTTTTACCGGACACGATAAATGGAGGATTTATCATATCCGCTAAAACTATTAAATACTAAATTAAAATTCTACTACTACTTATTTTTGTGATATGTTTTTATCATTTACAATCTATTTTCATATAATAAACTCATCAAAATGTTTATTTCCTAAATCTATCATTTTGAAAATAGAGAGCTATACTTACTTACTTTAGGTACAGTTAGACAGCACAAATTGTGCATGTTGTGTACCTATAACGTACCTGTAATCATTGATAATGATGTATTAAGTTAATTAAAAACGTTACAAATAGTATGTTTAAGAAACGGGAATTTAGTTGACTCAGGATTCTACAATACAGGCTTGCTTTGTTTAAGTACACAAGAAAAAGCCTGCGAAAATGTTAAAACGTTAAAATTTCTAAGGGTCCTAAGACTTACAATATATTTTTCACGCATAGCACTGCATGCATTTTATCTGTAGATGCAAATTAAGAAAATGTATTATAACTTGTCAATGTATGTATATTTATAATGGTGATGAGCCAGGTACGAGCGCAACAGCTTCAGCGGATGCGGCCTCATTCACATCGACTATAATCACTTTACACGAATCTCATATTTCAAGTATTTCTGCACGGAAGTAAACGATCTGCCAAAAGTGTATACTTACTTCAATTTGTATTTAACTCAGACCATCAGTTTAGTATAATAAGTTATTTAGTTTCAAGGGATATTGATAAGTAATACGTAGTTATATATGTGTCTCCTACCAAAAAAGAACATACTATTATTTTCATCTCCTTGACCATAATACAGATTGATTAATTACATTAGTTGCAGGTTAAATAAACCTTAATAACTTCGTGCCCTGCCTCATTCCAAATCTAGTGGACTAAAGAGAAAGACGGGAGAGTGGTGGATCTTCAAAAGCTTGAAGGTCACCAGTTCACCACTACTGGACGCGGCGCGCGGCCTCACGCGACATGCAGGTACAGTGAGTGCGCGTGGGATTAGTAGGAAAGCACGAATAACGATGTAGCTTAAGCGATCACCGCTCACAACTTGTCGAATGTTGTGTTGTGGGTTTGATCCCCAGTTCTTCACACCGGACAACACACACAAAAGTGTCGGGGTGTTCTTTGTGTTCGTTGGTTTAAATTTTGTAACTTCCATAAAGGAAAATATGTGACGAATTATAATAAAGACAATTACAAATGTTATTTGACAAATTATATTATATAATATGACATACAGGTTGTAAGTATGTCAATAATATATTAAATAAAACAGATTCAGTACCCCACTGGGCGAAACATTTTGGTAAGTATTAATAATGCGATATCATATCATTACCAAGATGAAGTCGTAGCAGATACTAGTAGGTACATTAGTTATTGTTGCGTGGGGCGCCCAAATGTTTAATTACTTTATTTTATAGAAATATTTTTGTTGAGTTGAACATAAGAACTTGGCAGGGGACGGCCTGACAATTTGCTTAATGAGTTAAGTGCACACGCTTGTTCAGAAGACGTATGGGTACGTAAGGATGGATGGCGACAAGCGTCGGCACGCTGGCTGTTCGCACCAAGTACTCGTGTGTCCACGTCCGCGCGTTCACGCGTCGCGCGCACGCGCACGCACAATGAAATCACTATTTGTTTTTTCACACCAATCAAGCGTCTGCACGCAATATCAAGATATCGTTAGTTTAGGCGAGCGTTCGTGTATCTATCAATTAACCTACATTAACGTGTTGAATGGCAATGTGAAATATTTGGTTTCGGAACGCGCTTTCCTCTGTTTTTACTTGCAGGGGCGAACGGAACACAGGAATGAATTAAATTCATTCAGCTGAGCCCATCGCCAACTTAAACATTCATGAGGCTTGGACAGTCTCTGCAGCCAGTCAGACTTTGGCTTAAAGCCAAATCGTGAAAATGCTTGGCGAGACACACAGATACCTACTAAGATTACCGTGCTACAGAACCTATTAGCCCTTTTGGAATACCTATTTATTAACTACGTAGGTAACCAGTATTTACATAGCCAATAATTATATTACAAAAATTTAGCCAAGAGGTACGTACGGCTGCGTTAATTGATCGCAACAACAAAATTCTAGGACATTGAAATACATATAACTATCGGCAGTTTCATGATTGTGTTTAGTCGTAATTATTGAAGTAGGCTGCGCCTGCGGTCTGTGAATCTCTGAAGATGTAGAGATATCTATCTTATTATAACATTAGACATTGTAATAATATTTGTTAGAACACACGCCTCAACAATGCGTGTGATAGAGAAATACATTTATTTCCGTCGTTTTACACAATCCTTTGTAACATTGTGGGAAGCTAAATCTGATTATCAAAGTTGGCGAACAATCTCATTTCTCATTAATGAATACTCGCGTCTGCGTGAAAGTGACGAGACTGTGTATGAATAGAGAAAGTATTATAGTACCGATGAGAACAGCTCCGAGCGGATCTCTAGGAAAGTAACATCTCCATATTAGTGCGGAACTTACCATCATTTTAATTTTTATTATCGACCACGTATGAAAAGTAGTATAACTCTATTGCAATTAAATGTTGCCATATTTCTTATGACTGCAGATAATTATGTTGTTTTATTTAATATATAGTTCTTAACTGTCAGATTCATAAGAATATAATTTAGCTTAAAGTGCCGTAGCTACTACTGTTACCTGAGCCTTGCTCCTTGACTACTGTAACTGTAAGATATCATTTATTCGAAATGCTTCGAATGTTACAAGTAACACTTCGCTGGTCCTAGACTTTGTGTTCTCATAGTTGCTTTGACCTCTACGACTTACCAAGGACTTAACAATCTAATTGAATAAATAATAATAATAATAAATGTGAAAAGAAGAAAAGCAATATATGTATACGCTTCATTTGAAGTGTTAGACAGTACTGTACAATGGTTGCAAGACTTTGTTATGTTAAGATCTTTGGCGCCCTGCAATCACAATACTTTAGTCAATCTGCTATACGCTGTAATTTTAACTTGGAAATCAATCGTACATATACAGTAAGCATATGTCTATCCACTAAATCAATGCCAGCCCGGTAGGTGTACTTTGTCATGGCTCTGATAACATTAGATACAAATAAAAACGATTGATTTAGTGGATAGACATATACAGTAAGCCTATTAGAGACACAAAAGATTCCACTGGGTCCAAGTGTCGCCGGTATGGTTTACGTTATAATTGGCTAGAGTTAGCAATATGTCACGTATTGTGACCCGACGTTTAATACGCACTACTCTAAAATATAGGTCACGCTCGACTATTTCCCACGCCCGTTTTTCCTATGGCAACAATAGATACTTTTTAGGTGCGGTGCAGACAGCAGATACACTACCATATAAGGCGAATTCCACACGACATGCAGCAGAGCGGACAAGCGCGGTATTCACGCGCCGATGCGCCCGCCGAGCACGCGACTTGCCGATTTCTGAACGACATCACACCGAAATGTGATATTATACCGCACCGGCTAACGGGAGTGCGTTCATTTGATAAATTTGCCGACTGCTCTCTCTCGCTTCACCTTAAAAACAACTTTTAACATCCGCACGTTGCACTGCGAGCGCTGCGAGAGACGTGGAGCGGAGACTGCAACGTGTGCGTTTTCCGGAATATTTAATTAACGAAAGGTGAACAATACCATTGACAATATTTAGCGTAAGACATTTATTATTGACTGTTTATTCATAATATCTCGATAACTTACACCGTTAATGAATATCTGTCGATATTAGTTTAATAAAATGAAATATCCCCAAGTATAAAATGAGACGTGGATATTTTTGAAACATATAATAGGTAATAAAAGTATGCTGTGCGTTGTACAGCCTAATGGCGTTTATAGCTACTGGATTTATTCCATATGGCGGTGTCACCTATACCAAATAAATTAAACGGTAGCAGTTGTGGTGAAACCACATAAAACTTATTTAGATGAAGTAAGATAACTTCAGTAAAATAACTAAATTATTTTGCGCCCTGTATGAAACACAGGCTATGTGATGCCACAGATAATATTATAATACTATATTAGGTGATGCTATATCAAAATAATATTATAGTAGGTACCTACTCCAACTGTTTCAGTAGGTATCAACATCACTCGGTAGTTAATTTATCTAATGTGTTGAACGTTATGTCTATCATGGCAGTTTTATAATATCGCAACATTAGCTGCAGCCAACGCACGCAGGACTAGATATGCAATATGATTAATATCACAGATGAGATGACAGACACACCAGCGTCTCAGAGAACCTGTTGTGGATGTGATCGCCTCCATACGTAAAGCAACTTTGCTAAGATTACATAACGGTTAGCTTTAACCAAACATGATTGTTATCTCGTATTTCTGCCTAAAGTAATAACTTAAACTACAAGCCGTAAGAAACAGATATATAATATATTCTAATATTATATGTTACAAAAATACCTGTTCAAAGAGAAAAATAATAATGTCAACCCTGTAATAAACTGTCCCACTGTTGGGCACAGGCCTCTTCTCAGTAAGAGAAGGGAAGTTATTATAGTTGTAATAAATAATAAGTAAAAAGTAAAAAAGGTTCGTAAGGAGTACCATTAACAAAGAAGGATATTCAGTAAGCTAGAATCTGTTGATCATAAAGATTAATAATTAAAACGTAATAAATGATCCAAGTTTGCCTTATAAGGAGCTTTGCGGTAACTTATTTGACCACCGGAATCTTTCAACTGTAATTAACATTGTACATTTGTTCTCTTTATAGCTTTAAGCTGACGTTCATTTTACTTAAAAGTGTACTACGGCTAATGAACAGGCGAAACGCTCTTCTAATAAAATCAGCATTATTTTGTGTAGAGGCAATCCGTGGTAAGAATATATAGTAATTATGACGACAGGGAGGGCACTGAGGGATTCTGAAGTAAAATAAGGGATTCAGATCTAACTAAAAGAGGCGTACAGCACAGACTCGAATAGTACCCTTAGAAGATCGCGGCCAGGGTCCTTAAACGCGCTGTGCTGTTCAGCACGCAAGGAACCAGTCACGTTTCTTTTAAGGGTAGGCCGCGGGTACAGTTTTATAATTGGTGTAAGTTGTATGAATTTATCACATATGGACGTAGTATTATAAAATTAAAATCACATTAGAATTCTTCTTGAGCTTAATTAATAAGTCTACTATACAGTCACATACGGACAACATATCGTTTCAGCCAGAGTGATTTAGATTCCAGATGTGGTGGTCACAGTACATATTATATGTATGTACATCTGATACTGTAACTGACTAAGTACGCTATTTAATTAGACTAGGGTTCTGACCGCAGCGCAGCAGCAAAAAACGCTACTTCTATCTACGTATAACGCTAAGTGCTCCGCATGAGTGTATGTCGATTATCGCGACATTATAACAGCACTTTTGTAGTGACACATTTTACTTCATAACATCAATAACTCATAGATTTTTGTTTTTTTTTTATACCTTTTGAAATCTAGTCTACTCATAAGTTAATCCTCATAGACAGCATACCAAATTTAATCGAAATCCATTTAGTGGCTCGGGGTGGTTGTGTAATAAACAGCGAAAGCCAAGTTTATAATATCAACTGGGTAACAGCTGTTACCTGTGACACCGGGCGCGTTTCAAACCGCCTAAAGCTTATGTCCAACCTTGGTTTACAAGCTATCATTATAAACGTAAACGTCAAATGCATTAACGTAACTATCGTCACTCAGAAATTACTTTCGCATCAATAATACTTAAGTATTATAATGGGGTATGGATAATCTAATTAGTCAACGCGACAACGCAGACATCTGTTACAACAACAACAGTGTCGAGTTGTTCTCTTTGCCTATAAAAAGGCACAACCACGATATCTTTGCCTGCCTTGTATGGCCGGGAATCGGACCGTTGCAATTTTAACCATAAACTGACATAAAACGTATACGCAGCCTTTACTTACAGAACTCATGTGCGTGCTAATTTAAGTGAAATGTTGGCGGTTGAAAAGTTACGTACATACGTGTACCTACATATATTACAACTTGAAATCTCTCCGGATAGTTAGGCAGAAATGTCTCACACGAAGCCACTTTTCGTCGCTTGTCATCTACACACAGATTTCAAAACGCCGCGCGCCGTAGTAGGTACTGCTGACAATTTACGGATTTATTAAACAGTAGGTTCACTAATCTTACTTAGTTCGACTTACGAATCAAAGTCAATCGTCATCGGCATGCGGCAGTTGCATTACCTAGCGTTAACGCGTCTTTGTATATCCGTAAAACCACACATATTTTACACTGTCTCCTTGAAATGCAGATAAGTACCTAATTATTGTAACAATTAGGATTCAATAATCTTATCTTCATTGCAGCTATTTTAAGTAAATACTTATTCTAATGTAAAGTTATAGAATAAACTATGATAATGAAGTTTGTATTTGTAATAGTAATACGGTATTTAAAAAGCTACTTTACTTATTTATGATTCACATCAATGTACTTAGTGCATGAGTGAGTCATACATACGATGGTCTACTCGACTAGGTACATCCTGGGCAAAGGTTCGTCGGTATTAAATCCTTTTATGAAGGGTCAACCGGTTGACTCATATGTTACACTAGGTACTTTGGTGAGCCAATAGATTTTTCTTTGTCTATACTTAGTAAGTATTTGCCAAATCCTAACCTAATAATTAGATAGTCTTCTTGGGTAAATAATAATTTATGCTCTCTGACTACATCAGGGATGTTCAAGACGAAAATACCAGTTTAAGTTAGTATCATCCAGACATTAAAAGTAGTAGATATGACGAACATGCAGAATTAATCGATTCCTGGGCCAATCAGTGTTTGAGTATGCATTTTAGGAAATTCTCATTAGCGCCACGGAATCATCAATCTATTCGTAGATAGCAAAAGTTATCAGCCTAGTATTTTAAAACATAGCTGGCGAGATTTATTTGTTCTCGACCTGAACCTTCGTGGAATATACAAGCGTGAGTGTATGTATGTGGTGTAACTATGTAGTTCTAGGAACTTCGTATGAGTGTGAGTGAGTAAGAGTACCTATACATTATTATCCATAGACACTTCCTTATCCTTAATTATTATAATAAATCCGAATAGATTTTTTGTTTTGTTTTTCGTTCATGGACCGATGAAGTAACGTGATATTTACATACTAGTAGAGTAATTAACCTATTGTGTCGCAGCGGCACACCGGCGGCGGCAGCAATGGATCTAATATGCTACATTTTACAGGGTAAAGATTTAGATCCACAGAAGCCAATTCGCTGATAAATGGTTGTAGATAAGTTTCGTTCGTATTCATCGTATTGAGTGTGAAATGAAGCATAACATTTTATATTTGTTTAGACCAATCATTTATGTAAGTACCTGTATTAAGTACTTAATGCATTCAATTAGATAAACTCGAACTGCTTTGGTAGTTTGGATAAACGAACAATTTAAATGATTGACTCATAATTCTCATAAATGACTACAGTTATTAATCTCTCAAATAACGACGTTCAATCCATACTTACTAATATTATAAAGTTGAAGAGTTTGTTTGTTTGTTTTAACGCGCTAATATAAAGAACTACTGGTCCGAATTGAAATATTATTTTAGTGTGGGTAGCTCATTTATCGAGGAAGGCTATAGGCTATTTAACATCACGCTACGACCGACAGGGACGGCGCAGTAATCATAAACGCGTATGAAACCGCGGGCACATCTAGTTATCTATAAATATGTTTAAGATTGACCAATAAGTCACAACCGAAAACAAAGGAGCTGTATATCTGACGCTAACTGTTAATATGACCTTTGCAGAGTAAAGTTCAATTAATTATATCACTGTCTAAAACACAAGATGTTACTATCTTCAATATTCCATTAAAAATAAACTGAAATTCTAAGGTAAATAAAATAAAAACCGTGAGATGATCGCAATTGTAGGTCCTAGCAACCTTGATTATCCAATTTTTATTGTAACTAGCGCGTGTTTTCTGAGGGACTGGCGAAGTCTAGAGGAATAAGCACTTGCTATGATCCTTGCACATATGTCTCTCTTACTTTATGCATTCGCATTACATTTTTTAGACAAATTTGCCGGTTTGTTTTCTTAAATATGAATTAATGCGTCAGTAATACACCTACTCACTGAACGAAATCAATATCTTATTGGTAGATATAGCTATTCTGCAAAAACCGTTACGCGCCGCGCTGTTGTTAGTGTTAGCCCAAAGTTCGATCTTTTATCAATACCTCAATCTTATCTGATTAAAGTGGTCAATGACACAGAACTTATAGCCGATATTTTATAATAATATATTTACTTAAGTCGATTATCTGAATTCAAAGTGCTTTCAAAGTTTGTTTTGATTAGTGATATAAGATATAACGATAAGTAAAGAAGTATAAAAAGTACGAGTGAATATCTTATTAAGTATAGTAAAATAGAGGCATAATATACATGTTGTACTTAGTTGGTAGAATATTACATAGTTATTACTTATTAGGTAGTCTATATGAGAGTGGTTTATGGATAATCCCTATGCTGCGGGGACTTTACAAACATCAAAACAACGGTCACGACAAATGTTCTGGCTCGGAACATCTGTGGATGCCAGACAATTATGTCCACTCATTAACAGAGGTGGAGTAAATACTTACGCTACTGAACATGTGGGCACCTATAGTTGCAACACCTTGTTGATATGAGTTGTAAAATACAGAAATTATATTTAATTGGCGATTTAAAAGAGTGGCCGTGAGTTTCTTGCAGGTTTCTTCTCATAGGCTCTACCCTTTGCTTGAACCTAGCAACTAACCTAAATGTAGCTTCAGTAACTTAGTAAACTCACTAAGCTTTACATTTGACGTTCATAAGTGTTACTTTGTGACTTAAATGAATAAATGATTTTTGAGTTTGACTTTGAAATAACATAATTGCTCTGATTTTAAAAATAATACATGCTGGTCGTGATGATTGACTACCCATCGCTCACTGTAACGATGAAAACATCATCACTTCTACTTACATTAAATTCTTAAGATGTGAGCCCTGCTGCGGTCTCCACGTGTTCGCGAAAAAATACCAATACTTTATTTGGTTAGCTAAAGGTAAACAATCTTAATGTGACATTTTACACAAACACATATTAACAAAAAAAACTACTTCTTAAACTAACGGTTCAATTGATTTAGTAATCGTTATTGTTGTATTTACATTGATCTTTAGCAGCATTTTATTTTTAAACTGAGTTTTTAGATAAAAAGCCACATCAAAATGATTAGTTAAGTATCTAACCAAATGGAGTATAAGTAACAATAGATTTTCTTTTGTGTCTGTTGCGTGATGTTTAGTTTTAAATGTGTTAGTCTGATAATGATAACGCACCGTATATGGGTAAGTATGCTTAACCCTTTTTAAACCGAGAAGGCCCGTACTCAGTAGTCTATCAATCTTAGAATATCAGACATTATTACTAATCTATTGTATCTGGCCACTGATGCGACTCAATAGGTTTAACAGAAGATATGAATTATGGTACTTGGATAAATAGGGTTGGTGGGCTTACTTAGGTACCTATATTAAAAGCATAAAATGATGTCCTGAATGCCGCACGAATGACTATTTTCTAGTCTTTCATTAAGCATTATCAGAACGTTAACCTTCACGAGCACAAATAATATCACTTGACATATTATTATGAGATCAAATACATCTCGACTGCCTAAGATATGGTAAGGTTTGAAAGCGCTTATCGGTCAGTCATTCAGAAGACACTAGGATACACCGGCTACTGAATTTGAATTTCGATATAAATAATATTTGTAGATTAGAACGATGCTACGTTTCATATATTGCATATAGGTAAAAGTAGGTAATTAGGATAATCGTTATTGACCATACCCAAATGTAAATTATGCTGCCATCTATTGTTTATGATCAAATGCCTCGTCTAGAAGTTATTAACAATGACATCTATTATCAGATTTACACAACTTTATACATTCTACTGCTGATAGTAGCGCCATCTCTTGTAACGACAACCGGACTAATTATAGTTTAATTTTATACTCTAAATAATAATATTGGTATATAAAAATGCCGATGTATTATTTCTATATAGAATATGAATTTTATATAAGATCATTTTAAAATTAACTAAAATTAAATTATAAATCTACGCAAATATTAAATATTTTTGTTATTCACGAAAGTAACGAAACGTACTTCTCGTGACATTTCATTAAAAAAGAAAAAACAGCTGCAGGCCATGCGTTCTGTCCTTTGAGTTCGTGCCCTATTTATTGCATAGAATTTACGCTGTCTCTTTTTCTCTTTAGGTGATAGAGGTAAGGCACGACAGATGCTATGCTAAGGATTATATTATATAGTACCTGGTTGAGGAATCTATGTCTTATATTTTTATTCCTTGTGAGAAGTTGCAAAATAAAATTGACCGTTTTCTTATTCGAAAATCATAATTTTAGATTGTTTTTGGGAAGAAACATTGTAATTTGTCAACAAATGACTTTTGGGAAAAACGCCAACCTGAATTGGAACACTTTTATTGGCAGTAATGGAAATTACTTTGATACTATGACAGAAAATAGGTAGGTACTAATGTCAGAACGCATTATCCATGTTTAACTTGTTTTAGGTTCTAATAAACATACTATAATATTGTTATTTTTCATAGGAAAAGGTCCAGAGAGGACGACTCATGTGAATTCATGCCATTGTCAAAGAGGATAAACAACCTGCATATAAATAACAACTTGATCAACACATCTATATCACAAACACAAGATGCTAGTCAAATTAATGGAATAACTCCGGAGAATGGAATCTCTTCACCTAGTTCTTCGTCAGGTTCAGAAAGAAGACCCAGTTATGATCCAGGGATGTCGTCTTCCCAGAGTAGTTACTACTATGACAATAAGTTATTATTTGAACTACATCTAGAGAGAATACAAAGATGTGGGCAACAATTTCCTTATTAGTTTTAGTATTTACCTGTTAAGTTTTGTGTGTATTATTATTGTTACAACTAATTATTAATAATTAGCGTATCTTTTTTAATTAAAATTGTTGAAGCATGGTAACAATTTTAATTTTTATTATGGCATTTACATTTACTTGTCAAATCATTGATAAATTTTTGACCAATCACGCTAACGAATTAATGCGCCACCTGGTGATAAATTGTACGTACTAAGAAACAGTATGGCGGATTTCATTTGTCGTAAATGGTAAAAGAGAAGGGGCGTCGTTGTTTATTTGTTTATAATTAATTATGGAATATATACTGAAAACTATCGAAGTGAAATTATAAATTTATTTAGACCGAAGAAAAAAATTACGAAGGTAAGTCGTGTTATTTATCGGTTTATTTACAACGTGTGAATATCCATGACCTTATTTTGGAAGCGAAGCGGTACTCCGTAGTACCGTTACACGGGGCGCGTGGCCACCTGAATGCTGTAGCGAGAGTGCCGTGAGGGCCGCGTTCAACCCCTCCTCTCACGATTTCCCTGGCGGTGGAGGAAGGAGCCGGGAGCGGGAGTGATTTGGTGTCGGCACATGGAGGGGATCCCGCAGCATGGTGGGGATGCGTCGCGTCCGCCTGATGGACGCACAGCCGGTCAAAAGGACTGGTAGGGGTGAACAACCTTCGATTTCTGTCTGGTCCCGCCCACGAGCACGCGGAGTTCCCTTATTAATTAAATATTTTTTAGAAATTAGTTTTAATTGCGTAACTGAAAACTTATCGGCCATTTTTGTTGATTCCTTTGTCTGAAACTACGATAACCTTCAACCCTGCAATACATTTTCTATACTTGTAAATGTACCTGAATTTGACAATAGATTTTTCATTTTACTATTATTTGCCCAAAAATGTTATAAATAGTTAAATATCACAATGTTGTTGCGCGAAAGTATATATGAGGTCAATGACATAATAGTGTGACCTTATTTCAACTTTCTATTATACAAATCGGCGCAATCTATTAATCTTTTTAGGCAGGTTCATAAAACTACGCAAAAATATCCGTGTTATAAGTTCTTTAGATATACTGTATAAATATAAAATCCCTTTTTATAAGAGTTTGATACGGTACAACAAGACGATTACCCAACAACAAGCTTCTCACAGCCAGTGAACCACAACCACACCTCACTGTGTCTTGTGAAAGTACAGCAAAGAGAAAGTGAGGATCACGCTAGAGCTACATGTGCATACGTACACATACACGCCGATTGTCTGTCAGTATGTATAACAAACTCGTCGGTCGACTATCGGGCCTGCATAAAAAACTTTCTTTAACCCACTTTCTTATTAGTAGTAGTCGACGACCATCTTTCGCCTCTCACCATGGCTGAATTAATTTTAGTGTAGTGCCGTGTCTGGTGGTCGGTAGTGGTATGTGCCCTACCATCGAGGTCCCAGTGTAGTCCCGTGCGCAGTGGCGCCGCGGTGGTGGGACATTGGGGGACGTGGGGATACGCGCGATACTCGAGTGAATGACTCAAGTGGGACAGTGATTTTTTAATTGATTTTTCTCCCGCTTCGGCGGGCCGTGCGGAGGGACCATAACTCCATACCATGTGCGACATGCAGAAGTTGCCCACCAGAGAGGATGCCTCTTGGTATGCGGATGAATTGACCATTTTTATATATCATAGGACTACTGAAATATTTGTATCTAGCATAAGTATCTCTATATTATAAAATGTTGTTTATTTGGGAAAATGTTACTCACTAAACAACTACTTCTGTATTGCAAAGTTTGTAGGTAGATATTTATGACAAGATGGGTTCTTTTAAATTGAATAAATATGTTTTGTGTGAAATAAATTTATTTTTGTTATTATTATATCTACCTACTTATTTATATGTGTTGCAACTTTCTCTGTTGTGTAAGAAATTTCACTTCAACTGAGTCTTGTAAGTTGTAGCTACACTGTTTTGGGTATATCCTTTTTAATTCTAAATATAGTATTTCAATGGGTCTAATATGATTGACGGTTGCACTTGACCATGTTGCAATAGTGTATAGATCTAAACTGCGGATAAATATTTAATGTATGTTTTCCGAGTCTGATATGATCATCAAAACCTGAATGGTTGCCTGTCTGTATTTTATGCACTCTGCTGTAAAGAATCTAATTTCTAAACATATTTGCTTAACTCCATGTTAGTTTTTTGGTAAAAGTTTATTAAACTATATTATTGTGTATTTTTCTCTATGATGACAGTATTTTAATTTAATATAATTCTTATTGTTTCATCGATCAACAGACAAAAATAACTTAATAATATAACAACTGATTGAGTGCCTAAATAAGTGATTTATTGTGTGTGTGTATCAAGTTTTTGTAAGTATACTGCAAAGTCCTTCAATTTACATTAACTTGATAGCCGCTACATAAACAACATTTTAATGATAGTTTTTAATAAAGGTTGAACCTCTCTTACTTTTTACTTGTCAGTTAACTTATCTATAAATAAAGTATAATGAAAAAATATTTATCTTTAAGTAAACAATTTTTAGATTTCCTATACAAAATCTGTTAAAATAAGCAATCATACGCCTTGGTTATTTGTAATGTTGTTATTGAAAATCTATATAATATTAGAGGGTCATGGGTAATCACCGGTTTCATTATACAAGTTGTATAAATTAAATTACCCAAGTTTTATAAATTAAATTACCATTACTACACCATCTCTATATTATTTAGTAAATTTGAAATTAGGCAAACAAATATATTTTAAATTTAATTAGTAGCCAGTTCCTATACCAATAATTAAGTAGTCATCTACAGTGAGTGTACATGTATTTTCCAGTGACGACGAGCCTGATATGAATTTTGCTGCATTCTCAGCGGTGGGCTCTGCTGGCACTCACTTTGTGACCACAGGGGGCCAGCTGCCTGTCACTAAGATACAGCAGAATGTGTCAAACAATGGAAACATGCCACAGGTAATATATCACAGTCATGTTCTCTATTACATACCAACTGAAGTGAACACTAAGACCTAATGTGGTAAAAATAATCAGTAAAGTACTAGATAGTAAAAGTATTATCTGTAATCACATTACTACTTCAATAATTAGATTGATAGTTTTATTAAAGTGATGGCACTTTGTCTGGAATGGTTTTCTCGCTACCAGTGCACATAATGCATATTTGATCGCTACGTTTGTCTACGGATGTACGATTGAAGCGTGTTTTGAAGAAAACAAAGTTAGAGGATACGATGACGTACCTATTCATTTATCTATAAAACGCAATTAGCACTGACACGTCACATCCTAGTCTTATTATTTCCAAGCGTATTGGGGTCGCATTCTAGTTAAACCAGAAACGGTTGAATATCTGTTTTGCCACGAAGCGGCCTCAATCCGATATTTGCAACCGAGAGGGATAACGATTCAACGCTTAAACCAGTTAGAGTATCTGAGGGTACTGGCTCCCCTTTCGAGTTTGGCGGATGTCTACGACGTCTGCGACTGTTGTTATTTACATGTCGAGAAACAGAAGGGTGTCTGAGTGTTTATTCATAATAATCACCCATCTCCCATAAGCTCACATTCTCCATCGTCTTACAACCTTGACTTAGCCCTCCAGGGAATATCCGGCGCGACGACTAAATACGATGATGGGTAATTTATCAATCTGAGCATGTTAAATATGTAGCAAATATGTAAACAAATAGATAAATATTATCATAAATTATATTATTGAGATAACGCAAATACTACAAAACTCGGCGCTTGAGAGCGTATTCAATAGAATAATTGTCCTACAACTTTCACTAAAGAAAGTTCTAGATTATATTTAGTAGAGGAACGAGTCTAAGGCTATGTAACTTTAAGCTTATATTGCTACGTACAGTTACACAAATTCGCCAGACAGCAATTGCAACTGAGGCCGAGTTATTTTTATACGACTAGATGGCAAACAATCATACAGGCCGTCTAAAAGTAAGCAAAACAACGTCGGCTATGGTCAAAGGCCACTTTAACGGTATTACAATGTGGCGCTTGGTTGTCCTTGAATAAAAGTGGTCGCAGGGCTGTGTGCGAACAACTGGACCACCATACCATCTGCTAACAGCGAAGCGCCTCTTCAACGCGTCCACGTCTACGTAAGATCACTACGCCAGGCTGTTAAGTTGTCATACTCTGTAGGATGAAATACTTGCCTAGTCAAGTTGTTCCAAATGTGGGGATATGTACTGTACAGTACATCACCTATATTATTTTGTTTGATTTGGCGAAAGATGGCAGTGATAGAAGTCTACTTAACCGTACGCAGTTACACAGGCGTGATGCTAATTTAATCACGTATATAATAACGTTAATAACTGATACAAAAAATAAGCAGCTGCTTAATATTTGTACAAGTTGTAGAAATTCGTAATTAATCATATTGTGATGTAAGCAGTGAAAGCCGCGGCGTAGACCCACTGATTTAGAAACTGGCTGTTGCATAAACTTGAAACAAAGAGTTTATGTGTATGACGCTAATTAATCTTTTACTGCAGATTACACGCCAATGTTGCTGTTATAACTAACGTTGCTTCTGGCTTCAGTAGAATTAACATACATCCATTGCGTTAACTTCTCTCGGCTCGCTTGTGTAAATCCAAAGGGGTAGGCACCGCTATAGCGTTGAGGTATTCAATCGTGGCCGGTAGATGGCACTAGTTTAGTCTTTCTTTCATGGCTCGCGGTCGTAACGAGTCATCTCCGCTGTAGTTATTTGTGTATTTCCGTAAATACTGATAATATCTGAGGTGTTCGTGCCTGTAATATTATTATACCATCCGCCGTATATAGACTGCTAGTCTATAACTCAATATAACTAAGAAAATATTGAATGTTTTTACTTAAATAATCGGGTAATGCGAAACAGAAATTCCTATGAATCTTTAACATTATAATATTTCATATTGTTATTGCAAATTAACAATAGTACGTGTTGTTGTATATTATTAGTTGACGTATCAACTAATATAGAACTCGTATGACGTCATGGACATTCTTAGTCTTAATAATATTCCAGTTACAGTGCGTACCTATGTCTCGCTAGTTCTCAGAAGTTTAATGAAAATCACTGCGCCATTATTAAATTACGCCATTTGGTTATATTCATGAATACGATTATTATCTATTCCTAGAAATTCGTGACTTCGCTTGAAATGTATAATGTTATTGTCAAGTAAAGTTAACATATTACATAGAGAGTAAGTTTGTTCTCTTATATTCATGGATTTTGAATTACCTATATTGATTTTTATTGCCACATACATCTCTTGACAACTCTTTGGTGTTTAACTTATATACTATAACTTTCGAGGTCTGTGGACATTCGCATTATGTACATATTTTTATGTCTAAAGACGTCGACCCTAACATGCTTGGAAATGCAAAAACAAAGGCAATCTCTGGGAATGAATAGGCTTTGTTTCGTATGTATAAAGCCATTAACATTCTTATCCAACGTTTTTTTGTATACTTACACATAAACCTATGACAAGATTTATAAGTTTAAATTATGCTTGGTCAAAATTATATAACTTATTCTTTTTATAACGATTTCTTTCTCACTATACTATGTAATAAATAGGTATGGTCATATTTAAGCAGCACGTAATAAAGCCCCTCTACAAAGGAAAACCGCGATAAAGAAATCTGTAGATATTATATTTTATTAATATACAAAATTTTACTTCTTAATTTTATCGTCTTATTTAATATTAGTGTGTCTAATCGACACTTAAACAGGACTAACAACTGACTGGGTGACCTCTGTGAACCCAAAAATGACCAGGCAGAATTTTGAGAGGGATGTAATGCATTTATTTCGATATTTAAATAATAAATAAAAAATAATGTATAAAATAGTCATAAAATAAAAATTGTTTCAATCTAGGGATAGGATACAGGTTATTTTTCAGATATAAATTATGGTCCTAAAATATGACCACGCCTTTCTGTTACACCCGCAAATTTTTGCTAATAGTGTAGTTAAGTACAATTTGCATGCCGATACAGTTAAGGTGAAACATGCTGTTCTAATTGACAAACTATTATGTATCATCAACATTTTCTTACTATGTTTCTGGCGAATAATAATATTTGTTTTACTAATAATAATAATTTATTTATTGATTACAGTTGTAAAACATGAATACAGTCCATAAAATACTTAATATAGGTACTTAATATAATATGGGTGCCTGTACTACGGTAAACCCGTGCCACAGGCGATAAGGGCACTTACAATATGCTACTAGGAACTAAGTTATATACAATTAACAATTATATACAATTAAGTTATGATATAAATATATGCAAAAATAGGCCCAGATTATAATTATTATCATGGAACTTGTTATTGCTTATTTAATAACAATCAACAAATCTAGGACCACGAAGAGAGAGAGTGTTTCAATAAACTCGTATTTGACTTAATTTGGTTAGGTGTGAAAGTAACCTTGTTAACGTGTTTCCACAGTTGTTTGCTGTTATGTGAAGCTTGATGTAATTGCGATTTTTCATATTCTATTTGCAGGTTTATCAGTACATTATTACCGAAATTTCTGTATCTCTTATAAGAAATTTAAAGGATAGAGTTATCGGGACACTGCTTGGCTCTCTTATGTAGTTTGTCGCGGTGTCGTATCCATCGGACTAGGCCCGGGGTTATCCATGGTTTGATATTATAATTTTTCTTACTTAGTTTAGTTACTTTCGTGTTGGCTAAAATAGCTTGTTGTACTTTATCAATAACGTATGACATGGCAGTATTAACGTCAGCGGTATTGTAAACTGGGTTAAAATCAATGCCGCATATATCACGTTCAAGGTTACTTATGTTTATTTTCAACCTTAGTTGCGGGCGATGTATATGCTTAGACTGCGATAATCCAAGTGTAAGTAGAACAGCGCAGTGGTCAGTTATTAATGAGTTAGCGACAAGTGTTAAACACGGAAGCCTATTTTTGAGCATAACATGATCTAAGCAAGAACGACTTTTGTGTGTCGGAGAAGGATGTGCTGGCAATATGCCCTAGTACGCACAAAGATTTAAATAATCATGCGCCCCAGTGCCACAATTCTCACTGTTTATGTTAATATTTTAGTCACCGGTTACAATAATAGTTTTATAGTTTGAAAGGCTTTGTAAAGTATTATTTAAGGCATTAATAAACATATCTAATTTTCTAAACGACGGTGGTCTATAGATTGCTATAGTCGCGATATCTGTCCCTATTTTAATGATAATAATCTACCACATACACACTATCTAGCCCAAACTAAGCAGAGCTTGTACTATGGGTACTAGACAATGGATAAACATACATATATACTTTTTTTTTGTAAATACGTACATATTATACACAGAAACACCCAGACCAAGACAAACATCTATGTTCATGCACACAAATGTTTGACTTGTGCGGGAATCGAACATCGCGGGTTCGATTCCCGCACAAGTTAGGCGTGGCAGTCGGTTACACTAACCACTACGCCACCGAGGCCGACAATGACAGAGGCAGTTGCAGTCTTGGACCTCTGGCTCTTCAACTGTGGCAAATAGGGATTTCTTTGTGTATACTGCCACGCCATCGTTCTGATTAAATGATAACGTAGTATTAAAAGTATTGTATTCTGGTAGTACTGGTAGATTGCATCTATTTGACAGCCAACATTCAGTGAGAATAATGACATCACATTCTATACTAAGCCTGTGTATAAAGACGTTTAAACTATCTATGTTCCTAAAAATACTGCGGATATTTTGGATTAGTACCGCTGATGGGTTGTCATAATCGGAAAAGTAATGTCTGCAATTTTGTGTGTCACACACTTTCGATTCATATATGTGATTATTGTCTATATCATTAATTATGTGTTCAGCTATAGTTTTAAAACTAAAATGAAAAATAAAAACAACGCGATAAAATCCGTATATAGCAGTTTAATTTCAATAAAATGAAAAATATACAATTAAAAGAGGAAAATGAAAAATAAAAACTCAAAATACCCTTAAGAGTTAGCTCAAAATAAGAAAAAAAAAAGGCGGAAAAATCTATGGAATTTATATACCTCGTTTCAGCTATTGTCTTCGCCGGGCATTCGAGATCACCTGTTTTGTGGCTGCTAGGTTTTTTGAAACGCAAGCATGTTGCACATTTCGGTGAATCGGACTTCTTAGTGCATTCACTGACCTGGTGTCGTAGTTCACCGCAATGTCCACACGTGTATATGGTCTCACGGCAGGTCTTTGCGGCATGTCCGTACTGTTGCCATTTGAAGCACCTGGTCACAGGGGTGAAGTCACGAACTGGGCAAGATGTCCAAAGAGGACAAAAATGAATCACGTGTATCGTGTATATTAGGGAGCTTGTCGGCTATATTCTGCTCATATATGCAATCGTAAACTTCTTTGTCGCTAAGGGCAGATGGTACTCCTAAAATTATTATCCTTGGTCTTCTTTTGATTGTGTCCTCCATCTTCAGCCCGACACTACTCAGTTGGGCTGATTTCCTCAACTTTTCAATATCGTCCTTTGTTTCAGTGCTTATAATGACACCTCCGTTCTTGGTCTTATGCAATACCCTCACATGCAATTTCATCTGCTCAGGACATATAATCTTCTGCACGAAAGATTTTGTGTCGTCACTAGATTTATATTTATCACTCGGATAAATTGCGATAGTGCTCAAATTTTTAGGGCGCAATGGAATATTTTGGCTAGATTTCACCATATCAGCAAAGGACACATTTTCTACGACTGGTTTCGTACAGCTTTTCTCTATGGTCTCCTTAATCGAATTTTTAAAGTCATTTAAGCATTCCATCAGCTCTTGTTTTTCTTTTAAAGTATCGTAAGTGGTGCTTATCATTATAGCATTTTGTTTTAACGACTGATATTCAATTGCCATTTGGGAAACCCCCCTTCCAATTTGACGCGCTAAGGTATTAATCTTAAATTTTTGGTCAAAATTAAGCTTTCCTTCTGCAGCAATAATACATACCTCATTTAGGCATTTTTCAATTGAGGACATCCAATATTTAATGTCACTGTTGGTAAGGGCTTCCATGGTATGATCGGCGGCATTATCTTGCGGTTGAGGAGTGCTGGGAGGGCTGCGTGATGTTTTCGCATTGCAATTGAAAGGGTTATTTTCAATACTATCCATGATATCACTCAGATATTATACATACTATCTTTATTCAAATCAAACTTCGCACAAAGTGTAATCCAGGTCACAGAATTTATTGAATATGTTTCAATACGTAAATAAAAATAATTGTAATGTAGGTACGTCTGTTTGCTTCGAGCTCAATAAGACGACCAAGCTCAATAAGAATAAGTATTACTTACTTACTTTATAATATATGTGATGCGGGGTCAATTACAAATACTCAAACAAGGAATACAAAGACCACCCAGACTCGACACAAGTATTAGTGGATCACAGTATCTCTGCCTGTCTGTCTGTCTGTGTGTCTGTGTGTACGTATGTGAGTGAGCATGTGTCGTGTGTGTTGCAGGTGTGCGTGGCGATGGGCGAGGGCGGTGTGCAGTACGTGCGCGCGCTGGAGGGCGGCGCCACGCTGCAGGCCGCGCCGCAGCTCATCTCCGTACCCATCGCGCTGCCCGGCGCCAAGCCCGGTAACCAGTGCCACCCTCACTCACCCACGCTCGCCCCACACTCGCCCCACACTCGCCCCACACTCGCCCCCACCCACCCCACACACCCCACACTCACTCCACACTAGACCAGCCAGCGTACTAGCCTCCACGCTCACATGACATATGACAAAAGTTATGCCTACTTATGCTTATAGCCCATCTAAGGACTCTGGTTCGATCCCTCAGTCAAGGCCAAATATTTGAGAATTCCTTAACAGAAAAGGGGCTAATACAAGTAGCTGCCGTATGCTATACTAAGCTACGAAGATTTCCTCAGATTGAGAGAAGGATCATTATGAATCTAATATAATATTTTATTGCAAAATACTTCGACAAAATGTTTGAGGTATTAAAATGACCAATTGATAGATAGCAAAACATGTACTGCACCGCAATGACAGCCCCATAGTTAAAGTATTGGTTCTAACACCAAAGGTTGCTGGTATCGCTAGTTGACAATGGTCGCATCCCTCTATTTCGTGGTCCTAAAACATCAGACATGTTGCTCTGTCATCTCTCTACAATGACACAGGTGTGAGGCACTGCCGTTTTCTTTACAGCATTGATATTATGTAATACAGATAAGAGATGAACTAATGTGTTCGTATGATTGTTATAGGCGACCCTCAGCCGACGGTGCAGATCCAGGTGCTAAGCCCCAACCACCTGATCCAGACGCAGCAGCAGCCCAAGTACCAGATGCAAATACCCATACAGGGCTTCCAACAAGGTGACTTACACGGCTATAACTAATTCCATGATCATCTTCGTTTCGCTGCACAATCATCACACTGAAATCATTATTTTAACAAGACAGTTGTTATGATTTTTGACGACTAAAAATCATTAAAACAAGGAATACTAAGATCACCCAAGTCCAAAACATCTATTTGTTGATCACACAAGTTTTTGCTACGTATGGGCACCAAACCCGTAATATTTGGTGCACTGGCAGTGACCACTGCGCCATCTGTGCGATCAAACTATAATGCGTTAGGTTATGGGGTACCCAATTACGTGTGGTTTTTCATGGAAACATTGTTCTAAATAAATTGTTCATAAAGTAACCACCATCTATACGATGGTGTGGTCAGTCCTATTCGTGTTTTTCTGTGGTTACCATTGGTCTCCAGGCGCATAGTGCGAAATAAAAAAAACATTATATTAATAATTTGCCAATAAGTAAAAGCCGATTAATAAATGTTGCAAGTATGTGAATGTGTCTCAGTAGTAACAGATTCCTAATAAATATATGGGATACGTAAACATTAATTTCTATTCACTAATTGTTACTTCGGCTCATAGTCGCAATCAATTAGTTTCACTGATCATTCACACGTTCACTTTTAACTGACTGCGAAGGCAAAAGAAGGGTAATGTTGCTCACACGGTCAGTGCACTGTCGACATCTCTAGGGTTATTGGTAAAAATATTCGTTTGCCACTTTAGTATTATAAAGAAAAATACTGAACAAATATATTATTTGTAAGGTGGTGCGGTGCTAACAGTCGCGTACTCCCCGGAAACGAACGAAGCCGGGGGCATACAACTAGTCGGGCAAGGCGGATTAGGGGAAGGTGAGTCTACGCTCTCGATATTTATTACACGCAAACGCCTTTTTGATCTCGGAGACGTGTAAGCACTGGCGTAACTACACCATAACGAGGCACTAAGCATTAGATAACTAAGGATTTTATAAGACAATCGCAAATATAAAAAGAAAGTTCTTTTTGCACAATTTTCCAAATTCCAAATTGCACAAAAAGAACTTCTACGATTGATCTGCTACGGATTATAGGCAATTAATATTGTGTTGGTCTGTATACATATATTTTAGTGCACGACCATCAAGACATGACATTAGCATGATATTGTTACGCCCAGTGACATCTCTCCGCATTGTGGGAGGGACTCGGCGGTTCCGTCTAATAGTTTACACCGCCATCTATTGACATCTTACGGAACTGCGTAGTACGGTACGAGAATCTTAGAGAGAATGCTGGTACTTTCTCGAAGCATCGTGCTGTTTACACGTCGAGTACGGCGTTACTGGAAAGCTCTGGAAGCGCTTTACCCGCGTATAAATAGGGCGCACGCGCACCGCCGAGTCAGTTTACAATCGTAAGCGATCAAGTGTTCATCGAAGCGAACGGAAGCGGAAATACTACGGAGTTTGAAGCAGTACAGTGAAAAAGTGTGGTATAGTGTTTGTTGTGTTTTAAATTTAATTGTGTGTCTGAATAAAACGTGTTTTTGTCGGTAATATTGTTTATATTCTTATCCGTCGAACCCAGCACGTAACAATTGGTGTCAGAAGTAAGGTAAGAATATGCCAGTACTACCGAAGGAGGAAGTGGAAGGGGTGCGTACCAGGAACCAGCGCCAGCAAGATGTGGACCAGAGGCGCTTTGGAGACGCCCCCTCGCCGACGTCAGGTGAATCACGTGACTCCGCGGCTGCAGCGGAACCATCTAGTGCAGCTCACTCGCCGGTGAACCCCGACCTCGCGACTCTGATGGCGTTTATGCAGGAGCAGGCACGCCGCCAGGAGGAGCAGGCACGCCGCCAGGAGGAGCAGGCACGCCGCCTCGAGAAACAGCTGCAACGCGATAAGGAAGAGGGCATGCGCCGCCAGGAGGAGCAGGCACGCCGCCAGGAGGAGCAGGCACGCCGCCAGGAGGAGCAGGCACGCCGCCTCGAGGAACAGCTGCAACGCGATAAGGAAGAGGGCATGCGCCGCCAGAAGGAGCAGGCACGCCGCCAGGAGGAGCAGGCACGCCGCCTTGAGGAACAGCTGCAACGCGATAAGGAGGAGGGTATGCGCCGCCAGGAGGAGCAGCTGATGATGTTAAAAGACCTCAGCGCAACGGTTGGCAAGGAGGTGAAGGAGGTGAAAGAGCAAGTCCAACGCCACGAAAGTCGCATCGCCGAGTTGGAGAAAATGATACGTGGGCTCAAGGCTGGAGATGGGATCGTAGCACCTGCGGTTGTGGCGCCCTCACCACGAGGCTTTAAAGTCCCACCATTCGACGGATCATCGTCATGGTCAGCCTATAAGATCCAGTTCGAGGCTGTCATGAAATCGAACAGGTGGACGAAAGAACAGGCTCTGACCGCTCTCACCTTGGGGCTTCGTGACCAGGCCTTGACTGTGTTAGAGGCGCTTGGTCAAGACATCACGTACGAGAAGCTGTTGGAGGCATTAGAAGCGAGATACGGCGACGCACATCTGGAACACGTGTTTCGCGCCCAGCTGAAAGACCGATCGCAACGTGTTGGTGAAACCTTGCAGCAGTGGGCCCTGGAGGTGGAGAAGCTGGTTCGGAAGGCGTACCAGTCCTCACCTGCGCTCATCGACGGAAACCTCATTCAAGCTTTCAACGACGGGATCCGAGACCTGGAGGTTAGGGCCGCAGTGAGACTCGGACATTTCAAAAACCTGAAGGACGCCCTAGCCCACGCTCTGGAAGTGGAAGCAGTACGACGGGATGATCGAGCTCACCGTATCAGGGAAGTGTTGACCTCACCTCGGTGCTATAGCTGCGGCGAGAGAGGCCACATCAGGTTGAGCTGCCCGAAGCGAAGGAAACCACGTAACAGAAACCAGTCGCCGGTAGGAGGAACACCTGATGTGCGTGCCAGGCAACAACTACACGACTTCGTGATACAGCATCGCAGTGGCAAGTCACATGGTAATGCGGATGCCCTGTCACGTAGACCGTGTACCGGCCAGTGTAAGCACCACTGCGCCAGGAAAAAGGCTAAGCAGGAAGGACTAGTGAGGATGTTGAGGACGGATCTTAGCGAAGACTGGAAGGAAACTTTGCAGAGAACGCAACAAGAAGACAAAGACATAAGACCCATCCTCGAATGGAAGAAAAGAGGTGTATCGAGACCTCACTGGAGTGAAGTTGCGGCAATGAGCCCTACCACCAAGAGTTATTGGGCACAGTGGGAAAGCTTGGTTATCCAGGATGGAGTTCTGTGCCGGAAATGGGAGAATGCTCGAGGTGACAAGTGTCATCTGCAAATGGTTGTGCCAAAGCTCAAGGTACCGGAAGTTTTACAACTCTATCATAATGGGAGTTCGGGAGGTCACATGGGAGTTAAGAGAACTCTGGTTAAGATCCGAGAACGATTTTATTGGATCCATTGTCGAGAAGACGTTGAGGAATGGTGCCGTAAATGCACGAGTTGTGCTGCCGTGAAGGGGCCACACACTCGCAGCAGGGGTGCATTGAAGGTGTACAATGTTGGAGCCCCGTGGGAACGTATAGCTTTAGATGTTGCCGGACCGTTTCCTGAAAGCCAAAGTGGGAACAAGTACTTCTTGGTGGTCATGGATTACTTCACAAAGTGGCCGGAAGTGTTTGCGATTCCCAATCAAGAGGCATCTACGGTCGCCGACAAGCTAGTCCACGAAGTCTTTTGTCGTTTCGGGGTGCCCTTAGAGATACACAGTGACCAAGGTCGGAACTTCGAGTCTGAAGTATTTAAGGAGACATGCCGGGTGATGGGTACCCACAAAACGAGAACGACCGCTTATCATCCGCAATCAGACGGCATGGTTGAACGATTTAACCAGTCTCTGGAAAGATATCTGGCAAAAGTTGTAGAAAGCAAACAAAGGGATTGGGACAAACACATTCAACCGTTTCTCCTGTCATACCGTAGTGCCGTTCACGAAAGCACATCAGTAACACCTGCTTTCGCTAACTTCGGAAGGGAACTACGATTACCTGCAGACTTGATCACCGGCATCCCACCTGAATCTCCACGCAGCATAACAGATTATGCGAATGATTTGCGCAACAGGATGAATGACGTATACGAGCACATCAGACAGACCGGTCAGCAGATGTCTGAGAGGATGAAGACCCGTTACGACCGGAAGGCGAACAATAAAGGCTTCGAGGAAGGATCGCTGGTGTGGTTACATAATCCGGCACGCAGCAAAGGAAAATCTCCTAAGTTGCAGGCAAAATGGGATGGACCCTACCGCATAGTCACTAAGATGAATGACGTCACCTACCGGATCCAGAAAGGACCACGGGGTACACCAAAGATCGTTCATGTGGATCGATTGGCACGCTACTACGGATCCAACAATGTTCGGGACGAACATGTCTAAGAGGGGGGCAGTGTTACGCCCAGTGACATCTCTCCGCATTGTGGGAGGGACTCGGCGGTTCCGTCTAATAGTTTACACCGCCATCTATTGACATCTTACGGAACTGCGTAGTACGGTACGAGAATCTTAGAGAGAATGCTGGTACTTTCTCGAAGCATCGTGCTGTTTACACGTCGAGTACGGCGTTACTGGAAAGCTCTGGAAGCGCTTTACCCGCGTATAAATAGGGCGCACGCGCACCGCCGAGTCAGTTTACAATCGTAAGCGATCAAGTGTTCATCGAAGCGAACGGAAGCGGAAATACTACGGAGTTTGAAGCAGTACAGTGAAAAAGTGTGGTATAGTGTTTGTTGTGTTTTAAATTTAATTGTGTGTCTGAATAAAACGTGTTTTTGTCGGTAATATTGTTTATATTCTTATCCGTCGAGCCCAGCACGTAACAATATAATAAAATATGTAACAAGTATTTAATATATAAAACTCTCGTGTTCAGGTACATTCAGGATGAGATCAGGTGATTAGACATTACTGAATATAAGCATCGTGCACACTGAACGGTTACTAACATACATATGTCTTTCACTCGACTCGACTTCACTGACATTTGTAATTGCACCTATGCCACTTGTTGTATGTGTACGATGCTTGATCATTATCATAACATTGACACAAAATTCGATAAACCATCAGATAGTTTTTATTTTCGTCAATTTTAGGAAAGTTAACAGAGATACAAAGAGTACCCAGATCTGATATAATAAAACTAGGTATTAGTAAATCTGACAAAGGTTCGTTTCGCGTGGGGATCAGACCCGTTACACTTGTGTGTAGTGTACAGGTGATTCCTGAAAACATTACGTCATCCGTTCATACATCTTAGTTTAAATTCTCATACAGAACCATACAAAGCGTCATAAAAACAGGTGATACCGCTATTCGCGACGTGATCCTTTTGTTCTGAGTCCTTACAAATCAGTTGTGACTATATTAAGAATTATCGTCGCATTCATAATATCCAACATAAGTATTAATTACAAGAGTTAGTGTACAACAGCTCGTACAAATATGCTGTGCGTAATGCTAATGAGAGAAACACATTATTCTAGTTAGAGTGCATTCTATTAGCACACGCTGATAAAATATCTAAACTCAAAGTATTGTACTCGTAAGTCTCAAACTTTTATATTTATCTATTTATGTAGCCTGCTCCCCTACTCAATTATTGACTACCTATTGGTAACATTCGTACTTAGAAGAGTTACTAACTCAACTACAAAATTATTAACGAGTATGAAAACGGAAGATATACAAATATGTATAATATAATCACAAGCGTTACATGAGATGTAGTGACATTGTATGTTGTGTTGCGGCAGGCCTGCAGCTGCTGGCGGCGCTGCCGCACGAGATGCAGCTGCTGCAGCCCACCTCCGAGAAGGACCAGATGCAGCAGAACATACACCAGGTATACTACTATACCAATGAGCTGTCTATATGACACCTACCAATGTCTCTGATGTCTTTAGGATAGTCAAATGAAAAAGTTCTGGTTGATCACCGAAAATATGTAGGCTTATTAATTTCACACAACAGTTTACAAATGTCTAGCTATCGGTCTGCCTATCATGCCCGGCGGGTGACGACTGGTGTAGCTCGCATACATGCGTTGCATTCTGTAATGTCAGCGTAACACACACGCATGTGTCCCTACAAAACTATATTGACCTCTCTACACAATACGTACTGTTGGCAAATATAATCTCTGTATTACCACCGTATGTATATATTTAGTATAATACATGTATTTTGTCTGTTTTATCCATCCTAAATTGCATGTTTGCCACCATGGTATATAATAAAATTTATTTTTTTCTTAACTTGGCACAAAAATACAATAACAGCGTCACAAACACGATATTTAGCATTTACGATAAAGTCTGGTACCCAGAATAAGATTCAACTTGTGTTTAGGGTACCAGCGTTCTCGCGTACACTATAAACAATTATGTGAGTAGTACTCGTAAGACGAACACAGTGTTAATTAAGAAAAATACTACTGAAAGAATAGACAAACAAAAATAAAATTAAAAAATAAAATATTAATATTTAAAACTACTACTTAGTATATTGAATCGAATCTTGAAATAAATCGTATGCGCCATACACATCATTCTCACTCTCTTACCAAGTTACTTAGGGTTAGAGTAGTCTATCTATTCCTATCAATACAAAAATTACTAAACGCTTTTCTAAATAATAGACACATACCTATACTTATAACTACATTGGGCTCTTTTATTCAGTGGCACAGTGTACTGTAAAGCAGTTATGAGTGTTGGTGTTAATGAGTTGGTGTTTGTGGTGTGCAGGTGTTCATAACGCCGAACCAGCAGATAATAATCAACAGTCCGGACGGCAAGACGCTGAATAACAACACCTCGTCTGACAACAACAACACTGAGATCATCATCAAAAAGGAGTACGACGAGAACATCAACGATGACGTGAGTTTACACATATACTAGATGTCTGCCCGCGGCTTTGCTCGCGTAAATGTAGGTTAGGTTAGATTAGTTACAGTACTTTTTCTGTATGAAAGGTACCCTATGTCATTTTCTGTTCCCTTGACAACGACACCGCAAAATTTCATGATAATCAGTTGAGTAGTTAGGCGTGAAAGCGTAACAAACAAATTCGTATTTTAAATATTAGTTAGGATATAACGTGTTGCAAACATCACATAATTCACTACGAGCTTTTCTTATTTATAAAAAGGATTTGTTCGTAATTAAAACTACTTGTAAGCCAACTACTAACAGGTTGCTAGCTACCAATAACGGTGCGGATCAGATTCCGTACAGGCTACTCCTATTGAGAATTGATTCACAGAAAATTGTAGCCTATAACTGTCCTAGGGTCGTGTTTGATCGCTAGATATAATATGATGGTCATCGCTAGATAAAACGTAGACTGTACCTGTCCTAGGGTCGTTGTTGATCGCTAGATATAATATGATGGTCATCGCTAGATAAAACGTAGACTGTACCTGTCCTAGGGTCGTTGTTGATCGCTAGATATAATATGATGGTCATCGCTAGATAAAACGTAGACTGTACCTGTCCTAGGGTCGTTGGTGATCGCTAGATATAATATGATGGTCATCGCTAGATAAAACGTAGACTATACCTGTCCTAGGGTCGTTGTTGATCGCTAGATATAATATGATGGTCATCGCTAGATAAAACGTAGACTGTAGCTGTCCTAGGGTCATTGTTGATCGCTAGATATGATATGATGGTCATCGCTAGATAAAACGTAGACTGTACCTGTCCTAGGGTCGTTGTTGATCGCTAGATATAATATGATGGTCATCGTTAGATAAAACGTAGACTGTACCTGTCCTAGGGTCGTTGTTGATCGCTAGGTATAATATTGTTACGCCCAGTGACATCTCTCGGCATTGGGGGAAAGACTCGGCAGTTCCGTCTAATAATTTACACCGCCATCTATTGACATCTTACGGAACTGCGTAGTACGGTACGAGAATCTTAGAGGGAATGCTGGTACTTTCTCGAATCATCGTGCTGTTTACACGCCGAGTACGGCGTTGCTGGAAAGCTCTAGAAGCGCTTTACCCGCGTATAAATAGGGCGCACGCGCACCGCCGAGTCAGTTTTTTAATCGTAAGCGGTCAAGTGTTCATCGAAAGCGAACGGAAGCGGAAATACTACGGAGTTTGAAGCAGTACAGTGAAAAAGTGTGGTATAGTGTTTGTTGTGTTTTAAATTTAATTGTGTGTTTGAATAAAACGTGTTTTTGTCGGTAATATTGTTTATATTCTTATCCGTCGAACCCAGCACGTAACAATTGGTGTCAGAAGTAAGGTAAGAATATGCCAGTACTACCGAAGGAGGAAGTGGAAGGGGTGCGTACCAGGAACCAGCGCCAGCAAGATGTGGACCAGAGGCGCTTTGGAGACGCCCCCTCGCCGACGTCAGGTGAATCACGTGACTCCGCGGCTGCAGCGGAACCATCTAGTGCAGCTCACTCGCCGGTGAACCCCGACCTCGCGACTCTGATGGCGTTTATGCAGGAGCAGGCACGCCGCCAGGAGGAGCAGGCACGCCGCCAGGAGGAGCAGGCACGCCGCCTCGAGGAACAGCTGCAACGCGATAAGGAAGAGGGAATGCGCCGCCTGGAGGAGCAGGCACGCTGCCAGGAGGAGCAGGCACGCCGCCTTGAGGAACAGCTGCAACGCGATAAGGAGGAGGGTATGCGCCGCCAGGAGGAGCAGCTGATGATGTTAAAAGACCTCAGCGCAACGGTTGGCAAGGAGATGAAGGAGGTGAAAGAGCAAGTCCAACGCCACGAAAGTCGCATCGCCGAGGTGGAGAAAACGATACGTGGGCTCAAGGCTGGCGATGGGATCGTGGCACCTGCGGTTGTGGCGTCTTCACCACGAGGCTTTAAAGTCCCACCATTCGACGGATCATCGTCATGGTCAGCCTATAAGATACAGTTCGAGGCCGTCATGAAATCGAACGGGTGGACGCAAGAACAGGCTATGACTGCTCTCACCTTGGGGCTTCGTGACCAGGCCTTGACTGTGTTAGAGGCGCTTGGTCAAGACATCACGTACGAAAAGCTGTTGGAGGCATTAGAAGCGAGATATGGCGACGCACATCTGGAACACGTGTTTCGCGCCCAGCTGAAAGACCGATCGCAACGTGTTGGTGAAACCTTGCAGCAGTGGGCCCTGGAGGTGGAGAAGCTGGTTCGAAAGGCGTACCAGTCCTCACCTGCGCTCATCGACGGAAACCTCGTTCAAGCTTTCACCGACGGGATCCAAGACCTGGAGGTTAGGGCCGCAGTGAGACTCGGACATTTCAAAAATCTGAAGGACGCCCTAGCCCACGCTCTGGAAGTGAAAGCAGTACGACGGGATGATCGAGCTCACCGTATCAGGGAAGTGTCGACTTCGCCCCGGTGCTATAGCTGCGGTGAGAGAGGCCACATCAGGTTGAGCTGCCCGAAGCGAAGGAGTCCACGCAGCAGTAACCAGTCGCCGGTAGAAGGAACACCTGATGTGCCTGCCGGGCAACAACAGCAGGGAAACGAGTAGACGCCAGGACTACGGGGCGGGTGCTGGCTGGTGATAGGAGAGCCCCAAGGATCTCGATCTCACAATCGTGTGACGGAAACAGCCTGATTATCGAAGGCGAAATTAACAGAATGCCGTGCAAGATGACATTGGACACTGGAGCTTCTCGGACAGTCGTCAGTTTCCGACTAGCAAGACGGTTTCTTGGGGACTACTACGGGAACCATGAATGTATACATCTAAGAACAGCTACCGGTCAGCACATAACCGTCCGAGGTGAGAAGGGGGTGGATATGAAACTAGGTAATAAAATTTACCGCCACAACGTCATCGTGGCTGACATAGTGGACGACTGCATCCTGGGTTTAGACTTCTTACGGAAGCATCACTGTGAGATCGACGTTAGTCAAGGAGTATTGAAGTGTGGCTCAGAAGAAGTATTCATGGAGGGCGCATCATCAGGCAAAGTGTACTGCCTGAAGAAAGTAGTACTTCGTCCGAGGTCGGAAACAATCATACCGGTTTGTCTACCAAGGAATTCTGATCAGGAAAATCGATGTGTAATTATAGAAGGCTTGGACAACGATGCTTCATGGAAGATTGCACGCACTCTGGCTAGGAATACCAACGTTACATCGGTACGTGCACTGAACCCAAGCGACAAAGAACTGGTACTCAAGAAGGGCACGATATTGGGCACCTGTAAAGGAGCAGTTTGGATGCGTAGATGCCATGAACAGCCTACCAACGCCAAAGTTCAAGAGGCAAGGTACGACGTATCTTCTCTCTTTAAGGACTGCCAGAATAACCTGTCGAGAGAAGAAAAGAACAAGACTGAGACGATGTTAAACCGGTTTGCCGACATCTTCTCGACAAGTGATGCTGACATAGGCAAGACTGCCCTAGTTCAACACAAAATAAACACAGGAAATGAGGTACCGATTCGCCAGCGACCAAGACGTGTACCAGTGGCACGGGAACATAAAGTTGACACTATGATCGAGGGTATGGTGAAAGAAGGTGTGATTGAGCCGTCGTCCAGTCCATGGTGTTCACCAGTGGTTTTGGTTAAGAAGAAGGATGGCAGCATGCGCTTCTGTGTGGACTATCGTCGGCTAAATGACATCACAAAGAAAGACAGTTACCCGTTGCCAAGGATTGACGACACTCTGGATACGCTAACGGGGATGAAGTGGTTTTCTACACTAGACCTAAAAAGTGGCTACTGGCAGGTCGAGATACATCCTCGAGATAAGGAGAAGACAGCATTCTCCACAGGCAAAGGATTGTGGCAATTTAACGTCATGCCCTTTGGATTGTGTAATGCCCCTGCCACTTTTGAGAGATTGATGGAACGGGTACTTACTGGATTGATTGGAGACGCCTGCCTGGTCTACTTGGACGATATTATCATAGTAGGACGCACCTTCGAGGATCACCTTCGCAACCTGGAACGCGTTCTCTCGAAGATTCGAGGAGCCAACCTGAAGTTAAGTCCAAAGAAATGCGCGTTGTTCAGGCGGCAAGTGAACTTCTTAGGACATGTGGTCTCCGAAGAAGGCATCCAAACGGACCCGGATAAGATCATTGCTGTCAAGGACTGGCCAGTTCCGGAGAACAAGACACAAGTCAGGGCATTTCTTGGTTTGTGCTCCTACTATCGACGGTTTGTAAGGAACTTTGCTGACATCGCCCGGCCTCTGCATAAGCTCACCGAGGATAAGATAAAGTTCTGCTGGAATGAGAGCTGTGACGTCGCATTTCAGAAGCTGAAGGAACATCTGTGTAATTCACCAATTCTAGGCTATCCCGACAATGAACATGAATTTGTAGTAGATACAGATGCCAGTAACACCGGCATTGGTGGCGTGTTATCTCAACGTAAAGGAGAGCATGAGGTTGTAATAGCGTACTTCAGCAAGGCTCTATCCAAACCTGAAAGGAACTACTGTGTCACACGAAGGGAACTTCTAGCTGTCGTAAAGACATTGCAGCACTTCAGTAAATACTTGTTGGGACGGAAATTTCACCTGCGAACTGACCACGCTGCATTGAAATGGCTACTACAGTTTAAAACCCAGAAGGACAGGTAGCAAGATGGATTGAACAACTACAGGAATTCGACTTCGTAATACAGCATCGTAGTGGCAAGTCACATGGTAATGCGGATGCCCTGTCACGTAGACCGTGTCCCGACCAGTGTAAGCACTGCGCCAGGCAAGAGGCTAAGCAGGAAGGACTAGTGAGGATGTTGAGGACGGATCTTAGCGAAGACTGGAAGGAAACTTTGCAGAGAACGCAACAAGAGGACAAAGACATAAGACCCATCCTCGAATGGAAGAAAACAGGTGCATCGAGACCTCACTGGAGTGAAGTTGCGGCAATGAGCCCTACCACCAAGAGTTATTGGGCACAGTGGGAAAGCTTGGTTATCCAGGATGGAGTTCTGTGCCGGAAATGGGAGAATGCTCGAGGTGACAAGTGTCACCTGCAAATGGTCGTGCCAAAGCTCAAGGTACCGGAAGTTTTACAACTCTATCATAATGGGAGTTCGGGAGGTCACATGGGAGTTAAGAGAACTCTGCTTAAGATCCGAGAACGATTTTATTAGATCCATTGTCGAGAAGACGTTGAGGAATGGTGCCGTAAATGCACGAGTTGTGCTGCCGTGAAGGGACCACACACTCGCAGCAGGGGTGCATTAAAGGTGTATAATGTTGGAGCCCCGTGGGAACGTATAGCTTTAGATGTTGCCGGACCGTTTCCTGAAAGCCAAAGTGGGAACAAGTACTTCTTGGTGGTCATGGATTACTTTACAAAGTGGCCGGAAGTGTTTGCGATTCCCAATCAAGAGGCATCTACGGTCGCCGACAAGCTAGTCCACGAAGTCTTTTGTCGTTTCGGGGTGCCCTTAGAGATACACAGTGACCAAGGTCGGAACTTCGAGTCTGAAGTATTTAAGGAGACATGCCGGGTGATGGGTACCTACAAAACGAGAACGACCGCTTATCATCCGCAATCAGACGGCATGGTTGAACGATTTAACCAGTCTCTGGAAAGATATCTGGCAAAAGTTGTAGAAAGCAAACAAAGGGATTGGGACAAACACATTCAACCGTTCCTCCTGTCATACCGTAGTGCCGTTCACGAAAGCACATCAGTAACACCTGCTTTCGCTAACTTCGGAAGGGAACTACGATTACCTGCAGACTTGATAACCGGCATCCCACCTGAATCTCCACGCAGCATAACAGATTATGCGAATGATTTGCGCAACAGGATGAATGACGTATACGAGCACATCAGACAGACCGGTCAGCAGATGTCTGAGAGGATGAAGACCCGTTACGACCGGAAGGCGAACAATAAAGGCTTCGAGGAAGGATCGCTGGTGTGGTTACATAATCCGGTACGCAGCAAAGGAAAATCTCCTAAGTTGCAGGCAAAATGGGATGGACCCTATCGCATAGTCACTAAGATGAATGACGTCACCTACCGGATCCAGAAAGGACCACGAGGTACACCAAAGATCGTTCATGTGGATCGATTGGCACGCTACTACGGATCCAACAATGTTCGGGACGAACATGTCTAAGAGGGGGGCAGTGTTACGCCCAGTGACATCTCTCGGCATTGGGGGAAAGACTCGGCAGTTCCGTCTAATAATTTACACCGCCATCTATTGACATCTTACGGAACTGCGTAGTACGGTACGAGAATCTTAGAGGGAATGCTGGTACTTTCTCGAATCATCGTGCTGTTTACACGCCGAGTACGGCGTTGCTGGAAAGCTCTAGAAGCGCTTTACCCGCGTATAAATAGGGCGCACGCGCACCGCCGAGTCAGTTTTTTAATCGTAAGCGGTCAAGTGTTCATCGAAAGCGAACGGAAGCGGAAATACTACGGAGTTTGAAGCAGTACAGTGAAAAAGTGTGGTATAGTGTTTGTTGTGTTTTAAATTTAATTGTGTGTCTGAATAAAACGTGTTTTTGTCGGTAATATTGTTTATATTCTTATCCGTCGAACCCAGCACGTAACAATATGATGGTCATCGCTAGATAAAACGTAGACTGTACCTGTCCTAGGGTCGTTGTTGATCGCTAGATATAATATGATGGTCATCGCTAGATAAAACGTAGACTGTATCTGTCCTAGGGTCGTTGTTGATCGCTAGATATAATATGATGGTCATCGCTAGATAAAACGTAGACTGTACCTGTCCTAGGGTCGTTGTTGATCGCTAGATATAATATGATGGTCATCGCTAGATAAAACGTAGACTGTACCTGTCCTAGGGTCGTTGTTGATCGCTAGATATAATATGATGGTCATCGCTAGATAAAACGTAGACTGTACCTATCCTAGGGTCGTTGTTGATCGCTAGATATAATATGATGGTCATCGCTAGATAAAACGTAGACTGTACCTGTCCTAGGGTCGTTGTTGATCGCTAGATAAAACGTAGACTGTACCTGTCCTAGGGTCGTTGTTGATCGCTAGATATAATATGATGGTCATCGCTAGATAAAACGTAGACTGTACCTGTCCTAGGGTCGTTGTTGATCGCTAGATATAATATGATGGTCATCGCTAGATAAAACGTAGACTGTACCTGTCCTAGGGTCGTTGTTGATCGCTAGATATAATATGATGGTCATCGCTAGATAAAACGTAGACTGTACCTGTCCTAGGGTCGTTGGTGATCGCTAGATATAATATGATGGTCATCGCTAGATAAAACGTAGACTGTACCTGTCCTAGGGTCGTTGTTGATCGCTAGATATAATATGATGGTCATCGCTAGATAAAACGTAGACTGTAGCTGTCCTAGGGTCATTGTTGATCGCTAGATATAATATGATGGTCATCGCTAGATAAAACGTAGACTGTACCTGTCCTAGGGTTGTTGTTGATCGCTAGATATAATATGATGGCCATCGCTAGATAAAACGTAGACTGTACCTGTCCTAGGGTCGTTGTTGATCGCTAGATATAATATGATGGTCATCGCTAGATAAAACGTAGACTGTACCTGTCCTAGGGTCGTTGTTGATCGCTAGATATAATATGATGGTCATCGCTAGATAAAACGTAGACTGTACCTGTCCTAGGGTCGTTGTTGATCGCTAGATATAATATGATGGTCATCGCTAGATAAAACGTAGACTGTACCTGTCCTAGGGTCGTTGTTGATCGCTAGATATAATATGATGGTCATCGCTACAGGCAATCACATATATGATTTTTGATAAAAGCATCCTGGTAGACAAATGCGTATAGTCTTGTCACCTTCTATGCTTGCTTCCTACGCTATTGGGTGCGAAAAACATAGCTGCATATGTATATTATTTTTATTGAACACGACTGCTGTAAGTAATTGTATATATTTGTTATCTGAATCGAATTAGCAAATATTCGCAATAAACAACAGCAGTTTAGACGTGACGAATCACAGCGGTCGAAACGTATCCGTGCCGACATACCGCTGCGCATACCATTAACCTTCTTACGCAAAAAACGCCACATTGTTCAATATTTTGCGAAACTAAATACGAGTTGCACGCCTTCATCTTCATAATCCATTATGAGCCAAATTCCGCCAAAAATGTAATATGCAAAATAATAGTATTGCACGTTTGAAAAGCAAATTATATTGAAAAGCATTTTTATCAAATAACGAGAAATAACTGGGTTTTATCTCATCTAAAATGTAATAAAGAACTACTCTGATTTGACCTGTTGGTCCAAATAATTAAATATATGATGAAATGCGCATAAATCGCTGTGCATTACCGAATTCTGTTTGTGTTATTACAAACCCCATACCATTTTGACGACGTTTACGAGGCAAATCATTCGTATGATATAGGCGCTTCTCTAGTCGGTCCTCCTATTTGACCTAAATTTAAGATTTAAGTAGTAAACCGACTGTGCTCCACTACTCTTAAATATTACGAATTTTCGAACTCGTACCTACAATGACGTAGCTGATACCAATGTAAAATATGATTTACCTTATCTGACGTCTTATTTGTCGTGCGTGACACAAATGATTCGCTTTTGAGACGGCTTTAATAAAAATTGGGTAAAAGACATGTGCTTAAGTTTAGTTATTTTATGTTGTGCTAATTATTATACATAGTTATATTAGTAGTGGGTGTGTGTGTGTGTGCAGGAGAGCTCGCAGGGCACGGAGGCGGGCGAGGGCGTGCAGTGGCAGATCGGCAGCAACCAGCAGGATCTCGTCAAGTACCTCAGCCAGCTGCCGCCGCAGGTACGTGCGCCTCTTACTAGGTGACTACCCATACAAGACACACATTGGCAATGCCCCAAAAATTGTGTATCAAGGTTCAAGGATAAAGTACTCGGTGGATACCCAAATCGCATCTATGTATGTTTTGCGATTTTTATACACTGCCTTCTTTAAATTACAAGATAATATTGATCATTGAGATAAAAACCTTTATTTTTCTGGATTCGATGACTATTGTGTTTTGTAGATGCTGAAACGATTGTGGTCATATGGTAGATATATAAAAAATGTTATCAATCAAAAATCAAAATTGATATACATACATATATTCTCGGTATTGTGTGTTTGACGATAAACGCTGATCTACACAATTTACTTACTAAACAATTATTAGAATTTTCTAAGGAGACAGCTAATATTAGTTACTTAGGAAAATATACAAATAATACATAATATATTTCGTCCTACTACTTGGCTATAGGCGTAATTCTCTTATACTTCTGTATACGCAGCCCTTGGAGGATATACTGATATCAGTGTACATATATTGTAGTACTAATAAGACTTTACTGTTGCAGCAAACGCAGCAGCTGCCGGTATCGCTGCAGCAGTTCCTGCGGCTGAACCCCACGGACGTGAAGAAGGAGGAGCCCGTGGAGATGATGGACGAGGACGCAGCCTCCGACGACAAGAAGGAGGAGCCTGTCGCTGAGGCCGTGCTCGGGGAAGGTCACTACACACATAATATATTTATAATTTACTAGCTGACCCGGCAACCTTTTTGTGTCATATAAATTATTTCTTAGCGGTATGAAATATATTTTACGACCTATTATCATACCTATCAAATATACATAAAGAAAATGATAGAAATCGCTTGAGCCGCTGGAGTGCGACCACATTCGCTCCACGCTCTACTTCGCTTCCACACGCTCCTTGATTTTCTTCTAACTAAATGTAACTCAAGGAAAATATTGTTACGTGGGTTCGAGGGACAAGAATGTAAACAATATTACCGACTAACACACGTTTTATTCTAACACACAATTAAACTTAAAAACAACAACACGTTATAAGGTAAAATACCCAGTAGATGACACCTTAATGATTTATTAGTATGTTTATAGACATAGTTTGGTATTAAATCATCTTAGAGGGAACTTCTTATCGGTAAAAGTTGCGCAAATTATTCCCCTTCCAGAATGTGACAAGAATTGTAGCAATAAAACTAATGTGTGTGCTAAGTTATTTTTTAATAAAATAAAGGTACTATGCTAGTAGTTGACACCTAGTGAAAACAAATTTCTTTAGTAGTTGACACTTTTTATTTTCAGTAGTTGACACAGGTAAGCTTAGATTAAAATGTACACAAAAAAGAAATTTAATGAAAGTAGAAGATAAATGTAATGACAAAAAGAAAAATGTAATGTAGCGAAGAGTACTTCACCACTCTTTCCTGTACCTAATTCAGCGTTTTGTATCAAAACTTCCATAAAATTCTAATTCAGGGACCGAGTACACATTTCTCGTCTGACTCATTTTTAGTGGCTCATTGATATGGTACAACACGTATTCCCATTTATAGTCCAATTGATCCACTTTTTGAGGCCATTTCCAAAGTCTCCCACATTTCTGCATTGCCGAAATAGAAGCAGCATTTTTGGAAACATTAGTAATAACCCCTGGAAATAACTCTTCTTCGTAGGAAAATACTACATACTCTCCTACCTTTCTCTGTACTGGATTTTTAAGATTGTTTTTTGTATGTTTTCTCCATCGCTCACATTTTGAAACTCACTTTCACTGTCAAGAGAAATACCATCAGTTGAGTCAGAACTATCGTCAAAATGAAGCACCCTTTTTTCAGTCTTTTTCTTACGATTCTGAATCTTCCCTTTTTTTGTGATTTCGTTTTCTTCTTTTTTCTTTTGTCTTTGGGCAACACGTTCCATTTTTATTTTTTCTAATTCTTCCTTTTTTGCTAACTTCTTTTTAAAGTATTCTTGACACAGGTGTCCCGAAACTATAGCGGGCATTCTTTCTTTTGTAGGTCGTTTTTCTGGTTCTTCTCTATCTTTCTTGTAATAAAAATGTCTTTTGAAGGGGCTGGGGATTTCCGCGGACACTGAAGAAGGTCCAGCTTGGCAAAGGTTCATACCATTTCCAGGAGATTCTTCATAAACCGTAGAAGTGTTGTTTTCAGATGGCAGGTTGTTATCTTCTGTGGTTTGGTTATTGCTCTCGTTGATGCCACTACAAGCGAGCGGCGTTATACCGCTCGCTTCTGTTGATAACAGATTTATATCTTCACTGCTTTCTTTGGCAGGTTCGTTGATAACAATAGAGGCATTTAGCAAACCACTTTCTATTTCTAGTTTTGTATTTTGCCACAATTCAAACAGTGACACATCTTTTTCATCCAACGCATTTTTATCTCCGTTGCGAAATATAATAAGCTTGCTTTGTGGAATACTTTGATTGAGAAACCGAAGCCCCTCTTTTAAAAATCTTTTACGTTCCTCAACATTTGTGAGTTGATCGTCTACATTGTTTAATGGGACAGTGACAATTTCTGGGTTCCACGGAAATAGCCCACATTTCCTGAAACCATTTTCAAAGATTGTTGCGTTCAGTGAAGTGTCGATAACTTCTTTCAGAAGTTTTGGAAAATCTTTTTTCTTTAAGATTGGAGCTTCCAAATTAGATAATCTCCATTCGTGTACCCTTTTTTTGCAATGGTCTTTCAGAGTCCTAAAAACCGCAACATCCATAGGCTGTAATAGATGTGTTGCATTGGGTTACAGGGCAATGAGGATAATCCCATGTTTTTCGCAAAACTGACCCACTTGTAAACTCAAGTGCGACACATGCCCATCCACGAAAAGAATGACCGGCAAAGGAATTTTTTCTTTCTCCAGGCAAGGATGGAAAATGTCAGCTATAAATTCGAAAAACGCCTCGCAAGTCATCCAACCAGAATCTGTTTTTCCCAGACCCCATTCTGGAGGGAAATTCTGCGCAATTTCCTGTGGAGTTCTTTTATAATTAAACAAAACTGTTGGAGGAGGTACAGCACCAGATGCGCTACCTGTCACAAGGACTGTTAGGCATTCTTTCTCATCTGGATTGACCTGCTGGTATACTGTCTTGTCCCCCTTTTTTGCTAGTACCTTACCACCCTTCGGATTTAGAAAAGAAGCAGTTTCATCTGTATTAAAGACCCTTCTTGGATCTTGTAAGATTTCTTTTTGTTGATTCTGATCTAAGAATTCCTCTACCTCCTTAAACCAATCTAAAATGTGCTCCTTGGATATTACAGCTCTTGATCTAGTAAGGTTTTGACATGCGAACAGATATTTCAGGATTCCTCTTCATGAATCCTTTCATCCACGATTTTCCTGGGCAATTGTCATTAAACGGGTTTGGTCTTTTTAATTCTTTTAAGAGACGCTGCACACTAAAGACAGCCTCCTTCATAGTGACAGGGAATCCCGCACGGGCCATTCCAAAAATCCAATCTACGATAGTTTTTTCCTCTGTTCTACTCAATACGGCCGGTGGACCCATTTTTCTGAAAAAATAAAATTAGTAAGTAACAACACTGTTATTTTATTGTCGTACTTACAGCTAAATTTAGGGTAAAAATCACTCACTTGATCTATTTAAAACTCTTACCGGTCCATCGGGTGTTTTCCTTCAACCTTGTACTTCAAAGTAACCCTTGGCACGTTAAACTTTTTTGCAGCAGTTTTATACGGAGTTTTATGTAAACGCACATCTTCTACAGCCGCTTCCATAGCCTCTTTTGTATAATTCCTAAAATTTCCTTTTGTCGGTGGCATCTAAAATCGAAATAAAATATAATTCAGTAGTTGACACTTTTAGCTCCAATAGTTGACACCTCCTGTCAACTACTGAACAAAAAAGTTCTCAATTATTTTAGAAGGTCTCATAGAGTAATTTAACTTATAAGCAGTTAAATAACAATAAATAAAACAGTATTAACCAATAATGTTAAAATCCATTAGTTGACACCCTCCATGTCAACTACTCAAATCTATGTAATTTCAAGTTCCAGTAAATGACATGACGCCATGTGAATAATATTTTTTATTGTATGACATTTTAAATAATACATATTACGTTTCAAACTCTAATTATAATGAATTAATTAATATTGTGTTAAAATTGTAAAATAATACTTACCTTTCCAACATTAATCTCTCGGCTTGCTCTAAACAAACTGCACAAGAAAATAACAATAAAAATGGCGCGAAGCGTGCGGTTGTAATTAGTCGAACGCGCGGTAACTAGCGATGTTGTTTATGACGCCACGTTAGTTTGTATTTGTGTCGCTAGATGTCTATACTATATCTCAGAACCATCTCGATCTTTAGCTTCCTTTTGTTTTCTTAATATTTAATTTTCTTCGTCAAAGTGTCAACTATTGGTGCAGTGTCAATTATTGGTGGTTTTACCTTACTACACTTTTTCACTATAACTAGCTTTAAACTCTGTAATATTTTCGCTTCTGTTCGCTCCGATGTATACTTGACCGCTTACGATTGTAAACTGACTAGACGAGCGCCTGGCCTTTTATACGCGGGTAAAGCGTTTCTGGAGATTTCTAGAAAACCCATACCCGGTATGTAACCGTACGAAGATTCGAGAAAGTTCCAGCGTTGTCTCTACTCTTTTCGTACCGGCGAACTACGTAGTTCCGTAAGACGTCAATAGATGGCGCTGTAATAAATTATGTCGGCCTCGATGACGTAGTGGTTAGTGTAACCGATTGCCACGTCTGAGGTCGCGGGTTCGATTCCCGCTCAAGTCAAACAGTACTCTCGTGGCTGCCACTGCGCCCCGTCGCGTGTTCTCTCCTCGTATTGCTTGTGTTGATAAATTCATTTCAAATATTCCTGATTGGCTAATTGTCGTAACTTAAATTCTCGCTCTTCGTAGAACAATTTGTATGATAGTCCGCCGCCCCCTAACAGGGATAGAAACAAGTCCGTCAAGAACTGTTGCCGAGGATTGACCCTGATTGGCCGACCACTCGGAATCGATCTGCCTGCCCATCTTTACACTATCGCCGACGCGTCGAGCTAAGCCACTCAGTCACCATCACAATACAAATTTCCAACACTCTACTTAAGAGCTACGATAGCTCTCTACAGTACTGTGAGGGATTGGCACGCCGAAAGCGTCGAGTTCGAGCCTCATAGGCTCTGCGACTTTTTGAACTTTCATACCCTCAAAGAAGATAATTTCTTTCATTAAAGTACTGAAAGTGACTGAATTTATAATTAAATTTTGCAAATAATTTTGTATAAGTTATTATCACAAATTTTTAATAAATAATTGAAGAATCAGTCTTAAAATGCCGAGAGTTGAACGCTCACCGCCAGCTACTCCTACGCCTACAACGGAACAACAACTAGCACTCTCTACCCCTGATATATCGGAGCAGTCTAATGTGACAGCGAGGAATAAGCGCCTGCGTCCAGATTTCTCACCTGACATTGAATGGACTTCAGCCTTCGAAAATCGCATAATGAGTTTACTCAACTCGTGGAAGAAGGATCAAGATAGTGTTTTACAAAAATTGGCGTCGGACATTGCGGAGGTGAAGCAGCAAAATAAGGAAATTGAGAAATCAATTGAGTTCATAAATACGGGATACGAAAGTATGAGACCACTAATAGAAAAGTTAGAGAGAGAGCGAACCGATCAACATGATTATATTTTAACTTTATAGAAAAAGATTGAAGATCTACAGCAAAGCTCGCGTTCCTCGACCATAGAAATACGCAATATTCCGCAACGTGAAAATGAATCTACCGGAGAGATTACAGCTACAGTACTTAAAACATGCAAAACAATCGAGGCAACTGTAAATCCATCCGAATTACGTGACGTCTACCGAATGCCAGGGGAAAAAGGCTCGACTAGGCCCATAATCTGTGAATTCACATCTGTGAACCTGAAGTACCAGGTCTTAGATGCAGTACGCACCTTCAATAAAGATAAACCGCTTTGTGAAAAACTTAATACTGAATGTATAGGAATAAGTGGTCCTAGAAATCCAGTTTTTATCGCCGAGCATCTCCCTGGCACCCAAAGACAGTTGTTCTATGAAGCGCGCAACTTTGCAAGGAATAATAATTATATGTTCTGCTGGACACGAAATGGCCGGTTATTTCTGCGAGAAAAAGAGGGAGCTGAAGCTATCACAATCAGGCCATCGTCTTGCCTCAAGAGACTACTCAAACCACAGCGTGATTAATACTAATCAAGTTATAATTAATCCTTTTAATACTTACTCTTTTATACCTACCTATAGATTACTTAGTTTACTTATTATTCACTCAGCCGTTCATTATATTATACAAATACACTATTACTACTATCAGTTCCTCATTTCATATAATATATTCAAACATATACTTATAACACACTCTAACACATTGCACAATGACATGCTAATTTCATTAAATTTGCTTTCTCACCAGCTAATTATACTTGCACAATATACAAGAATGATGAACCGTAACATCTCCGCACTATACCTCGTTGCTTTTTTGGTGGAATCAAATCAATTAAGACTAACAGAATCGCTAGGATTGCCACATTTTGTACGTGTTTTTAAATCGCAATAATGGTGGATATAAGTTCCTTATCTAATGAAATAGATGTTTTAGGCACAGCGCAATCATATATGTGTAACCCGGAACAATGTGCAGATTTACTGAGCTAAAAATATTACACATCAATATACGCAGCGTGAATAAAAACTTTGATGAGCTTATAGTTTTGCTACATACGATTCGGATACGTCCGGAAATAATAGTCCTTTCTGAATGCTGGCTTAGTAAGGTCTCGAAGATTCCAACAATTGATGGATATGTAACATATAACACAAATAACAATCTAAATCAAAATGCTGGGCTTATTATCTTTGTTACATCTACACTTACACATGTAGTCACTAAATAATACATACATGGCTGCGATTGCTTAATTTGTAAAATAGAACCAGCAAACTTTGTCATACTTGCATTGTATCGGTCTCCCTGTTTTCGTAATATCGATAGTTTTCTTGATTGTCTTAACAACACTCTTACATCTCTATCCAGCTACAAAAATATTCTCCTCATAGGAGACATCAACATTAATATCATTCCAACAAATACAAATCAACAAGCTAGTGAATACCTTATTTTAACTGCGTCGCATGGTCTTCTGCCGACACATAATCACCCCACTCGAGATAAAAATTGTCTCGACCACACTCTACTAAAATCGCTTTTAAAAACTACGACACTGATATTTGATGCTAGCATAACGGATCATTTCCCCATTCTTATAGAGATTGAACTTAGAATAAATCATTTCAGAAATAATCGTAGCGGATATGTAAAGGTTGATTTTACTTCAGTTTATAAGGTTATCTCTAATACTGACTTCAGTTCAGTTACAGAAACCTTAGATCCCAACTTAGCTGCAGAAAAACTCGTGACAATTATTAGATCTACGATCAATACATATTCGGTAATAAAGCACATCCCATCCAAACACAGAATATTTAAGCCGTGGATAACTATGGGATTGTTACGCTGTATCCGCAATCAGGACTCTATGTGCCGACGGTTGAAAAAGAATCCTGAAAATCTTAACCTTAAATTAACCTACCTAAGATATCGCAATTTCTGTAACAAATTACTTAAGCGGTTGAAACATGTCCATGAAAAATGTGAATTTTTAAAGGCGCGTAATAACCCTAAGGCTACTTGGAAAGTCGTGAAGACTATTACTCATTCGATCTCCTCAAAAACCTTCTCAAAAGAACTACTTGTAGTTGGGCCTAGTGCGGTGGCTTCTGTGAATAAAGTTAATGAATACTTCTCTAATATTGGTAGAGATCTGGCACTCAAATTCAACTCCAAATCACCAAGTAATGATCCGATGCCAAATGATAGTACTCCAATCAACTCCCTCGTATTGCTGCCTACAGATGAAGTAGAAATTGAAAGAGTTATTAGAGGTTTACGATCACACAGTGCCGCAGGATGGGATGAAATACCAACCAAATTACTGCAACAATGTGCATCTGCACTGGTGCCCGCTATTACACATATTTGTAATATATCAATGTCAAACGGTATATTCCCTAGTTCATTTAAAAGGGCCATTGTTCACCCAATCCATAAGGGAGGCAGTAGAGACAGTGTCAATAATTACAGACCAATATCTATTTTACCTTCACTGTCGAAAATCCTGGAGAAGCTGCTAAACATCCGCCTCATTAACTTTCTAAATAGAAATAACATTCTTGCCTCAAACCAGTTTGGCTTTTTAATGGCAAGTCAACGCAAGATGCAGTAGCTTCTCTTGTTAGTCAAATAGTTGAAAATCTAGATAGTGGTCAAAAATGTCTAGGTATCTTCCTAGACTTAAAAAAGGCTTTTGATACTGTCTTTACTACACACCTTTTATCGAAAATGGAGAGATGTGGTATACGTGGATATGCTCTACGAATTTTTTCTGATTATCTCTCTGAAAGAACCCAGCACGTTAAGATTGATTCCTTCACTAGCGACAGTGCGACTCTAGATTTTGGTGTACCACAGGGCTTAGTGCTTGGCCCTACGCTCTTTCTACTCTACATAAACTCACTGTGTAAGCTTTCCCTTCCTAATTGTACTGTAGTCACTTATGCAGATGACACTGCCTTGCTTATCCGTGGCAGAAACTAGCGTGATGTGTTCGATTTTGTTAAACTGTCTCTCAGTCTAGTAATACAATGGCTTAATAAAAACCTTCTAACATTAAATTTTGATAAAACCACCTACCTAACTTTCTCTACCTCAAATTTAACACAACCCCCTCTAGACACTTACTGCCTCAAGGCACATATTTGCGAGTCAATTACCTCATATTCTTGTAACTGTATGATTTTAAATAGGGCCACCGAAATAAAATATGTAGGTGTTTTTATAGATAATTTACTTAACTGGAAATGTCAATTGACTAACTTAACAGCAAGAGTACGCATAGTTATATATATTTTTAAAAACTGCGTCAGCTGCCGACATTGATACACTGAAGACAGTCTATTTTTCGCTGGCCCAATCAATCATTAATTACTGCATTGGAGTATGGGGTGGAGCAGCCAAAACTAATCTCTTGCCTTTAGAGCGTGCATAGAGGGCTGTTCTAAAGGTACTGACTTTTAAGCCTTTTAGGTACCCTACCTCTCAGTTATATTATGACTGTAAAACACTCTCAGTTCGACAGTTATTTATCCTCGAAACAGTCACCAGAAAGCATGTTTCACTTGTATATGACTCGAACCTCACCAGAAAACGTCGCTCGTATAAAGTGTGTGAAACCAAACATTTTAAAACCTCACTAGCCTCAAGACATTATGGTGTGCTAAGCAGTCATTTATATAACAAAATAAACAGATACTGTAACATTTATGCACTACTTAGATCTGAATGCAAGAAAAAAATAACCGATTGGCTCACGAATAAAACTTATGAGGAAACTGAAGACCTTCTTAAAATATCCATTCTATAATTACTGACAGTCACACAAGCACACGCATACACACACATGTATATACATAAACGCACATGCATACGCACATACATGCACTCGCACACACACACACACACACACACACAAACACACACACACACACACACACACACACACACACACACACACACACTCACACTCACACTCACACACACACTCACACTCACACTCACACTCACACACTCACACACACACTCACACACACACACACTCACACACACACTCACACACACACACACAAACAAGTACACGTAGCTTATTATGATATGACTTATGTAGGTATATGTGTATTTCAAGTATTTTAATCCTTCAAACATCATATAAATTGTATGAAGATAATTATTGTAAACAATTTACTTGCTGTGGCCTGATACCCATAACTCAAGTTAGATCTTACCATGGGTATCAGTGTTCCTAAATGTTTTGTGTCCTAAATTTGTTTAATTTCCTTTGTATGTTATAGCTGTATGGTTTTTGGAAATAAATACTTATTATTATTATTATTATTATAAACGTTTGTGTGCATGAACATGGATGTTTGACTTGGTCTGGGTGTTTCTATGTATAATATGTATGTATTTATTATTATTATTATTATTATTATTATACATTTAAACAGGCAGGCAGTTGAGACAACTGATGATGCCCGTATCTCGCACTTCTACTCGCTTTCACTTGTAGCCAAAATTTACAAAAAAAATGTACATATGTATGTTTATCCATTGTCTAGAACCCATAGTACAAGCTCTGCTTAGTTTGGGCTAGATGGTGTTGTGTGTAAGTGGTAGAATATTATATTTTATTATTATTAGACGGAACTGCTGAGTCTTCTCCGCAGTGCCGGGAGAGTGCACTGGGTGTAATAATATCATTAGACACAATGTGACGAGCAACACTTTGATATTTTTTAGCTTATTCTAATGATTGACGAGCTGAGAATATCTATTATGTCTATATTATTAACGGGGTGATTGTAGGTACTATTCTGACTTTTTGACGCTTATAAGTAGTACTTTGTGACCTAAATGAATAAGTAAAATATAAAAATAACTTTATTGAAACAAGTTTACACAACAATATGTCATACAACAAATGATGCAGTTCCATAAAAATAATTCAATGTAAATACTAACGTCTAAATTAGGCCGAGCCTGTATCTAAGGCGTTAATTTCTCCCATGACACAAGACACGAACATGTACACTTAAATAATTAATATAAATGATCTTTTACTTTGAATTGGTAAAATTAAATTAATTTTGTTATTAATTGCTGAGCATTGCATTGTATTGAATAAAAATTCACATGATCAAAACTTCGCAAGTAGATAAGTCTTCGAGAGCTCTGGAAGGTTTACTCACACCAACAGTAAAAGTAGTACAGGTGAGGCTATTTGTTCGTGAGCATCAGTAGCGTTTAGCCACTACTCTTAACGATCTTCCACGCTGCTACTCGCACAGTTTAATAATGACTAACATCGTAATTCCACAGACGGCACCCTGAGGATACATAGTAAAAAGAAGAAGAAATACAAGAAGAAGCCGCCGAAGCCCGCGCGGCCGAAGCCCGGCCAGGTGGTGATCGCCACAGCGCTGGACGGCTCGCCCATCTTCTGCTGCCCCGAGTGCCACATGGCGTACCCTGAGAAGGAACAGCTCGAGGTGCACCTGCTGGGACACAACATCGAGCGCCGCTTCATCTGCGGCATCTGCGGCGCCGGGTACGTGCAAGCACACGCGCACAAGCACACGCGCTCAAACGCACAAACGTGCAACACACACATACATACAGTGGTGGACATATAATTAGAAACACTTGCGACGTATTTCACATTATACAAGGCACATTGCCGTAACTTGTTTTTGAAAATAAAACAACAAAATGCATAAAATACGTTCAACAACTTATAATTCATTAACAAACAAATAAATATCCAAGTTTACAACTACCATTTACATATTTAGTTACGTACAAACAACTAAACGACACTTGCAGTACCATTCGTCATGGACAAGTAATTAGAAACAATAAAGAAATGAGGTAAAAATCAAAGTTATTAACGTGTTAACGTCATCAATTTCAAATTATTTATGTAAAATTATGTTTGGTTTACTAAATTTTTTAAAAATTAATATTTATTTGCATAGCCTTTGTTATTAATGACGGCTCTGCAACGACGTGGCATTGATTCAAGTAATTTCATATATTTATCGAATGGGATCGAGTTCCATGCTTCAACAAAGGCTTCGTAAAGTTCATTTTGACTGGAATTGCGTTTAACGGAGACTTTTTTTTTAACGACGTGCTACAAATTTTAATAGGATTTAAATCGGGACTATTTGCAGGCCAGTCTAACATGGTAACACGTTGCTCACTAAGAAAGGATTTAACACTGCGGGCCGTGTGTTTTGGGTCGTTATCGTGCTGAAAGATCCCCTGGATCTTTCAAAATGTGACCTGTCACAGGCAAATGGTCGTCGGTGTAGGGAATCATTGTCTCTTCTAAGATGTTTTTGTATTGAAATTGATCCATTATACTTTCAATCTTACGGACGGGTCCAACTCCACAACCAGAAAAACATCCCCATACTTTAATGTTACCATCGTCTTTTTTGACTATGCTTCTCGTGTATTTATAATCAAAAGCATGGTTTATTGGACGTCGAACGTAGCGTTTGCCGTCTGAATTCACCATATTTATTTTTGTTTCATCCGAGAATAATACTTTTTCCATTCTCGTACGGTCCAGTTAAGATATTTCTTTGCAAATAATAATCGCTTCTCTCGGTGTTGCTTGGTAAGAAGCGGTACTTTTCGAGAAATCCTCCCGAACAATTTAGCTTTCACTAATCTGCGCCGTACCAGTTTCGAGGAAATGTTCCTTGGGTCAGCAGGAGAAAAAACTTCACTTCTAATCTAGTTGGAGCCTTTAAACGGGTTTTATTTAGCTACACGTATTATTTGCAAATCTTCCCGGTCAGACGTTTTCCTTGGACGAGCCTTTCTAATAACACTTTTAGTAGTTCCGTTTCTTTTATAATGAGCAATAGCGTTGAAAACTTTCTTCACAGAATATTCATTATATGATTCGCAATTCTTCTATAAGTCCACTTTCGATCTAAATGTAAATTAACAATTATTTGCCTATTTGACTCGTCACAACTCTTATTTTTACCCATTTTAACAAAACTTATTATTCACGTAATTCCAAATTGACGTTTAATTGCCGCCGAAACTACAGAAAAAGCGTACAAAAAAAGGTTTTCTTTTTTAAATTTCTAAAATGGAACGAGACATGGATCCGGTTTCTAATTAGTTGTCCAAGCGGCCAGTAATAGAAATTCAACTATCATATCATTCATATTTAAACTCTTTTAATAATTAAAGATAAAACAGATTTCTTTTTTTATATTTTATGCGTTTTTAACTCATTGGCTATATTCTGGCATAGTTAATAGTGATTTATTCTATATATTTTTTACTCATAACGATAGTTCATTCTGTGTTTACCTAAGTTTTATGTACTGTTTCTAATTATATGTCCACCACTGTATACGCACGCACGCACACTCCTGCTCATATACGCATACACACACACACATACACACGCACGCACGCACGCACGCGAATGCATACACACGCACGCTGACACGAACTCACATGCACTCACACGCACGCGCACGCATGTGCATACAGACACGCACACACCCGCTCATATACGCGCTCATACACGCTGACACGCACACGCACGAGCACGCAATCGCCCTTACGCGCACATAAATGCATACACACGCTCATATACGCGCTTACACACATTCACACGCATGCGCATGCATGCTCACACACCCACACACACACACACACACACACACACATACACGCACACACACAAACACACACAAACACACGCACACACACGCACACACACGCACGCACACACGCACGCACCCGCACACACACGCACGTGCACACACACGCACGCGCACACACACGCACGCGCACACACACGCACGTGCACACACACGCACGCGCACACACACGCACGCGCACACACACGCACGCGCACGCACACGCACGCGCACGCACCGGCACGCGCACGCACCGGCACGCGCACACACACGCACGTGCACACACACTCACGTGCACACACACGCACGCGCACACACACGCACGTGCACACACACTCACGTGCACACACACGCACGCGCACACACACGCACGCGCACACACACGCACGCGCACACACATGCACGTGCACACACACGCACGCGCTGACACACGCACGCGCACACACGCACGCGCACGCACACGCACGCGCACACATACGCACGCGCACACACACGCACGCGCACACTCACGCACGCGCACACACACGCACGCGCACACAAACGCACGCGCACTCACACCCACGCGCACACACACGCACGCGCACGCAAACACACACACGCACGCACACGCACGCGCACGCACGCGCACGCACACGCACGCGCACGCACACCCACGCGCACACACACGCACGCGCACACACATGCACGCGCACACACACGCACGCGCACACACACGCACGCGCACACACACGCACGCGCACACACACGCACGCGCACACACACGCACGTGCATACACACGCACGTGCACACACACGCACGCGCACACACACGCACGCGCTAACACACACGCACGCGCACACACATGCACGCACACACACACGCACACACACACGCACGCACGCACGCACACACACACAAACACACACACACAAACACACACACACACAAACGCGCACGCACACGCACGCGCACTCACACGCACGCGCACACACACGCACGCGCACACACACGCACGCGCACACACACGCACGCGCACACACACGCACGCACGCACACACACACGCACGCACACACACACGTTCGCACACACACACGCACACACACACACGCACGCACACACGCACACACACACACACACACACACACGCACACACACACACACACACACACGCACACACACGCGGCCACATACTGCTCTCATATGCGAGGCCATTAGTATTTTTTTGTTTTTTGTTTAGCGTCCTGTTTAATGTTCTCAGTATTAATCAATGAATGTTTGATTGTGTTTGCAGGCTGAAGCGCAAGGAGCACCTGGAACGGCACAAGTTGGGCCACAACCCGGAGCGGCCCTATGTGTGCGGCGTGTGTCGCAAGGGGTTCAAGCGCCGCGAGCATCTCAACCTGCACACCGTCATACACTCCGGCGTCAAGACCGAGATGTGCACCGAGTGCGGGAAAGGTAGCCGCGTGACTTATACCACTATGTTATATGTCACAACATATACAAAGTGGCGCAAAACTTATCACATTAAATGATATACATAAGTTGGTTAACATAAACAAAAAATCTATTTTCGTAGAAAAATAAAAACAAAATAAATAAAATAAAATTAGACAAATTGGAACACCATTGTAATAAGTACCGTCACAAGATTATGGACCTTATTTCTTTTGCAATATGCCTGACATTGCTTTTGATAAGTTATTTGTTATTTTAGTTCTAGGTTTTGTAAGAGCGGCGACGTTTGTTTTAATATCGCTGCTTGAAGTCTTTGATACCTAAGTACTTTATCTCTGCATTACACATGATGTTCTAAACTACGAAAACAAAAGAAAAATCCTGTGGCTAAACTACTGAATACATTTAGTTCATAATTTGTAAATCGTCAAAGAATACCATGTAGTATATGCGGTATCGATTAATGTGATAACATTTGCGCCACTTCGTATAACATAACCCGGAGCGGTCCTACATGTGTGTAATGTAAATTTCATTCGCTATATAATACTTTTCGTACAGGTTTCTACCGCAAAGACCACCTCCGCAAGCACACGCGATCGCACGAGAGCAAGCGAGCGCGGGACGAGGCCGCCAACGACGGGAACAGCTCCCAGCCGCAGCAGCAGCTGGCCGTCACGCCCGCACAGCCCGCGCAGCCCAACGCCGTCATGCCCGAGATCACTATACACGTGAGTGCCCCGTGAGCCCCGCACATGCGCCAGGCGCCGCTACGAGCAGTAGCGGCGCCGCCTACAACCGAGTGTGTGTCGCCAGATCCCGACGTCGTCGAGCCTGCAGGCGCCGGTGCAGATCAACATCCCGCCGCACGTGGTGACGTCACTGGCGGCGCGCGACGACGCGCACGAGCTCGACGCGCTGCTGGCGCGCCACTCGTGACGTCAGCGGCGCCGCTGAGCCCTGCTGCGCTCGCGCCACTACCGCCGCGCCACTCGTGACGTCAGCGGCGCCGCTGAGCCCTGCTGCGCTCGCGCCACTACCGCCGCGCCACTCGTGACGTCAGCGGCGCCGCTGAGCCCTGCTGCGCTCGCGCCACTACCGCCGCGCCACTCGTGACGTCAGCGGCGCCGCTGAGCCCTGCTGCGCTCGCGCCACTACCGCCGCGCCACTCGTGACGTCAGCGGCGCCGCTGAGCCCTGCTGCGCTCGCGCCACTACCGCCGCGCCACTCGTGACGTCAGCGGCGCCGCTGAGCCCTGCTGCGCTCGCGCCACTACCGCCGCGCCACTCGTGACGTCAGCGGCGCCGCTGAGCCCTGCTGCGCTCGCGCCACTACCGCCGCGCCACTCGTGACGTCAGCGGCGCCGCTGAGCCCTGCTGCGCTCGCGCCACTACCGCCGCGCCACTCGTGACGTCAGCGGCGCCGCTGAGGCCTGCTGCGCTCGCGCCACTACCGCCGCGCCACTCGTGACGTCAGCGGCGCCGCTGAGCCCTGCTGCGCTCGCGCCACTACCGCCGCGCCACTCGTGACGTCAGCGGCGCCGCTGAGGCCTGCTGCGCTCGCGCCACTACCGCCGCGCCACTCGTGACGTCAGCGGCGCCGCTGAGGCCTGCTGCGCTCGCGCCACTACCGCCGCGCCACTCGTGACGTCAGCGGCGCCGCTGAGCCCTGCTGCGCTCGCGCCACTACCGCCGCGCCACTCGTGACGTCAGCGGCGCCGCTGAGGCCTGCTGCGCTCGCGCCACTACCGCCGCGCCACTCGTGACGTCAGCGGCGCCGCTGAGGCCTGCTGCGCTCGCGCCACTACCGCCGCGCCACTCGTGACGTCAGCGGCGCCGCTGAGGCCTGCTGCGCTCGCGCCACTACCGCCGCGCCACTCGTGACGTCAGCGGCGCCGCTGAGGCCTGCTGCGCTCGCGCCACTACCGCCGCGCCACTCGTGACGTCAGCGGCGCCGCTGAGGCCTGCTGCGCTCGCGCCACTACCGCCGCGCCACTCGTGACGTCAGCGGCGCCGCTGAGGCCTGCTGCGCTCGCGCCACTACCGCCGCGCCACTCGTGACGTCAGCGGCGCCGCTGAGCCCTGCTGCGCTCGCGCCACTACCGCCGCGCCACTCGTGACGTCAGCGGCGCCGCTGAGCCCTGCTGCGCTCGCGCCACTACCGCCGCGCCACTCGTGACGTCAGCGGCGCCGCTGAGGCCTGCTGCGCTCGCGCCACTACCGCCGCGCCACTCGTGACGTCAGCGGCGCCGCTGAGCCCTGCTGCGCTCGCGCCACTACCGCCGCGCCACTCGTGACGTCAGCGGCGCCGCTGAGCCCTGCTGCGCTCGCGCCACTACCGCCGCGCCACTCGTGACGTCAGCGGCGCCGCTGAGGCCTGCTGCGCTCGCGCCACTACCGCCGCGCCACTCGTGACGTCAGCGGCGCCGCTGAGGCCTGCTGCGCTCGCGCCACTACCGCCGCGCCACTCGTGACGTCAGCGGCGCCGCTGAGGCCTGCTGCGCTCGCGCCACTACCGCCGCGCCACTCGTGACGTCAGCGGCGCCGCTGAGGCCTGCTGCGCTCGCGCCACTACCGCCGCGCCACTCGTGACGTCAGCGGCGCCGCTGAGGCCTGCTGCGCTCGCGCCACTACCGCCGCGCCACTCGTGACGTCAGCGGCGCCGCTGAGCCCTGCTGCGCTCGCGCCACTACCGCCGCGCCACTCGTGACGTCAGCGGCGCCGCTGAGCCCTGCTGCGCTCGCGCCACTACCGCCGCGCCACTCGTGACGTCAGCGGCGCCGCTGAGGCCTGCTGCGCTCGCGCCACTACCGCCGCGCCACTCGTGACGTCAGCGGCGCCGCTGAGGCCTGCTGCGCTCGCGCCACTACCGCCGCTAGCCGCTGCCACTTGTAAGCGAGTGACGTACAAAGTAACTTATCGTCAACTCTTAACTTTTGCAATACCATTATTTCGTACTATAATTATAGTTATCTATGGCCTTTGGGTTTTTTGGCTAATGACACTTTAGAATCGATCCGTTTGTTTTCCACGATAATGACAACCGAGTGAATTGTCTATTAGGTTTTACGATGCGATTATGATTGTTGCTGTTGGTTGTGAGTATTGTTGGAAGTTTTTTATGATTGAGCCTCTGATACTATACGAAACATTTTGTCCCGCAACATGTTTGACGACGTCGCACAATGTGATGTACTACGCGGCATGAAAATATATTGAAAGACTATCAAAATATTATGCTGTTAATGGGCAACTTATTAGAATGTAAGGTGAACCGGAATGTTGAATAAATAATTCATAAGGAGATTGAGGCTTTGGGCAACAAATCAGATATACTTAACGATTACAGGGTATCACACAAATATGAACCCGCACACTGCCGACATTGTGTAACGAGATTGTATAAAGTTATTGTGAAGCGTTAAGTAATGCGGCGATATCACATCAATTACTACAATTACAATCGTGATATTGTATACAAACGTTTAACGAAAATATTAGTTAAACTCTCAGAGTAATTATTGTGGTCTGAAGTAGAAATCTGCAAAATATATTTTTATATGTGTGTGAAGAGCAAGTGAGGTATAACCCAGAGACAATTTATACTCATATCAAATCAAGAGTATTGTTTGTCATTAGGATGACATGTGTACACATACTTGTCAACACACTTGTATTCTTCAATCTGTAATTACTCTGCTTATTCAGAACAAGCAAATATGTAACTGTACTTGTAGAACGCTAATTTATTTCCAACAACTTGCAGAACGGTTAATATTGCTCTGCCAACAGTGAAGTAAACGTTCGTTCAGTCCGAAACGAATTTATCTTTAGTGATTTGTTAATTATTATCAGTATGTACATATGTTGCCTATATTACAAACACGAATAGTTTTACATATCATGAGTCGATATAGTTTCTGTTTGACAACTTGGAATGGTGCCTACTAATTAATATTATTATAGAAATGTATCATGTTGAGGGACTGTCATTGGTAACTTGCTCCTCGCTGATAAGGTTTTTTGGAAACTGTATTGACTCGTATGATTGACCAATTCGTTTTTGAAATTAAAAAAGAGCCAGGTGTTGGAGTATCGTCGTATTACTTGTAGTCGTGGCCTTTGATGAGTCTAGAAATTAAAGAGTATCGTGGTGCATCATGCGACTGCGTGGCTGTTATAAAGACAAGAGTCGATAATGTTAGCGTATAGGTTAGTTTATAAACTTGATATTAATCACGTTTGTAGAGAGCGAGATCGTTTGTGATGTAAGTAACCAGCGTTATGTATGGTGTGACTACATATCATATTTATATATTATAATTATATATTTTGTTTGAACTCTAGAAATCCATGACATGACATTTCCATTCGCTTTTACGAAACGTCATAAGTTCATAACACAATCGTTAAATTGAATCTAAGCCCGGTGTGCTTTTGCGTTGTTTAGCGTTTAACTTGCTGGTAATAGAATCAATTGCGGCACTTTCTTGGCCGTGTAAAATAAATGAGCAATAATTACCTGTCCGTCATTTAAATGAGTGTGATAATGTTGGTGGTTAACAATATACTCGTCATGTTCCGGCGGCCTAATGGCGGCTACACTTGGCTGGCGCACTGCGGGAGCACACCCGGTTGACTATTCGTATGTACATGTGTGATTCTGTATTGTGTACATATAATGATGAGCGCAAAATACGTTTGTCTAATCTACTAATAGGAACTAACATAGAGTAGCGCGCGACGCCGCGTGCGTCGTTGAATCTGCATTGTAAATATCATTGTCTCTGTGATATTTATATCATTACACAACTCTTCCAGCCCTCTTGTGCTTATTTTGTATACAAATATTTTCTTTTCCATCGAATTGTGATATTTATTAAAAGTCTGTTGGCCGCCGTGCGGGGACTGTGCTCATGACAAGATGCCATCGATGATTGACGATCGATAATGTCGGTAGTATTGTAGTATTGTTATTGTGAGTGAATCACTTGTGTATATGGGCAAAATTAATTATAAATAACGGCCTACTATTTATTAAATTATTAATTATTATGGTCCCCGCACACACGAGCCAACGGGCGAACTCGAATGAGCTGACTAACACGCAAAAATGTGTGATAATCTGTCTGAATATCAGGGATGTTATTGAGAATGTCACTGACGCACATATGTGGATTTTTTACCAAGATTTGAGGTTGACTTGAGATTATGATCATTTATTGTCCGCTAATAAATGTAAACCAACTATTCACAGTTCACAACATCCCTGCTAATTAGAGCAGCCAGTTTTATAAGAGTCATGTATTAGTTCATCATCATGTTTATCACACACTGTCGCAAGTCATAATATAAAATAACTTTAAATTAAGGCTTTCCACCACACGATATTAATATTGTCAGCTTTAATGTAGGTGTAAATTGTTTTCGAATTATATTTTTGTACTTAGTATTAAGTTTTTTTGTACCGTATCAGTGAATCGTGGCATGTGTTAGGTGTAAGCTTAGTCCTCGAACGTCCAAGGTGCTTGAGCCGCACTCGTGGCGAATTGTATCGCACCAGATACAAGTTAGCTGTATCTTGTGTTATCATATTTAAAAGTCAATGTTTGTTGAACCGAAATGGGAGATAAATGATCCACGTAATCCAAATTCTAAATTTTAACAATTTTTTTAGCTTTAATGAAACACTAATGTAATAAGATATACAGATATTGTAAATGTTATTGTATTAGTAAAAACATACATGAGCTGCGTAATTTAATATGTTTGTTAATCTAAATCTCAGAAACTTGTTTAATATGTTTTGTGTGTGTAGGCGTATGGTAGGTACTTCGGTCGAAAACTTTACTTCATATCTGTTATCGGTTAAGATAACGTTAGTAGTTAACCAACTTAGACTTCGTATTTTTTTATTTCGTTTATAATGAAATTAGTTGCAAGTATTATATAAGGTTAAGACAACATAGCTGATAGAACACGTGGCTCCGCGCCCGAGTCGCCGGAGTCGCCCGTGTCCACTTTTGTATGAAACTTTTTATTTATTAAGGAGATACAGTAAAGATAATGAGAAAAAAAAATAAATCACTGATTTTGAATAAATGCCTTTTATTACATAGATATATGTTTATATAGATATGTAGCAATGTAGCAGCAATTAGCGAAACAAGTGTAATATAAATATATTTCTTAAAATGATCGTTGTTGTGCGTTGTTGGTCGGGGACAGGCGATGCGATGAGGCGCTAATGGGACGCCTGGGCACCGCCGCTACTCCGCCGCACACCTCTCCTCCGTTATGTAGCCGAGCGGACACAATTATTTGATATAACAATAAACATAATGGTGCTTAAGAATACCAGCAACAACAGCTGTGTTATTATGATAAGGTACACAATATTAATAGGTAGGTAAATACATATTTTAGGTAAAATTAATTCTGCGAATTCCATACACATTGGGTACCATATATTATGCCAACAAAATTTTTTTTTAGATACGGCTACGATACAATAGGTACTCAGTTAAACTGGAAGAACGTATTGCTAATAGGTAAAATATTATATTATAAGTATATAAATATTATGATCTGAGATTAGAGGACAGTGGATATATATATTAATAAATATTTTATAAAAATGTCCCGACAAAACACACGTTAGACTTTGACGAGATGCAAACGACACGTCTGACAACACCTTTAACAAGTAAAATAAAAGTGCATTAGCTTTGGCACCTTACCAATATACCTGTTACGTACAGTCACGAAGATATATTGCAACAATCTGAAACATACACATATACACCCCTGTAGCGTAGGGAGCTCAAACTCCCTGCCCTCCTTACTTAATAGCTAATCGCCGCTGACTCGTCAACAATACCTACTTATACATGCCTAACTCGGTCTAAACCGTTCATTTGATGTCATTACACGCTACTCCAATATCACACATTTATTGATATTAAATTAGTAAGTATCCAAAATATAATATGTATACAAATTATTCGCATTTACATACTCTGTGCGTATTCCCTACGCAGGCAAGACCTGCCGGCGCACAAGTACTCGCCAAAGGGGTCAAGGACACCCAGTCACCCCGCTCCATATACAACATGTTTAGGTTTGTTATTGAAGAATTTATAAAACCAATTGGTTACATTTGTAGTTATAATTCATCGCATACCTCGGTTGAACTGATATTAGAAATTCATTCGCTTAATATTCTTACATTTCAAAATATTTTCATATTAAACATTCAAATCGGCTCGGTGCAGCGACTTATGGCTGGTTTACACAGTGCGAGCTAGCGTACAAGTCAGCCTGCCGAGTAGCTGCACTGCAGTAACTCGCACTATTTGGACGTCACTTACGAGTAACTCGCACGTGCGAGTTGGACAGTAGCTCGCATCCGAGTTACTTCAACATTTTTTGTTTTCACTCGCCTGCTCACCCGGCAGCAACCCCCCCCCCACATTGCAGCTGCTCGGCCGTCGCTCGCAGTGTTTGGACGCGTTTTGGCAGTAGCTCGACAGTGCCAGCCAGATAGTTATGAGTGGAACCCGTGTTTTGTGTGCTGCGCCTACGTACGAAGCGCGTTTATCGAGTTCAAAATGACTGCGGATAGATGGTCTTCTGACAATATTATTTCATTCATGAAACTCTACAGAGATCAAGAAAACCTATGGAATTATTTCGATAAAAAGTATCAAAATAGAGATATGCGGAAAGCATTTTTGGAATATATCGCAAAAGAAATGCATCTAGGTAGCACCAGCGAGGTAACCAGGAAAATAAAATATTTACGATCTACCTACAATCAAGAAGTGAATAAAACCGAAAAAAGTAAGAAGAGTGGAGCTGGCGCCGACGATGTGTACAAACCATCCATAAAATGGCTCGATATGATGGATAATATAATAAAAACAATTAATTTAAAAGAAAAGAAAACAATAAATTATCTTGTGAGTACCTAATTCTTTATTCGACTGATATAGTTGGTTACATTTAGACATTAATCATATGACTTTGCCAGCAGACAGCACCCTCATTACAGAAGTAATTTTTTATATTTGTCTCTCAATTTTTCGGCAACGGCTTTTGATATGTTATTTGTTCGCAAACGGGCGATACTCGGTAACGCATTTATTTCTGATCTCCAAGTGCCAAAGTTGATAGTGAAATTTGCAATATCTTCATAATCTACACTACCAAGTGGAGTGTAGAGGTGTGGTGAAGATTTCCGTAACCAGTTGTGCAATACACGTGTAGTTCGAATCATTTTTATTATGTACTCCTCTTGCAACTAGATAGGTTTCCCAAAACACGAAATCGAGATGCTAAAATACCAAATCCATTTTCTACTATGCGTCTTGCCCTAGAGACACTGTAATTGTAAATTTTTACAGCAGTCGTGATCTCATTGGAATAGCATTTTAATGAGTACGTCTTAAGAGGAAAAGCTTCATTTCCCATTAGAAATCCACCTTGTGGTAAAAATTACCCATTTTCCAACACTGGATACAATGTGGAAGCTTGGAAAACACCAACGTCGAAATTTCGCCCATATGAGCCTATGTCTACATATTTAAAGCTGTTGTCATGATTCACGATCGCTCGGAGCACCAAGCTGTTAATTCCTTTATAGTTGTAGTATTCACTACCATAATTGGGAGGAGCATGAATCACCACATGTTTGCCAGGGATCCCTTCTTTTCGCATAATGTTTTTTGTCCTAATATACTTCGGCATAACGATTTTGGTACAATTTGTTTTGGCATAATAATACTTCGGCATAATTTTTTTAGGCATACATTTTATGTTGGCATAATCATCTTAAAGACTAATTTGTTTTGGCATAAATTTGATTCGCATAACGTTAGTAGGCCTAATGATGAGTTTCTGCGAGCGAGCCGCCGCGGCTGAGGCTGGCCGGCGAAGCCGGCCAACTAGCCGAAGCTGCGGTGGTGAGCGAAAGCCGTCTGCGACGATTAGCACGCGTGGGGCCGCCGGAGGCCCGCAGCGCCGGAGCCGTGACAGAAACTCTGCCTGCTGCATGCTTGCTTGAACTTTATGCTTAATAAATTTATGCTTTAGAATATTATGCTTAATCATTATTATGGTTAGAGAAATTATGCTTAAAAAATTATGCGTAAGCTGTTATGCGTAATTATATTATGCGAAAATATAATTATGCCAAACAAAATTATGCTAAGTTATATTAGGTCTTAACATTTTATGCTAATGGATAGGGATCCGTTTGCCATCGATGGTTCCACAACATCCTGGAAAGTTCCACCTGTGGTGAAATCCTACTTGTATGTCTTCCCATTCCTCTCTGTCTGGTACCTGAAAAATATATTAATTTTGTATTCCAATTGCAGAAGGACAACACGCCGTCAGATTTGGAAAATGCTATTAGTCAAGACATTGATGGTAACACTGATGATAAAACGGATGATAAAACTCTTGATAAATCTGATGATAAATCAATCAACTCCAGTGACAGCACATTAACAAAGAAAAAACACCCGGGTAAAGCTAAAAAATCACATAAAATTGCCCAAGAAACGAGTGGAATTGCAGCAACTATTAATGAGCTGAAACAACTAACCAGTACTATAGAATCTTCCAGCTGTTCTCAACAAGAAGACGAGTATGATGTTGTTGCAAAACACGTCGCTATTCAATTGAGACAGCTCCCATTATTCGATTTTTTAGATGCCAAAGATAAAATTTAACAAGTAATTTCACGATACCGAAAAAGCCGTAACGCATCTGCCCATTCCTCATATAGTACCGTAAACTACTTTGACTTTGCGGATTACTTTAATAGTTTTTGGGGCTACTTTGACACGACGCGATCTTGGTCATTTGGCGCGCTTTTTCGGCTATGGCCAATGCGTGGCGGGTCGCGGGGTGTGGAGGGGAGGGATCTGCGAGTGAGCACGTCACGTCACGCTCGTCAGTGCGGTGTCCGACGTCTACTGTGACACATTTTGAGTGAGTTGGCGGTGCAATAGGATTTCTCTGCGCATTTATAAGTAAGTTAACGAACATTATTCAGTTATTTATTTATAATGTTGATAAAAAACAATGTATAGTACCCATACACTAATATCGTAACGTTTATTTTGTTTTAGGTGTAATCTCGTGTTCATTTGTACCTACAAATAAATTACAATGGTTAGAGCCTATAAAAGAAAGATCGGTGCTCAAAAATACAAAAGCTATAGCGATGCCAATCTCGACAAAGCTGTTGAAGGGTTCGTTGCGGACGTCTTAGCCAAAAAGCGGCTGCTTTAAAATATAACGTGGGGAGAATAACTATCCACAACAGGATTCACAGGAAGCATGAAGGAAAACATGGTCACCCAACAGTTTTGACACCCGAAGAAGAGAAGTTGATCGCTGAGACATTAGGCATTGTAGCAGACTGGGGGCATCCATTCACGAAAGCTGATATTCGAGAGGTCGTTCATAAATTTGTTTGCAAGCAGGGTAGAAACGTTTTTCAGTGGGTTGATAAAAGGCCAGGTTATGAATATGTGAAGGGGTTCGCCTCGAGAAATAATCGGACCACCAGACTGGCCTAAAATATAAAATCCCAACGTGCATCAGTTGGCCACGCGGAAATCATAGAATATTTCGAGAACTTGAGACCTGCATTGGAAGGAATGCGTCCAGAACTAATGTATAATTATGACGAAACCAACATCACAGATGACCCTGGTGCAAAAAAAGTTGTAGTGCCACGAGGACGCAAGCGTATTGAAAGAATTCAAGAACATTCGAAGTCTTCAATTAGCTTAATGTTTTGTGGCACAGCTAAAGGCGAAATGCTCCCTCCTATAGTGGTATATAAGTCTAAGCACCTTTATGAAAACTGGACCCAAGGCGGACCACCTGGTGCAGTGTACAATAACAGCAGTTCTGGTTGGTTCGATATGAACCTATTCGAAATATGGTTCTTTAAAATACTACTGCCACATATAAACGAACACAGGGAAGGAGACGAAAAAGTTCTCGTAATTGGTGATAATTTAGCGCCTTACTTTGCACCTGAAGTTGTAAAAACTGCATTGGCTAATAATATTTATTTCACGACCCTTGCACCATCTTCAACCCACATGCTTCAACCTCTTGATATCGGGGTGTATGCACCATTAAAAAAACAATGGCGCAATGTTCTTGATAACCGGCGGATAGAATCTAGAAAGAAAGGGATAATACCCAAAGAGCAGTTTCCTATGTTATTGCAAAGATTAATGAATGCCATTGCTCCCAATGTCACAAAGAATTTACAAAGTTCTTTTAGAACTACAGGGATTTATCCATTTGACCCACAAGCTGTTCTGCGAAAGCTTCCATCGGAAAATGGACAAAATACGACACGAATTCTTGACGAAAGTTTTCTTGAATTTCTCAAGGAGACAAGAGGATAATGCAGACCAGAGTGCGACACAGGAGAGGAAAGAAAATCGTCCACAAACCAGGAGCTCAAGTGATAAACAATGAGTCACAGTCCTCTGACCCCATCCAGGTAGTAGCGGATACTATGCCTATTGAAAACGATGACAATCTGATTGATGATCTTGTACTGGATGAAAGTGTATTTCATGAATTTGGTAGACTTTAATCTCCTGAGTTAGACCAAAGAGATTTCTCCAAGTAGATCTTGACTCAAGGAATCATCATTCAACATCCGGATTGGCAAAATTAGCAGAACCACGTCAAAATAAAAGGTTAATACGCAAACCAAAACACTTTGACGTTTCTTCGGACGAAGACGACTTGCCTTTGAGTGAATTGAAAGGTGCGAGGAACAAAACAGATGAAAATGAAGAGGATGGTAACCTGTGCACTATTTGCAAATGTGACTACCGTCGTTATCAACTGAAGAGGGATTGGATCTGCTGTGTGACCTGTTTGAAGTGGGTCTGTGGCCATTGTAATGGAGGGACCAAAAAGTCATATAAATGCCAACGATGTGAAGATACTGATATTTTTTAGTACTTTTTAATGTTTTAACTTATGTTGATTTTTTTTGTAAAATGTTACTTTGTTATTGTCCTGGCTGATTTTAAGTACACATAGTACAACAGTTACTATTAATATTGTAAGAATAGTATTACAAATAAATGACTTGATTCTTTTCAACTTAATCGACTATGTAAAATTTATATATTTTTTGTTTTAAAGGTGTTAAAGAAACCTGCACCACAATTATCATTGGCTTTAAGGCAAATCTAATGAGGTGTAAAAGTAACCCCAAGCTAAAGGTTACTTTGACACCTTTAAAAAAAAATGAATGGGGTCTTAGACTGCTGTATAGCACACATCTCAAAGGCAAGACTTCAATTGTTCTGATGAGGTACAAAAAGCTTGAATTGCGAGCTTTTTTTTTCGTGTAATGAAGGAAATCTTCCAAAAACATGTCTAAGTAGCCCCGGTTTACGGTACTTCGTCACCACAGTCCTACATATCGTCATCATCACCAGGATCCAGTGTGCCATTCCCTAGTGGGTATGGCACAACTTATCGGACTACAGAAACAGTTTCCGTACAGCAGCCACTTCAATCAGTTGTTGAACAATCATCAAATGCATCATACGAGGCTGTCAACTTTACAGAAACAGTTTCTATGCAGCAGCCAGTTCAATCAGTGGCTGAACAATCATCAAATGCAACTTACAGCGTTATAAACTTTACTGATCCAATAGTCAGAGCGATGATAAATGCTAATGTGAATAATATGCAATAATGTTTATTTTGTATTTATATTTACTTGGTAATTTTATATGGATTAACTTGGCCTTGTTTAATAAATGAATGAGTCACACATCATGTCTAGGGTACACATACAGTATCTAGGGTAAGTACACCAGTGCATGAACGCCTAAGGAAATTCTCAAAATTGAAAATCTGTGTCAAATATGTTAAGAATTTTACGATAGCTCACAATGCGTTCTTATCATCATATTATTTAAGATTTATTAGAAATGACGTAAGGTGCCACAACTAGCTTAGTTTTACCTATTATTTGGAATAAATCTACATTTTATTCATTCACTGGGTGGTGTTCATTCACTCGAGCATACCCTGGTCGTAAAGTTTTTATCACACTTCTACTTACTTGAAAATGTCCGTCCAAAGCTACAGAAATAGCGTCACAAACTTCTGGTTTAACATTTGATATAGAATCTTTAAAAATCCTGAAAAGTTTTGATAGCTGTCTGTATGATATTCCTGAGCTTAGGAAACACAGGGTTACTTCCAACTTTATCCTTGCTGGTATGGCATCTCTTGTCAATGTGTCTTGACGTTTTATTTTTGTTTTTATCAATTTTAAAAGTATTTCCACTTGTTCAGGTGTCACTCTCATCACTGCTTTATATTCTAGGAGGTCTCCATGGCAAAGCTCGTTGAAAATGGTATGTGTTGCCCCTAAAGATCTTCTAGCCATCCAATCTTTAATCCAAATCCTTTTATTTCGCTCTTTTTTTTAACTCTTTTATTGACATTTTCCAATTCCAGACATAATATTGTTGTCATATATTACTTTCTTTTAAATTAAAACACGTTCATTTGACATCGCGACAACTCGCAAGACTGGGCAGCAGCTACTTGGTGTGGAGTAGATAGCAAAGGCGAGCCGAGCTACTGGCGTACGAGTAGTCAAGCCTAGTAGCTGCCTACTGGCTAGGCAGCAGCTCGCACTGTGTAAACCAGCCTTTAGCCGTGACAACGTTACGTTACAATATTAGTATAGATATACATAAGTTATTTATAAATACATTGACAATATGTCATATTTTCCATACTAAATCAGTATTTACTAAAGAATATATCATAATTAGATATATAAAAACAGGTCAGTTAAAATGTTTATACCTATTTTAATCTGCTTACATAAATAAAATAAAAGCGAAGTTTTGATTGCATGTAATGCACAATACTTATAAATATTGCGCTGCAAGTGATTACGGCAGGTTGCCATACCACTCCACGGTTAAATATCAAGTTAAAACGAAAGTCCTGCGGCCGCATCTCAATGTGTGACCAATCCGTACAATCTCTCCCTACGCTCTTACGATAACACGCCACTGGCGTATCAATGATTCCGTTTAGGAAATTGGTTTTACCTACATGGTAGGTACATGGATACCGTAGTAGGCACTTTGACATGGGAATAATAATAATCAAAACTCCAAACTGGAGCGTTATGGTGCTCCCACACTGGCTGTTACAAAATGTTTATAAACATTTTTTTACACTAAACATTTATTAACAAATGTTAAGAGTTGTGACATTCTGATAAGAATTGTTAGATGTTTTGAGTGCTCCTACACTGATGGAAAATGTTTACAAACATTTTAAAACAATGTATCGGGTCGCTGTTTGGATTTACGCCCCGAAGCATCTACACGAAAATGGAAGAAGATTTGCTGATTAGATTAGCTTTTATTTTCATGTTTAAAAAAAGAAAAACGCTCTAGCTGGATGCGTCAAACGCTAAGAGCTAGAGAAAAGTATAGTATAGGTATACATCACGTCATATTATGTCGTCTGAATAAATGTTTAAAAACACATGATAACAGTTTAAATTATTACAATTTGTTATAAAACAATTTTGTTTACAAATGTTTAGTAAACGTTACCTAACAAGAAAACATTTTTAACATTATGATCAAACGTTTGCTAAAAATGTTTACTAATATTTGTAAACATTTTGTAACAGCAGTGTGGAAACACGACTAAATCCAGGGCTAAAGCCTTAATAAAAATAAATAGTGTACTTAAATATTAATAATTCGATATGAGTGTTTTAATTAATTCCTTCTAAGATAGAAAATGTCTAAAAATTTTTGACCCCGTAGATACCTTAGTTAGTTACATATTATCATTTATTAATTTAGTAAAATATACATTCAATACAGTAAAGAATAATAAATTAATTACCTTACATATGTATATTACAAAATTAAATATTAATCCCTTTATATTTCGTACACGGTACAGGCTACTTAAACGTCAAGGTGCACAACTTATGCATACTCGCTAGTAACCCATACGGGTCGCTAGAAAGTAGAACCCGTCTTTTTAGTTCTGCAGCTAACTATAAAAAAATAAAAATAAAGACCATCGGATAGTTCGGGCCTTACACATGTCTTAAAATCGTAACTTAAACAAGATATAGGTATAAAATGCAGCCGTAGGTTCTATAACGTGTATAGTGTATATAAGGTAAAGTGCTTTTATTTACTTTTGTTAAGATTTTCTAGACATGAACTTTGAAGAGTTTCTACAATCTGGCATACAGTTCGGCGCCGCCGCGCCGTACTGGCCGCTGTGAAGTTATATCGTTGGATGTTCAACAGGCGTCTCGCCAACGGCAACGTCGCATTTCTTTTACTCATTCATAGATCAAAATTAAAACATTGAATAATGACATTTTTCATGTCTTTCATATTCAATATGACAAATTTCAGTTTAAAAGTGAAGTTATATACTACGTAGGCAAATGTAATATGTTTGGCAAGGTTTTATACGTGACGGGGATTTTACAAAAGTAGGTAGTTTTAGGTAAACAGGAGATATCATAATATCAATAAAGAAAATCTGCAATAATAGATTAGCTCATTTGTTCATTCATTTCTGGTCCCACTTAAGATATCTTGACCTGTAAGAGAAAAGTACCTTTAATTTAAGCGTAAAACTGCCGCGCTCAGCCCTCTCGCCACGGACATTAATCAATAGTGGAGTATTGATTGATGTCCATGGCGAGAGCGCTGCGCGTGGCTGTTCCACCGCTGATACTAGAGTATTGATTACCTGGCAAGCGGCAGTGCTGGCGCCCCGCCTGGATTTGCTTGTACATCGACATCGGTGTACCGAACACGTACACATAGATGCACCACAGGATGGTCACTACAAATGTCGTCAACAGCAAATTGAAGTCATCTGCCGAACAAAACGCATGTTGTAGTTACGCGCAAATACTTATATGTTCAAGTTTGAAACGCCATTGTTTTGAAATCGTAACTGGGAATACCGATACGGGATCATTAGGATTAACATGCCTAATTTTCAGTGTCAGTAGGTATTTTGTATGATTTGTTGTATACAAGATATCTAAGCTATGTTGTTGTAAGTCAGCACCAAATAATCACGATATCTGCCCAGACATGGACGTCAATATTTCATCCTGCCGTCATGAAATGTGGACTAATACCTATTTTGTCAAATAAACTTCAATTACGGATTGCTAGGACTATGTAGATCACAAACAATGTAACTTATACCTACACACGTCTATGTATACTATTCATTGCGCGATAAGTACTGCAGTAATACTTATAGATAAACTTGCTAATTCTTTAAAGTAAGTAGGACGTACCTTTTAGATTCAAGGGCTTCACTTTGCTGAGGAGTCCTCCATGGAGGTCCTCCTTAGGGTCGTGGGCGGCTGTCTTGGTCAGCTGCATGGTCAGTTCGGGTGCGGCGGTGCGTCAGTATGTCGGTGCGTCGTGCTCGAGCTCTGCCCGGTCTGTGCCGGGGCCGCGCCGGGCGCACCACCGCCCCGCTCGGCCGGACCTCATCACGCAGGCGCGCCGGCCATTCGCGCAGCATGTTCGCGCACCAGAAAGACTCTCACCTAGCTTATTTCACCCACGACGAACTATTAAAACGTTATGAAAACGCACTTTCTCAACCCAAGAAAGGTAAGGATTCTAATATATTCCTGTTTAGCTTAGTTTAGTAGTCGCGCGGTGACGTAGAGCGCGTTCGAAGACCGATGGTGTGAGAGCGCGGGCCGGTAAAAATAAAGCGTTAGAAATGACTGGGGTGAGGCAGAATGGCGGGGGTTGAGTGCGCGCCCTACTAGGGGCCGCACCCTTTGATTCACTTTGTTGTGGCTCGCACCGAGCGCACCGGGTTCTCCACCTGCTGGCAGGACAAGTGCACTCCGACGTGTCTCGCACGTGGCCTGGCGGCCCTTCACGTGATCGCTCGCGTAACGACGATGGCTGCCGCGGTTTCAGATACGATAAGCTACGATGAACTTCGCGCCGTTCACCGGACACATCCCGACGGCGGCGGCGATACCCACCATCCACCAGTTCGCCGCAAAGTTTGGATATGAGGGCGGCGGCAATACTCCCGGCGGAGTCCTGCAGGAGACGCGCTACCAGGCGGCGGGCGGCGGCGGCGTGCAGTTCGCGGTGGCGCCGGCGGCGGGCGCCGTGGCGGTGGACGGCGTCAAGTTCCGGCAGGCCGACAGCGTGGTGGTGGTGAGCAGCGCGCAGCCCGCCACCGTGGCGCTCGCCGGCATCGCGCCGCTCCACACCGGTTAGTCACTCTTTAGTAGCAGGTAACCGTGCCCTACTGACAACGTTCAAGTTCTTCTAAATAGAGTTTCGTCAATACGTAGTGCCGGCATTTCTTGTATTATGAATCGCTTTTAGTGAACACGGGTGTCAAATACCAAACAATATCGGCGTCGTCATCAGTGAACCTCGGGAACATCGCGTACGGCGGCCAGGCCAGCTACGTGCAGGCGGAGGCCATGCACCAGCAGCTCAAGTCGGAGCAGCGAGCCGACAAGCGGGAGTACCGTGAGGAGCTGCACCACGATCTCATGGCTACTATGATGCAGCAACATCAAGGTAACTTGTCAATATACTCACGTCGCATTATTTACTGAACATCTTTTTGTTGCTCTTATAGAATGTTTTAAGCTATCGTATAATTCTGTTTCAAATTATTACCCTAATGCCACACGATTTCTATTTTCATACAAAACATCCTTATATTTATTTCGCGCGCGTGTTTTATGCGGCAGCTTTATTCACAAGTACCACAACCACACCACGAGGGCGGGCGCAATTTTGTATTAAAAATGAATAGTAGAATTAACACGGACCACATTTTGATGTCATTATCGACAACGTGGGTGATACCGACCACATCGCAACCACAACGCAACCACCAGCGACACCGCGAACCAGCGTCCGACCACATCGCAACTACTAATGACAACTCAACCACATCCATATTTTGTAGGAACCAGAACGCAACTGCAAAAAGCTGCAGCGACTAATAAAATAAATAAATACTTACATAAGTATAGACATTAGACATAGCCAAGTTCTTGATTACGATGTCTATCAACAAAAATAATCGCTTCGGTTTTGGTGGGCAAAACAGGGCATATGAACAAGAGATGAATATAAATGGGAAATACCTACGAGATGATGATTCCAGAGGAGAAATCAGTCTGCTACAGTTAATATTATAAATTAATAATTTTGTTGTAATAATAAATTTATATTTTGTTGTCAAAATTTACAGCTGGCCTTAATCTAGCATATGAATAATTTGCGATGCGCACAAACGACACCCAAACGACAAGAATATTTAATTTTAGCTAGTTAGTAGTGTTGTTATCGGGTTCGCCCGAATGCATCCGTGCACATCGCTAAACACAACCATGAAAATGTTATTGTACAAAGAGGAAGCGGTCGTCGTTGGCTGCTATACTAGTATAAACTGTGTCATAGCAGTCAGGAAAAATATAACATGGATATTTCGTTTGGGTCTAAAGCGAGAGCAATACTTCTGTTAAAAACTGTATTTTATTATATGTTGTATTTACACTCGAGTAAAAACATAAGGAAGGCTCAGATCTTTAATTTAAATAACTTAGCCTACATTATAGCTCTAAGACTGGCTTTTTGTTGGTTATATAACATAGTTAATATAATATCTTGAATTTATAGCACGATAGCTCAGTGGGGAGACCAACAGACTGCAATGCAGAGGGTCTCTGGTTCGGACCCACGTCGCGCACCTCTGACTTTCGGAAGTTATATGACTTTTAGAAATTATGTGCGTATTGATTGACAATTATCGCCTGCTCCGTGCCTCGGCAAGCACGTTAAGCCGTTGGTCCCGGCTGCCATGAACATCTATGGCGGTCGTTATTGGGAAAGTCAGTACCCTCTAATATCCTGACACTGGTCTAGCCTTAGGGTATCGTTAGCCTTCGGGTTGCGGAGGTCAGGTGGCAGCCGCTCCGTGTAAAAACTGATATCCAGTTAAATCCGGTTAGACTAGAAAAGCCAACCCCAAGTGACTTGGGAATAATAAAGGCTAAGAGAGAAGAAGAATATAATCTCTTGAATTTATATTGTCGTAATGTTTGCAGTGACTCAAACAGCGCCACTGCAGCAAGGCACACAGCAGCTCCTGGTGGTGCTGCACGAGCCCAAGGAGGCGGCAGCGCTCGCGCGCGCCATCAAGCAGGAGGCGCGGCCCGAGCGCGCCGCCGCCACCGCGCCCGCTGAGTTCATCAGTGAGTACCTACTCGCTCACTCCACATGCTTGGCACTTAAACCATTGCCTATGTGCAATCTCGCAGCACTGCGCTTGTGCTGCAGTGTTACAATAATTCATCTATGTTTGTAGATTTTGTGTTAGCCTTATGTATTTCATAAAATTTTAATTCTTGAATGATTTATAAAATTTTCGGTATGCCAAGGTTCTGCCTGGAAATACCTAAACAAAAGCAATTACTTATTCTGCCAAAACAGCCGAATAATTATTAAGAACTTACTTAATATTTTTTCTGTATTAACATATTTGTTGTTTTAATTGTACCAAAGAGTCATCTTCATCCCCGTACCATATCTACTGTAAACGTTTTCATTTTGAACTCGAATATCTCATCGACAGTAATAACACAGTTAACCTAGCCTACCCATAAAAAAGGTGGCGACAGTAATCTTGTCTACTATTATGTTATACCTACTGGGTGTGAGGGATGGCGTACCAAAAACTGTAGACGTATTATTATAGGTGCTTATCTCGACGCAAACTTAAACTAACTCATAAAAATGAAAAGTTATGTTTTTATAATGATTGACGTTACTACGCGGTACGCGATGGATTGCTACTAATACCAACTAATACAAGGCAGCGCGCGAGCGGTGAATGACCTATGCGCTCCGCGCGCATTAACAGCCGATTTGTTTAAATCACGACGTTTTAATTACATTGCTGTATTTTAGTAAACAGTAGTATTTTTGTTTTTATTTAATAAAATTGATGGTTTATGCATTATGTTAAGTGTCAAAGACTGAAAAATTTAAAATAACAGAACAAATATTGTCTTTTTCTGAAGAAAATTCCAACGATACTTAGAATAATGGTGTAAATCTACTATTTCAGTTATAGGTACACTGCACGCAGTCCCTTTCACCAAGTATACTATCGATTTTACAACAAAAGTTCTCACGGTCACTGTGGATTCAGAAGTGAGGTTTTCCAGAATTACCAGCGATCTCATCGCTGTTTAATACCATGAAACAGATTTGTCTCACTAAAATAAATTAACATATTAAGCGTGTAATAGTTGTTCTGAGTCTGCAGAGCCGTTTTGTTTTGAAATCATAATCATCAAACATGAAAATATAATATATTACTCAGCTATGTATTTTCATAAAACCGAGTGTCATGATCATCACCATGTGACCATATCCACCTGTCGCTCACCACATCTAGTTCAATGTGCGTCAGGCATCGGCGACGTGACGGACAGCTCGACGTGGCAGACGCTGGGCGGCGGGGTGGCCGACTACCTGTCGGCGCTTCCGCTGCCGCTGCACCACCTGCTCAAGTACTCTGCGCCCGCCGGCGCCGTCGACACCAAGCGCGAGGAGCAGCCTACCATCGTCACCACCGTCAATGCTAACCCCTTAAACACCATGCCTGCTATTGCAACGGTAACACAACTTTCTTATAGTACATAATTTCATTTCTAATGTCTTCATTTGTCATCGAAAACGATAGAATCGTAGCTGTCCTGCGTGACAAAGTATCTTGGCATTTGTAAGCTGTACTGTTTGTACTATTATGCAGGCTTTGGTACACCAATTGTGATTAAGTTTTGGGAAGTGATCACTTTTTAAGTTAATATTCGGTTTGGTTGGAGTTATATACCTCGCACTTGGATTGGTCGTCGTAGGGGACGTTAGGACGCAAAAATATTGAAACGGTGTTCTCTATAAAAAAATATTTAATATATTTGCTGTTCTATAAAATCATTAAATGTTCAGAGTGTTTATATGTAGAGGTTTACTTGCTTGTATGTAACGTCGTTCGAGAGAAAGAGATAGGAGAAGAGAGAGTCGCATAATTATTCATGGTCTCATTATTATGTAACCTACAGAAGAGCCATTTCTAAGTATGTGTGCCTTGATGCACACACTGCTTTAATTAATATTTTTATGTACATATAATGAATCAATCAGAAATTAATCTAGTCAAAACAATAAAGTTTATTCCCTCGTTGTCAGATGCCAACAAACCCGGTGAACAGCGTGGTAGTTCAGACGCCAACCATCGTGAACCAGACAGTGAACGCCAACACGAACACCATCTGCCTCAACATCAACAAGAAGAAAAAGAAGAAGAAGAACTTGAAGGAGAAGAAACCGCGCCCGAAGCCCGGCGAGATACGACTCACTACCGCTCTTGGTGCGCCTGCCTCTCACTATTCTTATTACTCACGATATCATACGACGTGCTTGTATTTGCGGTTGATTACGATTTCCTAGGGTCAATGTGTAAGTAAAGGCCTTATGACCTCTACGCCTTAAAGTTCTGCTAGCAATATCTCAGTAAAAGCACAGAAGCTGAAAATGTAACTAGGATTATGTAGATTTAAAACACTGGCTACTTTTGTGTGTTTGTCTCTAATACATCACTAGCGATGCAGCGATGTCTACCCAGTACCCACCCTCTCGGGGTACAAATCCCCGAAGTCCTCGAGTATGTACTATTGCTTCAATTGCACGGATGGCGTAGGTTACAGCTAAAGGTTCGCCACTGCCACTGCGCCGAGTATTGACTCACAACACTCGACTCGATCGGAGGACGACAAAAATGATCTTATTGCGCTCATAGCCGATGCTAACGAACCCCACACGCGACAAAAATTGAGATTCGCAATTTTTATTTATTTATTTAATTAGGTTATCCAAAAATTGTTTACACAACACATTACATAATTATTCATTTAGTAGATAGGTACATTTACAAGTGTAACAATAATTTATTGGGTAACACCACATGCACTACTTAAAGGTTAACATGTTAAAAAGTACCAATCTCCAAAATTTATAAAAAATAATAAATTAGACATTACAATTATTATTAAAACAACTACAATTACAGTTATAAAAGATAAATAACCAATATAAATGTAAAATAAATTTAAATTAAATCACAATTAATAAATAATAAATAAAATTAATATAAAATATGGAATCATTATTTAATATAAATGGTAACAAATAATTATTTATTTGTTACCATTAAAAAAATTAACATCGCATTAATTTTTATTTACAGTTCTAATGATTGTTCAACACAATAATTTCCGAACCACACAATTTTAAGAAGAACGGTTGTGTTTGAATGTTTGTAAAGGTCCCCGCGGCGGCGCACGAACTATTCCTAGTGCTGGATTTACCCTAAAAAAGTCGTAGAGTGTAGTTTTTCAGACAAACAAACAAACAGCAATGTGTGTATTGAGTGCGAGATATATTAATAGTTATGTTGTCACAAATATTGACCACACTTTAATATTATTCAGAAAAATATATCCTGTAAGCCTTTTTTAAATTTCCTAGCATTTTCACGTCAGCACATTTTAACACGATAATATAAACAATTTCGTCTGAATATTGTGGCATGGATGACGTGAGCTACGTTAGTAAGTGAGGTTTGGTTTCGTTCCAGATGGCAGCACGCTGTACTGCTGCCCCGAGTGTCACATGGCGTACCCTGAGCGAGAGCTGCTGGAGCAGCATCTAGTCGGACACACCATGGAGCGCAGGTAACTCAGTTATTCGTCTACCTTCGCTTTCGGAATAAAATCGGTTAATTAAATCGTATACTCTTATATAACGCTAACTACGTGGTGTTTGGTAAACTTAAAGCTTCATAAAGATACCACCGAGAACAATATGAAGAAATATGTGAGAAACGAGAAATAAAACACTATTGAAAATAAAACACGTCAAGACGTTTTTTATTTTTATTGTATATTATGCAAGACGTTTAAGGACCTAAAAATAAAATTATATCTTTTGCCCCAACGTTACATTAAGATTCTCACGATGTTTTTTTATCGAATAGGAACAAGTAAGTATTACCGTATATTCTAAATTCAAGTGTAGAATATCGCTACAATACTATAAGGAGTAGGTACTTTATGTCTAGTTGTATTAAATGAATTAATTTGGATCCTAGGTTCATCTGCGACATCTGCAACGCGGCGCTGAAGCGCAAGGACCACCTGACGCGCCACAAGCAGTCGCACAACCCGGAGCGGCCGCACGTGTGCTCCGTGTGCCTCAAGGCCTTCAAGCGCAAGGAGCAGCTCACGCTGCACTTCGTCATCCACTCCGGCGAGAAGAGGCACGTCTGCAACGAGTGCGGCAAAGGTAACACCGGCCAACTACGCTCCTGGTAGCCAGGCTGTCACTTGCGCTATATGACATGAACGCTGATGGCTGGGATTATAATTAGGACAGCAGAAGAGTAGGCTCTGCTTATTTATACTAGGTGATGCCTCTCTATTTTGTAACATATACCTACTTACGTAAATATATGTCGCAAATATTTAAGTTTTAAGAATCGGGTGAAATAGTAAGTCTTATCAAGATATTTTTGGCTTTATTGCTACGCCCGGTTACTCAGCGTTCGTGACTTCATCGGCAAGTACATAAAGTATCTGGGATAAAAGTACCTACCCTATCCAAAAGCACCTACTTATCTACGTTAAAGTACAATAATTCATGTGTGGCGTATTTACATACACACAGGTGTGTATATACACACAGGCAACATATAAGTTTATGAAGAACCTGGAATCCAACGAAGCATCATACGTCTAGCCGCCCCGAAACCAACTTACGAACTGAGCGACGCGCGAAGGTCATCGAACGGAGCATGATACGTCTAGCCGCGATGAAACCAACATACGAACTGAGCGACGCGCGAAGGTCATCGAGCGGAGCATGATACGTCTAGCCGCCCCGAAACCAACTTACGAACTGAGCGACGCGCGAAGGTGATCGAACGGAGCATGATACGTCTAACCGCCCCGAAACCAACTTACGAACTGATCGACGCGCGGTGTCCCCCGTTTTTATACGTGGCAGTATTTATACGCCGCCACGCCGCACGCACACATGCTTAAGAATTCCTCGTAGAATTGTAGGACTTTGTTTACTTGTCGCTGATTGGTGCAAATGAATATTGTGCACATTAGTGCGACTGTTACTTGTAAGAACAATAAATGGAATATAAGGCTTAAAAATTGTAAATATATTCTCAGTTGAATCAGTCTACGTGTTTCCTAATGGTTACCAGCTACGGACCTGCCTTATGCCTGCCGGCTGATCTATAACCCTAACGGTTACCAGCTACGGACACGGCTTATGCCTGCCGGCTGTTAATACGTTAGACATGCATTACTGTGGCCATTCATTTTGCATCTGGTGTGGATTCTTAGACAACGAATTTAAATTCGATATGATATCAATTAAGACAATTTTTAGCAATTCATGACGTCAATTTCTAATAATTTAATAATATAAATTGCTTGCAGGATTCTACCGCAAAGACCACCTACGCAAGCACACGCGCTCGCACATAGCTCGCCGCGTGAAGGCCGAGCTGTCTCAGCAGAGCGCGTCGACGACGCCCCCGCTGTCCGCGGTGCCGGCGCCCGCGCCCGAGCCCTCCTGACCGCAGGACGACAAGAATGATCTCATTACGCTCATCGCTGACGCTAAAGATACGTTTTAATTTAGTTTATTTATTAATAGATGGGCGTTTAGGTGGCGAATCTGCCGAATTAGCGATGTGTGATAGCTACGAAAATAACATTCGAATATTTGAAAATTGTATGAGCGTCCGAACGTTGATTGATTCTTCATCACCGATTATAAATAGAATGTCTTTTGATTTATAATGGTGGCTCGTTGGGTCGCGGTCCATCGATCTTGTTCGACGACCTATCGTATGGCCTCAGAATACAGTGAAAAGATATCTTTTCGTTTAAAAATAAGAAGGCGCAGGTGTTCCTCCTTATTCTTACAAATCATCATCATGTCGCGCGCTTAACCAAATTGCGGACAGATCCCATTTGTCTAGAGCTGCAATATAATCAATTAATCCATCAATATAACATTTTCACGTAATCGAATATTTGTCTGACTCGAATATTTTAAATGGCGGGAAGATTCCAAGAATTCTTTATTTTTACCTATAATGGCGAATCGCTATCTCCCATATTCTTTCGTGGACACCGAGCGTTATAAACTAAAGCTCGGTGTCCACGAATATCAACGGCGACGTTACGTGTCTACTTAATTATAGACTTTGTTTTAGAAGTATAGGTTGTGCGGTCTCACATCCAAAACGATCACACCTTCAACTATCTATTTTTAAAATCGATATCTAAGATATATGTATAATTTACAGGCAATGTTCTTAAAATGCAACGGTCCTTCCTAATCCTTTATTTCTGAAAGTGGTTTTGTTGCATTTAAAACCCAGAAGATATATGACACCTATGTATTTCAAACATGATAAATATGTTCAATGTGATTTTAAATGAACGAACAATAATTTAAGTTTATTATTACAAGAAGTGTGGCATAAAAATAGAATCGTGTTGGCTTGGGCCGACATTAGTGGCGTTTTAATACTTTTTGGCATTTCGTTTCACGTTATGCTTTTATTTTTAGGTGTAATTGAACTATACTACAGGTACAGGTTTGGCTTAGGAGATCACTCGTTCATTTCATGGCTTTCGTCAACTTTTTTAAATATAATAATTATAAGCTGCAAAAGTAATTTTAGAAGCAGCTTAACACATTGCAATCCGTGTGTCAGACACTATACATATATAATCTTTGTTTGTGGCCTCTTGTGACCGGCAGGGCGTTCAATGTGTTAAAAATATTAAATATAAATAATATAATATAAATAAAGTCAGTAGAAGATAGTCAAAATCCTAATGAAAATAAAGCAAAGATTTTAACCATTGGGTAAAAAGTACCAAATTATATTAGAAATTACTCTTAAAATTGACTCTAGCGAAAGTATTTTAAAATGACATTTATTAGCTAGGCATTGAAACTTAAAAGTAAAATGAAGCACTGTCATAAACGTAAGGGTAGTCGTAACTTAGCTCCAAAGCAATATTGATTGGAAATTAACTAGAAGTAATCGCATAAGAAGAAGACAAAACTAATTGATTTATAAAGAAAACCACAACATTTTACATAATTTTATTTTTAAATATACCTAGTGATTACGATAAAATGTATAAATGATTTGGCTGTACAGGATAAACTTCACACATAAGATGTGGATTTAATTAAGCTCTGAAAGTTACCAACTTAGTCTATGATATTATAGTTGAAATATATTTAGTTGAGTTAATACCAGGCTAGCCAGAAATTGTTTACCCAGCAATGAGACAATTTTATGGAAAGATATTAATTGCATTTAATTTGTACGCATTTATTGATTAGATGGTCGAATGTATGTTGTAGAAGTAAAGGAATTTATAATATAGTACTTGTACAGTAGATACGCACCTGTATCTACTGTCGAGACAGGTACTATATACCAAGTTTATACGGGTGTCGCATGTACCTGCAAGTTTATGGGGATGTGGCATGTACTATTGCATTGGGTAGAGAATGTAATTAATTTCCGGCTAACCTGGAGGTCTTTATTTGTACCTAATGTTTTATTATACACAAAACTGTACATGTATCTGTAATACGTTGTTTTAATTTGTTGATATTAGGTAGTATTAGTATTTAATTATAAAATGTATTGTTTGCACATTAGGTAATATGAGAAGGACAGAGTGTAGTGTATACAATGTGTGGCATGGCTGCTGAAGCCTGTTCGATGAGGTGTGTAGGTGTGCTGTGATGTCTTGTATATAACAATTACCTATGTTATTAAATATTTATTCAATGAATGTTGTCGACCTATGAGAGTTGTTTTCAATTTTATCGTTGTAGATTTACATTCATATTATCATTGTGTTCCCTTTGTTTAAATTATGTGATTCGTACCTTAATGTAAAATGTTTATACAATATAGGTGTTACGTATGTTTGTTTGTAACTTGTAAATTAGATTTATAGTGGTACCTACTAAAGTAAATATGGTAAACAGGTACTTCAAATCATATTTTTATAGTAAAATAAATGCTCATTTAGAAATTTGAATAAGTACAAAATGGTTGCACTTTTTGTTATTCTTTGGTTATTTTATATGTAAGTCTTTAAAATACTTAACCGATTCATATGTATGTTAAGTGCTTGTAAAATACTCAACAGTAGATTGAAGTCAAACAATTACAATTTGTGAACAACTCTTGCCTCGCTCGTATTTGCACGGTTTCTATTTCAACATGAATTGTTTTAACTACGGACAGACGTAAGTTAATATAATTTATATTAAAAACTATAGCAGTAAGACAAATTCCTATTGGCTTGCTTTCATCAGCTCACATAATTAGTAATAAAGGTGTATTATCATTTTATATTATCTATGTGACTGGTTACAGTAATGTTCACACCGATGCAACGTGTTAAATATAATAGCTGGACTCAGCTACAATTATGCTTTGAACTGTTCGTAACCAAACCGATTCGTTTGGGAAATATAACAACCGTGTATTACTCGTTTATTGGTAATTCTAACGATTTCGAGGCCTTAGGTATCGTAAGTGCAGAAATAGTAAGGATATGTATGCTGAACATTTTAAGTAAAGTTGAACTATTCTTGTAAAATAATATCATAAAACCAGCTTACTTGTAGCGTGTTATTCATTTCTCACGTAATTCCTTTACTCAATAATAATATTTTTATATAATAATAATCCCGCTTCCTTTACCGAACTTGTGCTTTTGTATTTTATCATAAATATAACATTTCATTCAGAGTTGTTATTTTATTTTAAATATACCCTTTGCGGCGACTCCGCAGAGACGAAATGCCGCCTACATCTAACAGATGGCGCTACATACAAAAAACGCTCAAAGACGTCATACAATTATTCTGAATCGCACAAGTAACATTTACACAGCGACTAAGTATATATGTATACTTAGTCGCTGTGTAAATGTTATATGGTATATAAACAAGCTCCCGACATTAACCGTTGGGCCGCAGCCAGCCAGGTATGATCACCCAGCCTGGTCAGAGGATCCTCCCATTATGTTGGAGGGACATCGCACACTGTTCTACCCGTACTGCAAGTTCAGAAATGAACGCACTGTATGTGCTCCTGTTTCAATAATCTATATGAACTGCACCACATTCAAAAGGTTTTACTAAATACAAAATTAAATATATGGATAGTAGACGTAGTCTACGTGATATTAAATAACATATCATCAAACTTAATTTGCTTTGATATTAAAAACCATTTATGCATATTCAACCACAGTGTTCACAGAACACTAATTTACAAAACGGACATCTCTTTGAATTAGTACTTACTTATGTATCTACCTACCTATAATATCAGATTCAAATACGAACTCTGGCCTCTGACGAGCACAGGCAATTAAGTTTATAACAACCTTATAAACTAATCAATAAGTCATTTATTTTTATCTTGATCACATAACTGGTGCATGCGTTACCCATATAAACATGGTACTAAATAAAACACTTTGTACTTCATGACACATTTATTAAACTTAGATTTTAGAATCACAACGTTTTATTTTCTGAGAAAAGACAAGACAGAGGAACTTTACATCAAGATAGACTTAGCGCTAATATCTTATACGTTTATCAGTAATAGAGTTTTTAATGTACAGAGTTTGGACCCGACATAGCTAATATGTGATTTATTACGTAGGACACGGAGGACCGTTGCTATGGCTCCTTTTGAGAGATCATTTATATACGTATAATACAGAGTAGCTTTAGGCGGTAATATTAACATTAGCAGGTACTTTCTTTAGCCGAAATAAATAATTTAAAGCGGTAGATGATCAGCTCAATAATAATTATATTATGGAATCTGAGTCGTAAGCTTTCCATCAGAAGTCCAATTAGTTATTGTTATGTAGCCGCTTTATTTAAGAAGTTATTTATGTAGCGGCCCACCTGAAGGTAATTGCCAAGCAATTTTTGATTTCAACTATGTCAATAGTATGTACAGCCAAGCCACTGCCTACTTTGATAATAGTGGTTTCCAAGCCTGTTTAAAAAAATATTGTGTCGTTTATTCTGAACGATATTAATTCTGCATTAGCATGTGTGTGGAAAGTCTTTGTTGAGACAGAATTTAATTATTTTGTATGACAAATCTATTAAATATTTTCATCAATGCTCATATTATATTGGACAGTCAAAAGCCAAAAATAGCATTTAACTAAAAGTAAATTTACACGCGGCAGTTTGACTGGCAGTTTGGCGGCACGTTCTATGTAGTTAGGTCTATTTGACTAAGGAAAATTAATAAAAAATAACAATTTTGGTGATGTTGGGTGCAAAAATATAGGCGAGATGGCGTCACAACGCGTCCTACGTAATTGGAATCACGATGTATATACATTCAATTTAATTAAACTCATGATACATATTAGCATCTTTACATACATATATGTCTGATTATGTGCTGAATATTATTTGGTTCACATGGCACGATATGTAACGTACTTACATCTAAAGTAACATGCCGTTACGCCTGTATATCCTCCAAGGTTAAGATAGAATTGTATTTCACCTTTATTTTATCACCGTGTTTAGGTAAGCGAGTTTGTTGCCAGCTACCAGAGTATAGTTATTGCAAAGGGCCATGCCAAGACGCCATAGTAATTCGGGCCCACAGTGCACACCTATAAAGGCTAATGATAATAATAGTAAGCAATGCCAATAATTAATTAGCAAAAGAAGTGATTAACAAAAACTTGGCATTTTAAAATGATCAAATCTTCTTATATCTCATCAATACAATTTATATTAAATATGTGCTATATCATTTTATACATTGTTTTAATTTATTAATTAATTGATTGTAAATTAGGAATGAAACAAAACAGAATACATTGCAGTTTTATAGCTTATAGGCAAAATTCATCGATATTAACCGCAATAAATAGACACTAACTGTCACAATGAAGTTGCAAATATAGCAACGGTAAATTACTATTTCGATTAATTACCTGACAACACATTTTTTTAAAGGCAACTCTTTTACGTTCTTGTACTTGCTTGCAAGTTCCATTACATAGTTTAGTCGTTTTCTTATTTAATATTTTTAGAAATATTCCCGACTTGTACAGAATAATAAATACAAGGAAGAACTAGGATAAATATTAATATATTTTTTAGTATAGCCAATTTCTTGTGCACCTCTGGACCTAACACTGGCATGCCCCTTTCAACATATTGAATATAATGCCCGATACGGGATACGTACCGGGTACCTCTGTATTAATGTAAGGTTACTTTGTGACCAACGTAACAGTTTGGTCTCTCGTCTAAAATATATTTAATATTCTGTTTTCATTTCATTTACGCCCATGCTTTTTCTAATATTTGTGAGACATGAATATTATACTTTGTACCATGATAAAATTTACTTTAACAACAGTAATTTTATCTTTATTCAGTTATAATCTACTTTAACAGAATTTGATCGATGTTGTTGGACCCTTTTTTTGCATTAAAAGCAGGCGATCGTTTTAATCAGATCCTAGTGAATTGTTCAAAACAAATACAAAAAAAATTTGCCTGTCGCAAAGGTTTAATGGTCACAACAATGATGCGACTTCTGTTACAGATATACATATATGGCACAAACAAATTGTGAACCTTACACGGTTATTCTGCGTCCATTTATTGATTAGAAAGTTTGTAGATTCCTTCTATACGACACAGGAATTATCACTTGCATATTCTTTATAATATAAATTATTATAATCTGTCATAATTCTAATATGCCCATGATTCTATATTATATAGCGTTTATTTTCCTATTAACTTATAAATATGATCTGTAAAGGCGCACGCACGCAATACTACAACATACATCGCCTACTGGCGTGCTCCTCATTTACAGAAGCTAACTACATACAATAGGCAGATTTCTTAAAATAATAAGATTAAACTAAAGAAAGGAATATCTTAAAATACTGATAGAAATTGCTCAAAAGTGAGTCACACAGTTCGTTTTAAATACGTGAAATGAATTAGACGTGTCCAAATTGTTATCTCATAGAGTCTAAATATCTTTTCTATGGACATTGTTAAGTACTCTCATAAATTCGGTGCCGCTAAATCTTAATTTAGTAATAGTTAATAAGTGAGGAGTTATGAGACAGTATCCACGGCCTGCGGGTCGATGGTGACGGCCGTCTGTTCGCCACTGTCCGTCGACATGACCACTTGGTACGGCACTTTGATCCGTAGGGGGACGCGTAACTTTGTGTTTGAGGGGGCCTGCAAAACAAAATAATACAGCCCGAATACGTGCAAACTGCAAAGTAAGTTTAGGGGACATGTTATAATTTAATTTATAGTTAGTTTCGGATACTTGTTGATACGGTTTGTACGTATTGTGACTATTTGTGGTGGGAGTTGAAGTAAAATAAAAAGCCAACACAAAATAACTTTATCTTGGGTCATGATGGTAATAGAGTTGCCAAAATGATTTGTAATATACCTTTCTGTCTCTCACCTTAAGGATATACAGGTGTGAAGCTATGTATGTAATTCTACGATATCATACACACATCAAGATCATAACAAGATTCCGTGTTCGAAAACTACAGCTGGCAAGTTCAGGAAAGTGGGCGGTACATACAGGTCTGCCTACCTACAAGGAGTGGCGGAGTCGTAATTAACTTACATGTATTGTAATCTCCGGCTTGACCTCCTTCTTGCGGAACATTTGTATGGGATAGAGCGCCGGGATCTCTTTCTTCCTTTCTTTCTGCGGCCGCATCTTCATATGTACCAGCACATGTTTCTGCAGGTGATCCTTGCGGTAGAAACCTATGCAAAGTATATTTAATGAATACTTTATATTCAAATAAAATAAAAGATCTGGCTTGTTGGTGTTGTGCACTGGTTTATAGTAAATTTCTTCAAGTATAACACAGGCCTACGAAAATAGTATATTTTTTGGTGCAGCCCTATTTGTTTCTGTGGTCAATAAGGATAGTAATGTATAATATATTCATGTACGTCATTTTAACTTATCAGCTCTAGTTTACCTACTACACTCATTTTGGGTTTTTCATAAAGTCTTTCTTTCAATAAAACTAATAGAATTTATCTCATTATTTTATTATGGCTAGTGCGTCCAGATGTTGTGTTAACGATCCCAATGTTTGTTATTTTTGAGGTTATACATATTGAAAAATCTGCTAAAATCAATTACAGACTCTGTGATTCACTTGTATTTTGATTAGTACGGCATTTACATATGAAATCAAGATAAAGTGTGGGTGCAAGTAAGTGCAGTACAGTCTCCGAGATAATTTCATTCGAGGATCTCACTCAAGATTTTTAGTAATGCAGACTTCATATGACACTGGCATCCTTCCAGATTTGTGGAAGACAGCTATAGTGACACCTATATTTAAACAAGTGAGAATCGGCAATGAATTGCTGTAAATCTTAGAGTTCGAATGATACCACTATGTTGAGTCGAATGGCGTTGACCGCGAGTCTCTAGCTCTTACGGTTCTTAAGTTGAAAGTTGTGTAACAGACAGACGGACGGACGGACGGACGGACGGACGGACGGACGGAAAGCTGTTATATAAGAGTTTTCGAACTCTAAAAAGGGAGTAAACTCGATCTTGCAAATTATAGAACCATTAGTTTAACTAGTTTAATGTGAAAAATCACGAAGAAAATTATAGTTAAACAAATAAGGCATTTCTTCAAAAGTCACCAAGTTATTTCTGAACAACAGCACGATTTTGTCCCCATCGTTCCACAATATCAAACCTGTTGCTTTGCCTGTCGTCATGGACAAAACACTTCAATGAGAAAGATCCAATCGACGTAATTTATCTTGACTACGAAACAGCCTCCGATAAAGTCCCTAGAATAAGACTTCAGCAGAAATTAGAATTTGTGGGAATACGTGGCAAACTGCTAACCTGGCTTGAGCCTTTTTTAACACAAAGAGGTGAGAGGTGGGGGAAACGATATCGGATCACCGGACGATACATAGTGGAGTACCACAAGGTTCAGTTCTGGGCCCAGTGCTCTACATAATATATACATTTGATGTTCCCAATCTCCTACAATGTATTGCCAGCATCTTTGCTGATGACACCAAAATATTTGCAAATCCGAATTTAGACTACAACCGTCTTCAAAACGACTTGGATAGAATAGCAAACTAGTCAAAATAATGGTAAATAAATCTGAGTAGCTTAAAGTGTACAGTATTGCACATTGGCAGTCGCAACCTCCGCTTACCCTACAAATTAGATAATGAACTGTTGTTGGAGGTTAATGTTCAAACAGATTTAGGTGTGAAAATATCAGAAGACATGAAGTGGAAACATCACGTAATTACAATCACAAAAAAAGCTAGAAGCTTAATCCACCTTATCAAGAAAGCTTTTGTTACCAGAAATGATGCTTAAGATTTACAAAACGTTTGTCAAACTCATCCTAGAGTACGCCTTTCAGGTCTGGAACCACTACTTCATAAAGGACATTGAGCTCTTGGAAAAGATTAAACGCAGTTTCACTAAAATACCACGCTTGCTAAATACACGAATATACGAAGAACGTCTGCAGATATTGAACTTAACAAAATTGAAAGACCGCCGTCATCGCGGAGATCTTATTGAGACATACAAACTTTAAACAGACATTATGACCTTGAAAATATTCACCAACTGTTTATTTGTAATGACAACACAAAACTCAGAGGCCACCACCTTAAATTATGTACCAGTTTCTCAAACAACAACCCACATAAGCACTTCTTGGCTAACCGAATAGTCAGAGCGTGGAACCAGCTTCCAAGAGATGTAGTATCAGCCGAAACTACAAACCAATTTAAAAAAAGACTAGGTAAACATCTACTCAACTCAAACTGATGAGCATGTAATGCAGTAGCCGGATATAGGCATTTATCAGTTGTACACAACTGCTGGCCTGATAATATATACTAATAATAATAAAATACAATTATATTGATATTTTTGTAAAAAGTGCATTTATTTTTATCTCATGAACTACATAGCTAATACAAAAATAACTGTAAAATTTTTGATATAACCGTATAAGACATATTTATAATCAAGTCTAAAATCCCAGGCACCAAAATGAGTGTAGCCCAGTATCATTTTTAAGAAGAATTTCTAACTTGCGTTTAAGATTATAGCTGTATGTGTTGTATGTTGTTAATGTTATATCATTAGTTCAGAGTACTTCGGCAACCCTGTTGCTCTTAAGAAGCTCATTTAATGCATGTAATTTCCATATTTATATATATAATATACCTATTATTTATGTATTTACAATTGAAAGCTCAAGTGTAATGGCCATAGACTTTTAAACACTGCTAATCAGGGGCAAGCTGCCTCAGATGGAAAATGCAGGCTTAGGCAAGGTCCTAGGTTGCCGATCCCCTCTCACTCATTGTGATATATCAGGTATAGACGTACCTTTCCCGCAGTCGGGGCAGAAGAAGGACTTGACGCCGGTGTGTATGTGCAAGTGTATCTTGTAGTGGTCCTTCCTGCGGAAGGGCTTGGCGCAGTACTTGCACACGAACACGCGCTGTGGTGTCGGCAGCGCGCGCTCGCACGCGTGCGCCGCCAGCGCCGACACGTCCACCTGCCACGCGCACATACATCAACTCATACGCATTCAATAGATAAAACAAACAATGCTCGGGATGCAGCAAGCTAGCATAGTACAATAAGAATAGTAGGATAGCTTCATACAAATCGGCCGCCGCCGGTTTGAATGTACGCGTGAGTCGCCGGCGCCGCGTACGCACGCACTTTTCACGCACACAATCACACAGCTAAACGGGGCCGGAGACTCTGTACGGGATGCGCTACGCGTTTGATCGCGCCCATTCACGTACTACACTGCTCGCCCGCTCGAATTCGCTGCTCTCACTGGCCACTTTATACCCATTTAGTTTTGTAATTAACGTTATTATGACTTTAAAAAGAGCCAAAAAATATTGTAGTTTCTTCGGGTGCCTCAATAACAACTCCTCAAACCCGGACTTATCATTCTTCCAAATACCTACTGAACGAGAAGCGTAAGTACCGACCTAAACATTTTTCTAATTAAATTTGGTATGTGTATGTACGCTAATAGACTAGTTCAGGTTTCTGAATTGAGCATTTGAGTTCACAGATATGTAATTGTTCAGAGTCTGGTGTACTATGTTATAAGTAGGTAGGTATGTATTTACAAGCAAAACGTATAATACAATGTGTTAAAAGACAGTAAATTAAACTAGTTCCTCGTCATATAAGGTGTTTAGATAGTTTTATCGCGATATATAACGCTTAGCCAGTATTTGAAAAAAAAAAAAGATATTCAAGCTTCAATTGTGAAGTAGGTATTCAGCGCGATCACTTATAAAAGCGGCGAACAAGCGCGCGCGCCGACAAACCCTGCGCCGTGGTGTTTTGTTGAAACGGTGTAATATTAACACGGGTATTCATTTCAGCACTCACTAGTCACTGTTGGATTGAGTGAATTGAGTGATTGATGTTTAAAATTTGCTTTTCATTTTATTTCGTAAGATAGTCATAGTTTAGTTGTTAAGTTTACATACGTAGTTATTAATAATTATAATATGTACTTCAGGGGTGTTATGTGAGATGTTTTGTTTATGATTCGTTTTTAATACACATACTTCTAAGCGACTATAATGTGCCCGCAGTCACAGAATATATAATAGTAGGTACTAGATACCGGCGATGTTACGGGTATTGAATTTCGGATACGGTTACGTTTACGGATATTGTTAATATTTAACTAAAAATAAAAGTGACAACCCTGTGCGTCAACGCAATAGTAGGCAATTAACTCGCCGATCGGCTTAGCTAACCTACTGTTCTTATTGTACTATGAAGCTAGCCTCGTAATATACAGTGCGAGTCTTCATAATGTGCACATATGAAAATGGGTGAACCTAGACAATAGCCTCTCATAAAAAGTGTTTTGTATGGGATACAGGTGAGGGTTTTATGTTATTTTAAAGCTTGTTAGAAACCGATTAACGTCGATTAATAATAACTAAGGGCAAATGAGGACGTGCAGTTGAGTTTTTTAACAATGTATTAAAATAATCTGTACGGAAATCAGTTTTGCTGTAAAATTTACCTAACCTTATTTTTACGTCACCGGCATTTTTATGGGTGTGAATAGTATTGCGTCGGTATTGCCTACACATTCACTATTATTATTGTTTATTGTTTGTTTCAATACGATTAACCGCCTGGTTCAAAAGTTATAAGGTTTTCTTGGTACAAGGTCCATAACTACTAAAAGAAAATGTAAATAGGTATAAATCGAATAATTTTTATAAAGATTTTTTTGTTATTTTTTCTACCGATAAAATGATGTCTAGTTTCACTCAGTTTCATACGTGCACTTTATGAAGACTCGCACTGTATAAATATGTAGTATAGCTTTGATGGCGCAGCAGCAGAATGCGACTGCCGAGCATTCAATATTTGTGTCCCGACTCAAAAATTTAAATTAAGATTTAGTTTCTAGGAGTCTGGGATCAGGCAGCCAAAAATATTAAGCTTTTATTTGAAGAAACTCTCAATAAAAAGATGTCCAAAAATGCGAAGGTGGTATTGCACATCCTCATGATTCAGAAAGTACGTAAAGCTGGTGGTTCTTCACTTAATCTCTTTTCAATCGTGTCTGACTCCCTTCCCAGCAGACATGAAAGTATGAAGATATAGAAGGCACTTGTGTTTACGCACAATATCTTCTGCGCAGAAATGCCTAAGACTCTGTTAAAATAGTGGCTGCTCTAATCGAAATTCTGAATTAAGGAAATTATTTGATCCATGGTTTCTTGCAATTTATTTTGATTGCTTCTACGTCCATACATTGCTGAACGTGGCAACAGGTTTATCATTTTACAGTATTGCGTAATTAATGTTATTTGGCGTTTACAAATGCTATTCTGTGACCAAAATAAATAATCATAATTTGATTCTGAATTAATACAATTAATTTAAAATAAATGGAATTATTGTTATTTCAAAGAACATTAGCATTATGAGATTAATTGAATATATTTACATTAATTTTGGCAACTGCTTTACAATCAAATAGTCTATTTGCGTGCGATTGTGAGGTCCCGAGTTGGATCCCTTGGACGGACAGTGTCAGAGGGGATTTATGTGAAGGAGTAGCATGAACTTAATGAGCCCAATAGACTGCACAGGTGCGCCACCTTGGGTGATGCTTGCTTGGAATGAAAAAACATACCTGAGGAAATGTGGGACACACATTTTCAGGAATTTAGTATGGATGTGTAGACTTACAAATTCAGCGGGATATTTGTTCTCCTTCTTGGCATCCTTCGGCTGGTCGCGAGCGGCGCCGGGGGGCGCGGTGAGTGCTCGCGTGTCCTCCTCCGCCTCGCTGCATGCCTCCTCCTTGATGGCCGCCATGCACGGGTGACTCGTGAAGTCCTGATTCAGGATGAAACCTGCAACATATTATTAAATTATTGATTACTGGCAGTTCTATGAATGTCAAATATAGATTAGCGAATTAAACAAAAACCAAACAGTCGTTCCTCCTTTTTATTTCGTTCAGTGACATTTGGGTAGCTATAACTTTAAATCCTGATAACCTAAGTGCCAACGCTTCAAAGCATTTAGGATTTGGCATAGACCAGGTTTCCTTGAGTCACCAATACTGCGGACTGGATTGATGGTGCTAAGCAGACCTATAGTTGATAATTATGAAGTGTATTAGCAGTGGCTTTCTACTTCGCCCCATATCAACTGTTATAGGTACAGTCAGCATCAAAAGTCGATGACCACATTCAAATTTTCAAAATCACTGTACATTATATCATCCATAAATTGCTTAACAAGAGAGGGCGCCAGTATTGAATGAACATCATTAAAGTTCAAAATTAACTGAACACTACTCGTCAATGGTCACTGAACACCATTTTGTCAAAAATTGCTGATCGTTATAATATCCGAAAACATCATACCATTAAGTTTTACAAAAGTCACTGAACAATATAAAATGCTTGTTTTGGTTATCTAGTGTAATCACAGCAACGTCCAAAAATAACTTAACATCATTAATAACAAAAGTTACTGAACATTACTTTGTTTCGGATTCGTAGCGTGTAAACTTATACTATCAAAAGTAGCTGAACTGCAAACTAAAAAACGTTGACGATGTTGCTGTATTACGATTGAATAGTAACCATATTTGACTATCAAAAATCACGCAGATTCTGTTTGAATTTATACCATCGCGTAATTAATTATTTTTTTAGTTCGATTGAATTGTAACCTTATTTGTAAAGCAATAAGACTCATTTTCAAAAATCACGCAGATTCTGTTCAAATTCATACCGTCGACTTAGTTTATGATTTTTATAGTTACGATTGAATTAGAACCTAATCTGTATACATATAAGACTCATTTTCAAAATTACCACAAATTCCGTTTTAATTCAATTCTTTGGGAAACATAGTTGTGGGTATTTGAAAAATTGTTACCCTTGAATGTAAAAAGAATATTTATACTTAATTATCACTTTGTATCGGATGTAGACCATTGCGGTTGCAATTACTTTTCATCTATAAATATTGTATTAGTTATCAATTGCGCTTTAGTAACAAATAAACATTATAATGCCATTTAATGTTCATATTACTGCACATGAACGTCACAGAATAGTGATATTGCGAGAAGAAGGAGTTTCTGTTGCCGAAATAGCTAGAGAAATGGGAGTTGCTGTAAGTTATTTTATTTTATGTATTTTGAGATTATACAGGATGTAAATGAGAAGATGTTTTTAAGATACTGTGAATAATATGAGATTATGACATACCTACATCCAAATTGTTTTGTTCCAAATTTCATCCAAATGTATTCAGTAGTTTTATCGTGATGAATAACAAACATATAAGCTTTGACATTTATAATATTATTAAGAAAGGATTAATACCAAGACTTATACACACGTATTCGCCACACGAATGTTTGTCCTAAGTGGGAATCTAACAGGGTAGAATCAAAATCGGACACATAGCATAGGTCACTTCCGATCAATAAGGTGTTAGGTTCTAATGCATGTTTTTTTTTGTAGCGTAATACCGTGTACTTGTGGATAAGGCGATGGGATAATGAAGGAAACGTTGATGAAATTAAGAAGACCGGTAGACCAAGAAGAACTTCACGAACACAGGACGTAAATATCATTCGTCAATTCAGAGAGACTCCGTTCCTTCCAACCAGAAATGTAGCTATAGCTAACAATATTTCTTTAACCACCGTTCGTCGACGTCTCCACGAAGCTGGTATACATTGCCGAAAACCGGCCCGTAAGTTAAAATTTACTGCTCGACATAAGTTGCAAAGACTTCAGTTTGCAGAACGATATTTAAATTTTGATTTTTCCAATGTAATATTTGCTGATGAAAAGACCTTCAAATCTTCTCAACACGGTCGAATTACGTTATGGAGAATTAATAATTCCCGTTATCAAGAGGAGCACTTAATAGAAAATAGATCCAGTGGAAGGATTTCTGTGGGTCTTTGGGGGTGGATGAATAAAAGTGGACCAGGGGAACTGATAGAAATTGGTGGACGGCTAAATGCCGAAGGCTACAAAGACATCTTGCAAGATGTTTTACTGCCCACAGCACAAATAGTGTTACCTGATATGGCCCCATTACATTTCATACATGACAACTGTTCAATCCACATGGCCCGAGTGTGCAGAGCTTGGTTCCGGGATAACGCTGATCACATTGTCGAAATTCCATTCCCACCAAAGAGCCCAGACCTTAACCCCATCGAAAACTTATGGGGGCTTATGGTCCAGGCTTGGGATGAAAGCACTCCTCGAACAAGGGAAAATTTACTAAATCACGCCATAGAAATCTGGGAAGATTTTAGGGGACGAGACTTACTCTTACTTACTTGTGCAAATATGGTAAACTCCATGCGAGAACGTCTCCAAAATGTCATCGATGCCAATGGGGGACACACTAGGTTTTAATTCTAAGTAGTTTAAGTCTAATCATAATTGTAATTGATAAAAAATCATACCTTGTTTTTGTTTATAAAACATTGATTTGATTATGAAAGTTTAAATTATTTTATTATGATTGTGTTGATTTGTAATTAAAACAAGTAATAATTATCTGTATTGATTTATCGAACCATTTAATTTAATTTTGTTGATAATAAATAAAAGGGTGGTGATTTACATGTGCATGTGTCTACTTGATTTATATACCAAACACACATACCTGCCGAAAAAAATACACATACATATTAAACCCAAAATCGTTTATCTCTAAAGTCCCTGAACAAAATGAAATGGCATTTTGTTCAGGGACTTTAGAGATAAACGATGGTATGCTATTTTTGTCTAAAATTTGTTCAGAAACTTTAGAGACGAAGAATGTTATGCTTTTTTTACTATAACTTTGTTTAGCGACTTTTGAAAAGTAATGGTCACCTACTTATGCCCTTTTATGATAATCATTCATTTCTGGCGCTTGTCATGTTGAGCGATTTAGGTATAATACGGTGAACAGCGATTTTGAAAATCTAAATGTAGTCATCAACTTTTGATGCTGACTGTACATGAAAATCAAGACTGAGGATTTTTCGTGCTGCGTGCTTTTATATATCTCATAAGGGATTATGAGATATATAAAAGAAATAGTACACAATAGTTTCTGCCGAGGTGACCTAAACATGACGATATTAACGTTGCTAACTTCGGGGATCAAACGACTTGCGCAGCCCAGTTGACCTATAGTGTATATGATTCTTACCTTCCCCACACATGTTGCACCATATGGTGGGCTGGTCTTTGGAGTGTACATTCATGTGCACCTTGAGGTGCTGGCGCCGCTTGAACCGGCGGTGGCAGACCTCGCACTCGTGCGGCCGCGACTCGCTGTTGTAGCGGCTCTGCTTGTCTAACACCAGGAGCCCGTTGTCTGGCGACTGGAAATTATACATTGTTAATAGTCTTAACCTTTCTCACACTGAGAAGAGGCTCTTGCCCAGCAGTGGGACAGTAAAATACAGGGCTATTTATTTAATTATTTATTATTTTACACGCTGTAGCGTGTCAAATCATGTGTTGTCGTATTTAAAGGTTATATAGGGGACCTTGTTACTAACGGGAACTCTCATAATGATATAAGCATTTATATGATATAAGCAATAATATAAAAAAAATTAAATAATCTTGGCTTAATGATTTTACTCATCAGATAGACTAGCTGATTAGAAATGAATGATAAGAAACTCTAAGTAATTACTGTCGAAGATGCGGAAGACGTCATAACCGAATTAGTCCGAGAATGTCCGAAAACAATGAAGTAGTAAGTAAGTTTCAGTTTAAGAGTAAGTTAGTGATATTCACATGCAACAAACTGTGCATCGCCGAGGAACGATGAATGTAAATTGATGAACATAACTACCGACGTTTCGGTTGCTTTTCAGCAGCCATGGTCTCCCCGTGACCATGGCTGCTGAAAAGCAACCGAAACGTCGGGGAAAGTGTAAAATTAAATTAAATCTAAATAGTTTTAATAATAATTTAATTAGCTTAAAAATTTGTAAAGTTTAATAGTAGTAGTAGTGTAACAGTTTTCAAAATTATGTATTAAAGTGTCAAATAAATAACGCGATAAAATCCGTATATAGTAGTTTAATTTCAATGAAAGGATTACTAGCAATCTCGTTCGCAGATTAATTTCTTTTTGTTAAACTCTCTAAGCCTTAGCTGGAGGCATTAACAGAAAATTGACGTGATCCCACAGCTAACACAAACACTTGTCTAATCAAATGTCTGTGTAGGAGTGGGTTTACGTCAATATTATTGGAGGTAAATATACTCACGTAAGTTTCGTCAATCTGTAGGTAGTCCCCGAGTATGTGCGTGTCGTCGGCGGAGTGCGGCGGCAGGTGGAAGTTCATGTGCGCGAGCAGCTGATGCTCCAGGTGGAACCCTGAAGACAAACAAGAGACGTTTTTTTATATCTACTATTTTACAATACACAGAAATAACATTTTGCAAACGTGGGGCACTAGAAACGCTTATCCTCATCACAACTAGTGTTGTATACACCTGTATATGCATTTCGCTTCGTACCATTCCCTAACTGTTCTACGATGTGTCGATGGTGTAACTTTCAGTAAATAATTAAACTATTTAAAAAAACATACGTTTCGTCTCGTACGCGGTTCAAGCCCGCAATGGACCGGAGCAATGGAAAAACTTACGCCATTTCTTAATTTGTGCAGTCGATTTCGGTTGTTAAAATGCCAGCCATCATTGAAAACTTATTGTTTGGGCGTCGTGCACCGGTGTGCCGTTGCGACTCATTAGGTTAAAGGTCGACCACTGCTGAATCTGCGTATCATTCTCCACTGCTCATCTACATGTCATCTGTAGGTCGAAGCTTGACCTACAGATGATATGTAGATGAGGCGGGCCGTGCATCTTATTCGCTACCACGACGACGATGTGCTTGTATGTATGTCTTTGTCTCGCCTACATTTCCGAAGCAGACCCGACTTGTAAGACACACTCACATTTCGCTACTATAGTTTTAGGTCAGCTTGATAATTTTAGAACAAAATCAGTTAAGTTCTCTACTTTTGTTCTCTGCTAGACTTTCCTTGTGATGACATTTGTATGCTTCTGGCAATCATAGAGAAACTTTGACTATACAAAATGATATCGTGTATCTGTTTTAATTACAAATAAAGGGGGCGAACCTATCGCTGTTGACTGGGCACACTTCCAGTACAAAATGTTAATAGCACTGCTTAATCCGGGAATAAAATCAGACACCTTATACACAGCAGTCGCTTATACTTCTGCACTTCTTCTGTCACCTAAGCAATTAATTAATTAATATTTTCATAATATACTATATTCATAGTTAGTACCCGCCCGCTCACTATAACGTGGGACTAACACATACACACGCACAGTAGGTACACATAAGGCCAGCTAATCCTCAGAGGGATACATGCCCACGCGTGACGCTAGCACCACTCGCTCGAATGACGTAACGAATCCCTCAGACTTTCCACTATTAATAGATAGACTAGCTGGGATCTAAGTATACTTTCAAGTCTATAAAGCCTATACTATCTAGTCTGCCTCAGTGCAGCAGACGGTCGATGATCGAATAACCGGCTCTGTTTAGTTTTGTCAAAGATCTTTCTTGATGTTCAAATTAAACTGCTTTACACAGATTGTATTGCGCTGTTTGCTGATACACTTTAGTATTATTTAAGCTATTTAAATTGTTAAAACTGGTTTTATTTCAATGTATAACATTCGCATTAACGTAATATTATGTAAATCTTTCCTGATGATTATTTAGACAAATCTTCGACATTCAGGCAAAAATAAATGGGCATCATTGCTATAAACTAATAATCGAGTATAACAAATGTAATAAGAATCTATAAAAATACGACATCGTCGGAGCACGTGGCAGTTCAAAGATTATGCGTCTAGAAAAATAACGCGATCTTAGGTATGAATGTGGAAGTAACTTAATATTGTCTTCTGTTTACGCGAATATTACTCATTGAAATTAAACTACTATATACGGATTTTATCGCATGGCTGCTGAAAAGCAACCGAATCGTCGGGGAAAGTGTAAAATAAATTAAATCTGAATAGTTTAATAATAATTTAATTAGCTTAAAAATTAGTAAAGTTCAATAGTAGTAGTAGTGTAACAATTTTCAAAATTTTGTAATAAAGTGTCAAATAAACAACGCGATAAAATCCGTATATAGCAGTTTAATTTCAATGAATAATATTCGCGTAAATAGAAGACAATATGTTATATGATATTTCTGTACTGGTCTAAGTACGAGAATGGTATCGCCATTTTGATTTTAAGCATTTTGATATTCAACATATCAAATGCATTCAAAATGTTTAAATAGTGTCTCGGCACATAGCTTTAATGTATATTATCCAGAGATAAATGTTCTTGATCTAGGTGTTCATATATTTATAATTTTCGTGTTACAGTGGCACTCGGATTATGTTACTTTTATCTTAAATACTACTCCAAACATTCAGACAACGGACACATGGAACATCTAGACTCGGAACAACCATTTGTGTATCACACAAATGTTTGTCCCGTGTGGGATTCGAACCTACAGCACTCGGCGTAGCGGCAGTGGCGAGTCGACCAAATTAACCACTACACCTTCCGTTCAGTCTATGTTCCTGGTCTAGATGTTCATATGTTTATAACTTGCGCGCGTTGCATAAAAATACAGTCCTGATACTCGGATTATACTAGCATTGTCAACGGAGCTTTTCACTCTTACCGTGTTTGGCTGAATATCGTTTTCCCATAGAAAGACTACCATCTTACAAAGGCATAATGATATATTTTGTAGAATAACCAAATTGTACTATATTTCTTTATTTAAAAAATTCACACCCTAGCACTCCTAGCACTCCCATCACACATCCCAACATCCCAGTGTTATCGAGCATTTACAAATATTGGAACAACGGATACAGGGAACCTTCAATATAAGAACGACTACTTGTGGATCACACAAATTGTTGTCCCGTACGGGGATTGGATCTACATCACTGGCAGTCGCGAGACGACCATTTAAATCATTGCGCCATGCAGTCATCAGATGTTACAAGACTTGGGGTTGTTACTATAGCATTGGTTTTTACACATCCGAATGACATTACTAGTTACTACATTTACGCATAATAGTATCCACTATAGAGCTAAGCCGAGCTGCTAAAGTACATTTAACTAATTTTTTTGTACTTAATTATCATAGAGAATAAGAGTCAGCAATATAAACTTCGTTTGTCTACCATAGCCACGAACGTACAGTTCAACCTTGACAAACCCAAAACAGAGCAAAAAGCAATATCAGAACAAAACACAGCCAGCTCCAAAACCCAACGGTCGGGTCGGGTCGGGACCCTAAACATAATCCGGCCCTCCCCCCTTTAAGTCCCGACCCTCCCAAAAATAAATTAGATCTCTAAAACCGTCCATAATCTAGCGTCCCTTGAACCACCCCATCGTTCCCCCTCGCATTGCCCATGGGGGATCGCCCCTATCGTCCCAGAATAGGGGAGGGTCTAAAAAGGTCGGCTGGCCTGCTGTTGCTATGTGTTCATACGTGGACGAGTAATTGTAAACTGGCCATCTAGTATTGATTTGTACCGATACGTGTCGTACACTGTATCTGCGCTCCGCTCCTATCTATCTTCATATAGTATATACAACCGTTTGATAGAATACTGAGAGTCCAACCGGGTGGAAATCACGTTAAACCTCTTAGGCGCCGCTACATATATTGCAATATCTGTTCCTGAACGATACTGCCCGCACATCGTCGCCAATATATATATATATGTGGCAGTATAGTAAAATTTAAAATTGGGGTTTATCTGATTAACGTTCTAACGAGGTTGAACCTTTTCTTTATAATGCGATTTTGATCGCTTGCTGAAAGGACCCGTTTATAATGTTATATGCACACCTACCTAGCCTAAGTACGTACATATTCAAGCTTGTTTCCTAGAGGGGCAGCCAAGGACGGGTACGAAATTATATTTGCTACAAAACTTTAAAATAGCTTTCGGATTTCGTTCAATCAATCAAGAACAACTGTAAAATAGCAAGTAATTCAATTGCGTCGTCATTTCCTACAATGATGTTCACTTGGCCAGAATTGTGGCACGCGCATGGCAATCGTATACCACCTTGTTTATCTTCACTATTCTATGAATCGCTAGGTATTAAATATCGATGACAAATTCTTCGAAAGTACCTACTTACTTACTCGTTCGAAATCCCTTGGCAATATCGACACATGAGTTGAATAACAACGCAATAGAAAAAGCATAGATTTTAGAAGCGGACATGGACTATTAAGTCACTTAATTTTAAGTAAATAAATTGCTTTTTTCATATAGAGCATTATGCGATAGCCGTTGTGAGAGCGTTGGCGTCGGCGCTGTCCTATGACACAGAGATATCGAGTTAGATCTTACATTACGCATCTATGCCTATTTGAAATATGTGCGCTTCGATGTTTTGATTTAAAGAGCATATGCATGATGAAACTTGCAGTTCTGAGAATTCTCTGCAATGTTCTCGAGTATGAATGTGGCTATAATCCGCACAGCCTACCAGCGCGATAGACTACACCTGTGCCGTGTTTGATTGCCAAGAGACCAGTGACAAGTTAGTCAACAGTGCTGATTTTAAACTACTATTAAGTATATGATTTTCTGAGATAATTTATACCAAAGTACAAGGTTGAGTTAATTATCATGTTCGGCTATATTGTGAACGAGTTTCAGGTATCGTTGGAGTTCATCGCAGCAACAGTAGAAATGTACACTGTTGTTCCTAACTTGGACCGAAGTACACAGCCTGTATACAGAAGTACATAAACAGAGCATTTACGAGAAAGCATGAAGTAGCAGAAGAAGCAGATATTATGTATGGCAGATAAGGGTCTGAAGGCGGCAAAAGTCCGATAGTTCAATTTATTAGGTCCTGTATACTAGCCTACTATTAAAGTGCTTTAGTTATTAGGCTCTCCTACAAATATTTTTTCTAGCTTCAACAAATAAAGCATACTTAATTAGATATTGCTGATTGTTGTAAGTCTAGTTGATGATCGTCAGTGAAGATCATACGTTACTTATACTTTAGGGTTTATACTCTCATAATATTGTCTTACTTTTGCGCGAATGTGGGTATAATCCCACATTAAAATTAAACTACTAAATCAGGACGAAGTTTACAGCAGTTTTGTTATTAAAATACACAGCGTTTGAAGAACTATTTAAGAATATATACCTATGTTTACACTTTCCCAACATTTCGGTTGCTTTTCGACAGTCGAGGTCGCGAGGAGTCTGTCTCCCCGTGACCTTGGCAAGTGTATATATAAATTGTTAAAATAGTGATATCTTAATATTCCGCGAATGAATCCCTATTACGTTGTTTAATTTCAAAACATTTCCTCATTGAAAGCACAAAGTTAAGTGGAGAGTGAGTTTACTGAAGTTACATTTAAGTTAGTTGACGAGTTCATGCGAAGGGGCTGATCCTATGAGAACATAATATACAGCCGTGACTTAATTAGATAATATGTGAAAATGTAAAACTAAATAAAGTATTGTGTACACAACAACAAACAATTGTTTTGTTAACCTTTTGAACGCCAACGTCGTCTATACTCGACATGCGCAAGCGTGCCCTGTGCGCCAGCGTCGTCTATACTCGACAAAACAGTTTTTTGTCGGTTCACAGAAAAATACTAAATAAACATATTAAATCATTCGTTTTCTGTGTTTTAGTGATACAACTTAAAAATTGAATCCCCAATTATTACTTAATTGTATACAGCAAACAAAATTGTTATTAGTTATTAAAATATTTGATCATAAAAAACAATATATAATATATCGATTTTCGGGCTTGGCGTACAGGACATGGAGATGCCGTTATGGCGTGGCGTTCAAAAGGTTAATATGTACATATATTACGAACTCTAAATCGCAAAAGCCGTAGTGTAGACGTTTAGGCGACAGTGTAGTAGTGCGCATAATTGCTCTCGAATGATATTCGAATAGGTAGAGCTTTGCCCAACGCGACAGGTACCTGCTTTGTACGGTCAACGATACAGTGCATGTGCGTTGTGTTGTTTACGAATAGTGTGGTAAATTCACTTCAATATTTGAATGTAATTTGTGCACATCGCTATTTATAATTGAGTAATCGTAATCTTGTTCCACACTCATACTACCGCTATCCTGAACCAATAATCTAAAATATGCATTAGAGTAAATGGGAATACTCTTTATATTTCTGTAAATTAATATAATAGATATTAATCCTAACTAATATTATAAATGCGAATGTGAATTTATTTGTTTGTTACGCTTTCACGCCTTAACTACTCGAACGATCACAATGAAATTTTTCATATCCGTTGTCAGAAGTACAGAAAAGGACAATGGGTACCTTTCATCAGGAAAAAGTACTGTTTCCGAGGTGTAGAAATTAGATATAACTTACATTTATACGAACGAAGCCGAAGATGTGTTGCACTTTGCTCTTACTACCTTTTATCTATACCTAGCACACCACTCTAGTATAACATTTTCTTTTATTCAATAATTAATATTTAGCTTTGTAATTGAATACTTCAATTTTGAAAATTGAATACCCACCCCTCGATTTCGTAAATATTAAAGCTGAAAATCCACTGGTGTGGTAGAAATTGCTTCAGCTTGAGATGGTATGAATGGCACGGAGGGGAGGCCTGAGGGATGAGGAGTTATTTTCATACATATTTCGGGCGCACGGTTCATGTATGGAGTAAAGACATTACAGTCTTGTAAGGCTTTTAAGGCGATAGAACTTCAAACTTATTTATTTGTGTGATTTTGGGTACAATAGTTTTTAAGCTAAATCATTCATGAATCTCCAAAATCATATTTTTATTGCAATGTCAGGTGTATCTATCTTATAATAACACTAGTAGTTTGCCCGCGGTTTCACCCGCGTAAGTCCCGTTCCCGTGTGAATATCGGGTTTCACCCCTTTCGCCCCCTTCGGGGCGGAATTTCCAAAAATCCTCTCATAGTGCTCCCCTACACTCTCCAAGGAACATACATGCCAAATTTCAGCTTCTTGCGTTCATTAGTTTCGGCTGTGCGTTGTCCGTCAGTAACGGAAGAGTTTTAAATATATAGATTTAAAGTCAAATGACATGCACGGCAATATAATAATATATAATTATAATTGACAATTAATTACGATAATCAATTACAATAATAAAATTTCAATAATTAATAATAAATTACATTAATTAATCAAATAAGAAAATTAATAAAGGTGATAATAATAATAATAATAATATTCTACCACATACACACAACACCATCTAGCCCAAACTAAGCAGAGCTTGTACTATGGGTACTAGACAATGGATAAACATACATATTAAAGAAAAGAGAATTAAAGTTGCTATATTAGATCATAAAAGATTATCATTTAAAAACTCTATAGTCTAGTAACTTTTATCAATGAGCATTTTCCTTAGCGTAAATTTAAATTGAACTATGGCCATATCCTTTATGTGATCAGGTATTTTATTATATACCTATATTTTTTTGGTCCCTTACAAAATATGCTTTTATGCACTAAAATTTACTTATATATTGTATAGGTATTCTTAATTATTACTATGTTTTTTTTATGTGCGACGTATGTATAATTTCTGGTAAAAGTGAAATCAATTATTATTATTCCTAGCTGACCCGCGCAACTTTGTCTGCTTCACATAAGAGAATTTTCCCCGTTTTTGCAACATTTATCATTGCTGCTCCGCTCCTATTGGTCGTAGCGTGATGTTATATAGCCTAAAGCCTTCCTCGATAAATGGGCTATCCAACACTAAAAAGATTTTTCAATTCAGACCAGTAGTTTCTGAGATTACCGCGTTCAAGCAAACAAACAAACAAACTCTTCAGCTTTATAATATTAGTATAGATTAAAAAATTGCTGCCTTGATCCCGTGATAAGTTTGCGCTATCGTTTACTGACCGATCGCGAAATCAGTCAGTTAAATTATTATTGGGGTTTCCTGAAAGAAATATTTCGTTGCCCAGTGTCTGGAACTGTGCCCGGTGAAAGTTAATAGACCAGAACTCTAAAACATGACAAGGAAAGTTCTATACCTTGACTTTTGGGGTAACCAGGTCTAAAGCCATATTGTATACATGCTTAAGACTTGTTCAGAAACTAGAAAAGTGTATTTAACTCCTTGGTACTTTGTTAGGTTAGGTTAGGCTTTCTATTATGGTGGGGTGTGTGGCCAGAGAACCTCCCAGTGTGCCTGACGGCTGCTGGTCCTTTCCACACTTCTCGTGGGATGGAACAGCATACGTTGGGCCGGTGCACCCCGGGCAACTCGGGTAATAATGTCCTTTCGGGGGCATTATTACTCGTGGCTAATACTCTGGCACGCATAGGGAACCCGAGGCATCTTGTCTCGGGATTATCGGCCCGCGAGGGCCGCGTATGGGGGTCTCTCCACGTGTTCCTCTGATTAGCAGAGGACACGTGGATTTGAGACGGGGGGGATAGAGGAAGAAAACCTCTCTAAAAAATCACCAGTGGGGGCCGTAAGGCCGGGGCGGGTTGTGCGTAGGGCTGAGGGCTGTCAATAGCCCTGGCATTAGGCGGGGGCACATAGGGGAGGGGAAACCTAACCCTGCCTCCGTCTACACATCGTTACCCGTTGAGTGTCGTTGATCACGTCTAGCGGCTCAACGGGACCGAGGGGCTTGCCTTAGTTGGCCGGCCCGCGAGAAGGAAAACTCAGAACACCCAACAGCGAAGTTGTAAAAACCTCTGGGTACCTGCCGTCCCCCAGCAGTATATAGGCCTTCCCCCGGAATGAGCGTCACCCGGGGGTCGAGTTTAAATCGTCTCTACTCGTGGGTACAAAAATGGAAAAACTAAACACAACCAAAAAACCAGATGAGGAGAAGAAGACGGAGGAGCATGGAGTCCCATTGCGCGACTCCAAAGGTCGCTTCGTCACAGCAGGGGACAGTGTCCCGGGCGTGCCGAAGACACGGTCGAGGTGTCGGGTGGCGGCGCTGGCGCGCAGCGACTCCTTGTCGAGCGTGCTCAGCGCCGGCACCGGCACTGACATGGACGTCGAGTCGCGGGCGGGCTCGGGCTCGGAGGCCAGTCGACCTCAGAGCCGGTGCTCGTCGGCGGCTCGACGGGAAAGGGAGGAGGGGGAGGAAAGCTCTGCTTCCCTCACCCGCAAGTTCTGGGCTGCGCCTGGCGCTTCCGCGAAGCGCCGGAAGACATCGCACCACGTGTCCGATTCTGGCTCGGACACGGAGGTGGAAGCAGTGGAGGGGACGCCCTGTGGTGAAAGGGCTGCTTCCCCGATGCCGCCTCCCTCCACGAGGAAGGTCCACGGGCAGCCTTTGCCTGCCCGTCGGGACGCCCTCAAGGCGGCTGAGGTCGCGGATGCGTCCCCCGACGGAGGGAACTCGGTTGCCGACCTCAGGCAACGGTTCGAGGCCGGCGCCGAGACAGTCTTGAGGGTGGCGGCCCGGTCCGGCAACCTTAAGGGGGGGTTCGTCCGGGACCTAAAAACCGCGGCGGAGGACATGAGGGAGGCCTTCTTCCATCTGTGGGGGCAGACTTCCTCCGACTTGCAGAGGCGCTGGAGGTCGGAGAATGAGGGGCTGCATAGGCAGCTGGCGGAGCTCCGGGCTGAAGTGACGGCCATGAAGGCGGCCGCTGCCACTGCCGCTCGGGCCGACGCTGCGAAGGCAAAGTCTGCCAAGGGGCCCCGGGAGCAGTTCCCGCCCCTCTCGCGGCGCACAGTGCAGCCCCTTACTCCCGCGGAGGACAAGCGTCCCGCCTGGGCGGACGAACTGATGCGGGCCACAGTGGCTCAAGCGCGCAACGTTGTAGAAGCGTGCCTGGCTAACTGTGGCCTCGCGCCCGTCCCGACCCCGGGCCCTCCGCTCGGGGGCCGCCCCCGGATGGTCGGGGGTGCGCCGGCTGGCCCGGCGCAACCGGTGGCACGGCAGCCATCTGCCCCCACACCGTCGGCTTCCTCTTCCAAGGGGAAGGGCAAGGGAAAGGCGACTGCCACTGTAGCGCCGCCGCGCCCCGCCCCCCAGCCCAAATCTGCCCCGGTGGCCTCTACGTCGGCTGAACAGCCTTGGACGGAGGTCACCAGGAGGCAGAGAAAGAAGAAGAAGAAGGTCTCCCCGGCTCCCCCAGTAAACAAAAAGAAGGGCCCCCGCCCGACTGACCTGCGTCCCCCGCGCTCCACCGCCGTTGTGGTGGAGCTGACAGAGGAGGGGCTCCGGCAAGGAGTGAGCTACGCGGGCGTCCTCCGGCGGGCCACTCAGGCCATGAAGGCGAATCTCGCCGAGATGGGCCTCGCTGGAGGCGTTTGTTTTAAAGTTGCCGCCACTGGGGCCCGAATCTTAGAGGTCCCAGGTGCCACCTCCGGCGACAAGGCGGACAGGGTAGCCGCTACAATTCGGTCCCTGTTCACGCCTGAGGAGGTTAAGATCTCCCGCCCGGTGAAGTCCGCCGAAATGCGGATAACCGGGCTGGACGACTCGGCCTCCTCCGAGGATGTCGCCGCTGCGGTGGCACAAGCCGGAGCCTGCCCTCAGGCGCAGGTCAGGGTGGGGGAGATGCGCCGCAGCGAGAGCGGACTGTGCACGGTGGTGGTGCGCTGTCCCATCGCTGCGGCGAAGAAGGTTGCGGCCGGCCGTTTGCTGGTCGGGATGGTCTCGGCTCAGGTGAAGCTCCTGGAGCCGAGGCCTAGGCGGTGCTACCGCTGCCTCGAACCGGGGCACGTGAGGCAGCAATGCACCGCCGAAACTGATCGCAGTGACTTCTGTTTTCGCTGCGGCCAGCCCGGCCACAAAGCCGCCGCCTGCTCCGCTGCAAAACTTTCCTGCAGCATCTGTTTGGCTGCAGGAAAGCCGGCGGAGCACCGGATGGGGAGCAAATCTTGCTCCCCACCAAAAAGACGTAGGGCCAGAGGGGCGGTCGCCAGGACTCTGGCCGCCCCGGCCCCCTCCCAAGCAGGGAGCAGTAGGGAGGCGATGGACACGTAATTAATTATGGTCCATCGCCTCCTACAGGTGAATATTAACCACTCCGCCAGGGCGCAGGATATCTTGTTGCAGCATATGGCGGAGTGGTCAATAGACATCGCCGTGGTCGCCGAGCCTTACTGCGTCCCCAGCCGACACAACTGGTTTGGGGACCTCGGGAGCTCGGCGGCCATTGTTTCGTCTGGACCCTCGCTCCTGGTGATGACAGACAGGGGCGAGGGTTATGTGTGTGTTGATTGGGAGGGAACCGTTCTGATCGGGGTGTACTTCTCTCCGAACCGGCGCCTCGCCGAGTTTGAGCGATTTTTGGGCGCGGTGGGGGCCGTGATTAATCGGTACCCATCGCGTCCGGTCGTGGTGGCGGGGGACTTCAATGCCAAATCAACGGCTTGGGGATCCCCTGTCACGGACGCTCGCGGCGACGCGCTGGAGGAGTGGGCGATTGCGACCGGCCTCGTGGTTCTGAACCGGGGTTCGGTCGCCACGTGCGTGCGCTGGCAGGGCGAGTCCATTGTGGACATTTCGTTTGCAAGCCCTGCCGTAGCGCGCCGCGTCCGGGACTGGCAAGTGCTGGTCGAGGCGGAGTCTCTGTCGGACCACCGTTACGTGCGGTTCGACGTCTCCGCCTCACCAGCGATCCCGGACGATCGCCCGAGGAGAGTGCACACCCCGTCGTCCCCACGATGGGCGTTGAAACGTCTCAATGTAGACGTGCTGGTGGAAGCCTCCATCGTCCAGGCCTGGACCCCGATGGGCGAAGGGCCTGTGGAGGTCGAGCTAGAGGCAGAGTGGTTCCGGGGCGCGATGACGCTGATTTGCGACGCGTCGATGCCCCGGGCCAGTACTCGACCTCCGAGGCGTCAGGTGTACTGGTGGTCTGAAGACATCAGCGAGAAACGCGCCGCGTGCATTGCGGCGCGTCGCCAGTACACTAGGTACCGCCGACGCAGGCGGTACCGTGACCAGACCGTGGAGGCACGGCTGCGGGATGCGTACAAACAGCGAAAGTACGCCCTGCAGTCCGCCATCAGCGAGGCCAAAACCCAAAGATGGGAAGAGTTCCTGGGGACTCTCGAGGCAGATCCGTGGGGCCGTCCGTACAAGGCGGTCAGGGGCAAGTTGCGCCCCTGGGCCCCACCAGTCACCGAGAGTCTCCAGCCCCGGCAATTGGAGGAGGTGGTCTCCGCTCTCTTTCCTTCGAGAGCGGAGCACTCGCCTCCCGTAATGGCGCCGCCCGAAATTGAGGAGGGCGGTGCTGATGCCGGGGCGCCAAAAGTTACAATGGCGGAGCTCGGCGCGGCTATGATGCGGATATGTAAAAATACCGCCCCGGGGCCGGACGGAATTCCTGGCCGCGCCTGGGTTTTGGCCTACGACGCCCTAGGGGACCGGCTCCTCAGGCTGTTTAGCGCCTGTCTGGAGTCGGGACGGTTCCCTTCCAGGTGGAAGACGGGTAAGCTGGTCCTCCTGAGAAAGGAGGGCCGCCCCGCGGACTCTCCCTCCGCGTACCGCCCCATAGTGCTGCTGGATGAGGTGGGTAAGCTCTTTGAGCGTGTTGTTGTTGCCCGCCTCTCCAGGCACCTGGTGCGGGTGGGCCCCGACTTGTCCGAAGTCCAGTTCGGTTTCCGGGAGGGCCGATCGACGATTGACGCGATTAGTCGCGTCAAGGCCCTCTCGGAAGAGGCGGTCGCCTCGCGCGGGGTGGTGTTGGCGGTGTCCTTAGACATCGCCAACGCGTTCAACACCCTGCCGTGGGCGACTATCAGGGAGGCGCTCCGATTTCATGGGGTGCCTCCCTATCTGCGCCGAATAGTCGGGGACTACCTGCACCAGAGGAGTGTGTTTTGTGTGGGGCGGAACGGAGAGACGTTCCGGAGGGAGATGTCGTGCGGTGTTCCACAGGGATCGGTTCTGGGTCCGATCCTGTGGAACATCGGCTACGACTGGGTGCTGCGGGGCGCCCTGCCCCCGGGAGTCGGCGTAACTTGCTACGCCGACGACACGCTGGTGACGGCCCGGGGAGAGGATTACGGGGCAGCTGCCCGTCTTGCCACGGCTGGAGTTGCCCTGGTTGTCGGCAGGATTAGGATGTTGGGACTGGAGGTGGCGCTGGAAAAGTCCGAGGCCCTATTATTTCATGGGCCTCGGCGGGCGCCGCCACCAGATGCCCACATCATCGTTGGAGGGGTCCGCATCGGGGTGGAGCCGAGTATGAAATACTTGGGGCTCCACCTCGACGGCCGCTGGAACTTTCGCGTCCATTTTAGCCGCCTGGCCCCCCAGCTGATGTCGGCGGCAGGAGCGCTTAGCTCTTTGCTGCCGAATATCGGGGGGCCGAGTGTCGTCTGCCGCCGCCTCTATTTGGGGGTGGTGCGGTCGATGGCGCTCTACGGAGCGCCCATTTGGGCCGACGCCCTCGATCGCCACAACGTCGCCCTCCTGAGGAGACCGCAGAGGGCGATGGCGATCAGGGTGTCGCGGGCGTACCGCACCGTCTCCTATGAGGCGGCGTGCGTTTTGGCGGCATCGCCGCCTTGGGATTTGGAGGCGGAGGTCCAGGCGTCAGTGTATTACTGGCGCGCGGACCTCCGGCTCCATGGCGAGGAACCCACGCATTGTGTGGTGGAGACGCGAAGGTCCCAGGCTCGACTGGTCCTCGAGGAGAAGTGGGAAGAAAGACTGGCCCAGCCCCGCTACGGGGTGAGGACCGTCGAGGCTGTCCGTCCAGTAATAAGGCAGTGGACGGACAGACGGCGCGGACCGCTCACCTACCGGCTCACTCAGGTGCTCTCCGGACACGGCTGTTTCGGGGAGTACCTCTGCAAGATAGCCGGTAGGGAGCCGACAACCAGGTGCAACCATTGTGAGGAGTGTGACCAGGACACGGCGCAGCACACGCTGGAGGAGTGTCCGGCGTGGGCCGTGGAGCGCTGCGCCCTGGTCGCTGTGATTGGCCCCGACCTCTCGTTGCCGACCGTCGTATCCAGGATGGTCGGCGACGACAGGTGCTGGGGCGCAATGAGGTCCTTCTGCGAGACTGTCATCTCGCAGAAGGAGGCGGCGGAACGGGGGCGTGAGGATGATCCTTACGCCCCGGAAGTCCGCCGCCGGAGGAGAGGGCGCAGGAGACGCGCTTTTGTCGCTCTCCTGCCCCCCACTTAAGGGTTCCGGGTGGCAAGGCCTGAGGGGACCCTGCCACCCGTAAATTAGGAACCCCGAGAGGGCGCGCGCGGTGTTCTCGCGCGCCTTCTACCGTCGAAAGGAGAGAGCGGTCAGGCTCTCCCCTGGGGACGAGAGGTGGCCGGGTCCGTTTGACCCGGCCCACACCCACATGGGGGGGCCTGCTATGGATGAATCCTCTAAGTTCCCAACTGGCCCCCCCTATTGGATGAGAGAGGGAACACCCCAGGTTTTTTAGTGGGTAGACCAGCGCGTCTCGCTGGGAGTCCCACACTCCCCCGCCGGTGCCGTCCCCTAGCCGGCGGGCAGTGCATGAAGCATTTTTCCTGGGAAACAAAAAAAAAAAAGGCTTTCTATTATGGTAGATCGTGGAACGCCGTCGCCTCCTTTTGTGAGGAAGTAATTTCCATCAAGAAGGCAGCGAAGCGGGTGAGAGTGCGCTTAAACCCTCTACCCAACCGCAAAACCGGGCGCCGGAAGGCGCAAGATGACTTCCAGCCACCCTGAGGTTTGACTTGGGGGTGGTGGGCTGCGTGGACCTGCTCGTCACCCAATCAGCACCAGGTCCGAGAGGCGGCGTACGTGTTTCCACGTGCACCTCTGTGTCGTGTCTTTGTCCCTCGCAGGAGGATGGTGGAGGAAGTATTTTTATATAGTGGCTTGCCATTTTACACGGCGGGGTCGCGATTGCATGTGAAAGCGATTCGCGCGGCCTCGCCGTCTATGGTTATGTCGAGGAACACCGAGGTAGGTTTAGTTGGTATTGCCGGGGCATCTATACCCCGGTGAGCCCGACATAACCTCTCCGTCGCCCCGCGGAGAAGAGAAGTAAGCGTCAAAGCATAACAAGAAGTAAAAAAAGAAAGTTTAGGCTTCCTGCTCGGTATTTCATTTAGAATAATAATTTAATAATAATAATTAGTAGAAGTATTGAAGTATGGGTGTAGTTTACCAGCCAGTACTGTTGCTGGCAGGCAACAAACAATCTTCGAGAACGTTACCTAGTACAGACAGTTCTTGGATAGTACTGACTTTTTAGTGAAAACTTGAATTGTTAAAACTGATAGGAATAATTATTGTTGTTTATATATACGAGTGTCACCTACGGCAATTAGTAAGTATTAAATCAATATTCGTTAAAAGCACTTAGTTTGTATTCAGATATCGTCGGTACAAAATAACTGTGCCAATTCGGTAGCGTCAGACGTGCCTCGTCACACTGGGGATTCAACCGCCATCGACGGAATGAGGGTGGCGTAAGATACTGCACCTTTACCTACCCCTCTGGGGCGCCCCGAAGGGGATTAAATAAGATTATATGTACTACGGGTTGCCTTCGGGCACACCAGAATCTACCCTCTTATATTTTACATACATAACATAGAATCACGCTTATATTGACCTTGATGGAATAGGCAGAAATGTCGTCAGTCTTCTGTTTCGCCAGGTATTTATAGGTCTTACGTAGTAGGAGACGAGCTCATTGCCTCACGTTCGACGTTATACCGGATTCAATTTGATCCTGGGGAAGATTCAAGACTGAAGGCCTCAGCAGATTCTCGGCTTGGCAATCAATATTTCACAGAACTAGTCAATAACGCGACTAACCAGGAGTTTAATTACGAAGCTTTGACTAATATAGTGAACTTCGATAATAACAGTAAGTCTAGTGTAATGTATCGGAGGAGCTGTCCTGTTCCACAGAGATGTCCGTGCGCACAAGTAACGGTACGTCTAGTGACACGACACAGGATCGCTACAGGTTTTTCTTGTCTATTAACTTTCCACTTAACTTGAACATACTTAAAGACTAGGAAATGATAAGTATCTATGTATGTCTTGCGACAGCAAGTCACCATCTTACCAATATTAAAATAACAAAAAATATAATTAATACTGACTACTAGTAGTAGTTACTCACAATTTTATTTCGTTAATTAGGTAAAATAACTTCACACTATAACATTTAGAAATACACCTAACTTATTTAGGGCTAAATATCAAATGACAGAAAAATGATGTAGGTACAATATTACTTGTTACCTGAGCGCATTTTGTACAGCTTTCAATAAAAAATCTTGGATTATATTTGCAGTATATGAAATATCGAGCAAAATAAATCAAAGGTTATCCTAAAACTTGGTTTCCGTCAAAATTCGATGGACGTTAACATTTATTATTGATATATTATAAAATATATAATATAAGATGATACTTTTACCCCAATAATATCAATACATTGTCCCAGCTGCATGAAGGTCATTGTTAAACGTAGGCTCGGACAGCGATCGATAGAGCCGCTTGCATCCAATGGCTCCCCTCTTTTACTAGGTCGCCTGTCCATCTAGTGGGATGTGCCCCGCACTGCGCTAACCTCCTCGTGACATTACAAGTTAATTAGCTCTCCGATCATTAACACTACAACTTGGAAACATGCTCTGACTTGATTACCTCTTAGTTCTACGAATTTGGCCAAAGTGATGCCGATCATAGCCTCAACATGTCACGACATTCAAGGATAGTTAGTAATGCAATAGATGTGTAATTAATACTTATATAAATAGAAACACATACATATATTTCTTGGGGGTTAGACAGCGGCTACGAATTACTGGCCATGATTCTGATCTACTATGATATGTTAGAACACAGTATCAGACAAGGGAAAGCACAAGCTCTCTATAATGAGTAATCGGCTAAGTCTCAAAATACAGACACGGTTAGTGTAGTATGTGGACATATAGCATCAAGAAATCAAAATGTGCAGGTGGATTTAGAAACATCTATCTGATATTGCCAGTCTGCTTGAGACTACGGCCAGTTTACTTGCATACTTAGCTCAATTCTCATCTCTATAACCGAAGAGGCACGCAGAGATGTCGGACATGTTTTCAGGTCCTCCGTACAAAGGGCGAGCCTTATTGCCGTCTACCGGTGACCGTTTCAGATGCCGTAATGCTACTGAGAATATCTTGTTAGGAAAACCCATTAACTCTGTTCGAATCCGGGAATCAAATCCAAGTAGCATGACCAATTTCTCCGATTACTCTTACATAATATCGCTTTAGTTTCATTAAGATAGAAATAAGTTAAAAATATTAGGTAATAAGCTGTTTTCCTATTTAAATGATATAAAACCATGATACAGTATGGCACTGAGCGAAGATCTGCGACTTTAGCTAGTATAGCAGCGTGACATCACCGTCACCGAGGGGTTCGAGGCCACAAGCCTGCCCCACCCTAACCGCCCTGTGCGCCTATGGCGGGCAATTTTGTAATTTTGTGGAACAATTAACCGACATATATGGACAGGTATTTAAATAGATATAATGACTATCATACATGACAATATAACAGCTGCTATTTAATAATTATTATAGCATTGTAATTATGTCCAATCCAGTTTGGATTTGAGGCCCCAAAGCAGAGAATCTATATCCTACGCTCTACTTTAACATATTTATAAACGTATACAACGTCTGCTATACCTAGAGTGCATACATTTTGAATATCTTCTTTAGGGACTCCGACGCATTAGTTTTGTTCAGTCAAGCGCAAGTGCCAAGTATCTACGCCGCCGCGCCGATACGATAGCGCCGCACGGCAGTTGTCTCCCCGCAACTACCCAGTTAGGTCGTAGAGCAAATATGTATTAATTTTATTTGTAACAGGTAAATATACATATAGGTATACATATTGATCCTTTTTTTTAACTATACACAGCAAAACTTTAGTTTTGTAACTTTAGTAACTTTACACCGACGTTCTTCATTCAATATAAAATAGACGAACAGTCACATTTATTTCAGACATCCTTGTATATGGGTCTTCTTGTCAACTCTGATATTCATTTCCAGCAAGCAGGTAATTCCAATAGAAGCGGTATTGATTTAGTAATTCAGCTTTTTTTGGTTAGGAACACTAATTCTAGAGAAAGGTAAAGGTAAGAAACCGCAACCAGTGTGCATGAAGAATATAATGACATTGAATGTAGCAAGAGGGGCATTTCAGGATCCATTCAAGGGAGTCTCCGGCTTATGTAGACTCGGTGAAACAGGCGTGAGTATATAGGAAAACTTATTAAAAAAGAAAGAAGATAATTTTGCATAAAAATTACAGTTATGATAATAGGAATAATATGGTCTAAAAGTTATTTATATTTAATATATAACTACACAAGTATAAATATCGATATTCTCAGGGCTTTTCGCATAAGCTATGAAAGAATGTCCATGGTTGTAGGACGGACATAATTAGGTATATCGCGTCAATACTAATGCAGCCTTTGACATCGCGACGTCCTTCCCGCCGTGTGTCTGTTCATAGAAATTAAACAGATGCGTAAAAGAATATAAGTTGAATAGAGTAAATAAATAATGGTGTACAAAAGTGCGAAACTACTGTGCGCTCTTCACTAGGTAAGCTTATTTTATAACTCCGAAGTAGTTTATACTATGAAATAAAGTGACGATGGGATACGTGGTCATATTCCTCAATAGCGAATGGTACCGTAATTACATTAGCAAGATGTTATGTAGTGAATCTGAGAAGAAAGTCTGATAGCGAAGGGCAGTGATTCCAGAGAGTAATTTTATTTCAAAAAAATGTTGTTGTCTCTAAGGGTAGACGACATATCAAACGAATATATTATTAGCTATATATTTTACGACTTTATCGATGGACCTTAGTATTACGTTGCACTTTAAATTTAACAATCACTTGCAGATTATGGGGGGACACAACCCCACGGGTTGACAATAGCAAGCTATAAAGTCTCATCGCTCCGTATATTGTATTGGTGAACACTATCCGACTAATCATACAACACAACGAGAAACTCTACGAACATGTTCGTAGGTTTGTAACTCAATCACATGTAAACCGTATAACAGATTTGGAAGAAACATGGCACACCCCGGTAGACCATGGCATGCTTGATATTGTCACTACTCCTATTAAGATTTGGTCCTGTAAAATAATAAAAACTACTATCACGGAAGGCAGCGGCCTGGCAGTACCCCTGTCGTTGTAGGCTTTCGTGTGCAACGTTACGAGTAACCATTAGGTCAGCCGCTCACTCATCTGTCGCCAAAAGCAATAAGAAATGCCTTAATTACGCTCGCCCTGAAAAGACACGAGTATATACAAAAAAGGGTTTTAAAAGACATGACTAGATATGTGACACGAATATAATTTTAATAATATTTTTCATATGAGTAAAGTTATATCTATCTGGCACTGATTGACTTTTCTTTGTATAATGAGGAATAAACACAAGTACATAATTGTATCACTCCACTTCAATGTTTATATACCCGTAACATATAAAGTGATGCGTGCATGAAGACTATGTTAAGAGTGATACTTAAGCAGAAAAGTATATGATAGAATTCTAGCCGAAAGAGATTGATAGCCTCTTCCTACCCATGAGCCCTCCAATCTACAGGTATGACTCGTAATAAACTTTATTGTATACTAGTAGCACCTTGCGGTTTTACTCGAACTTAAGGTGTTCGATACACTATAACCTTCCTTAATAAGTAGGTTATAACATATATAAAGAATTTTACAAAAGTTGCCTAGTGCCTTAACAATCTATCTTCAGCTTTATAGATAAAATACAAACAATATAACGACGCAATGTATCGTGGGTATGTTAAATGTAGTGTTAGCAGCACAACCGTTAAAAAAGAACCCTACTTAATCACCCCATGTTTAAATGAACCCCCCACTTTGGACCCCAATGGCAGTGAATATAAAAATAGATTTTAAAACCGTTGTGAACAAATATAGAGGCAGCCAAGCATATTATAAATTGTTAGCATTGCTGGTAACATGTTATAAATTTGCTATTCCTGGGATTAGACAAAGCACTATTAGATTTATCTTTTAGTTTTTTTGCAATATGCGCCGCAACAGAGATTACCACAGAACATATAAGAGATTAGCGTGCGAGAGATTTAAAAAAAACTCGCGAGGACACGAGGAAAGAGTGGTATATTTTGTATTTTATAAAACAATTTGACAAACAACATTACATTTTGTCTAACGGGAGCATTTGGCACTCCTTTGTGCTGGGTTCGATTAGTTGCTACCTACGGTCACTTTCACCTATCGGCCTTAGTTTCATACGCCTTGCTGCTACTTAAAAGGCTTTTAACAGAAAACACCCAATGACCGTGCTCCTGTTTATATCACTAAAACTCTAACTAAGTACACCGTGAACAACACTTTAAACGAGAAACTGAACTCCCTTTCATTGTGAACTGACGCATTCATATAGTAAAATACATAATCCTATCGAACAACGGGGAGTAGGAATATCCCCTATGACGTAGGTGCCATCAAGTAACGGGCTCGGAACCGGTTCGAAGCCGCGACCATACGCGAGGGGGCAAGGCCAGCCCGTTCACTGTACAAGGATAGAAAGCCTGCCTATGCCGCAACACTTGCGTAATCAAGCTTTCGTGTTTGATATTATTTGGAGACCTTTCAAAGTTTGGATGTGTACGCGACCGTGAGGATTAGACATCTCAGACCTCACAATACACTAGCCACGACTAGAGTCTCGCGGGTTCGTCTGCAAATATAATATGCTGCATAACAGCAAAAGTACAAATAAACGCAATAAAAGTACTTCAATGTTACTAAGTTATGTAAACCAGCTAAAGATACTTCAGTAGGTAACTTAACTCGTAAGAAGTTGCGTGGTGAGACGGGACACAGGCGGGCCAACACCTACTCATAGGAGTGTTTGACCACGCGGACTGCTCTGGGTTTGACTGAGACACGACCACGATGTGCTTTGTAATTGATTGTATATTATTTATATGACATTGTGCTCTGTGTATTTGATATTTTAAGACTCGCGCATTAACATGCAAACCTTGTTTCATCCCTTGAAGAGAGGTATTTTAAAAATTATTTTATAGTACATGAAACCCGTGTACAAGGAACTATAGTGACATAATGCATATATTATGTCCAACTTTGAACCAGTTTTCACTCATTAGGGGTTGAATTTTAAAGAATCGTTCTTTTTGGCCTACTTTAGATTAGGAACCTTTGTGCAAAATTTGAACTTTGCAAGTCCAGGAGTTTGGGCTGTACATTGGGATATCAGTTCTTCAGTGTATCCTCTATATATTGAGAAGAGATTTGCGCACTACGTTAGTTTAATAGGTTCGTTGAAATGTAGCAGTAAAGGGCCGTTCAAGTATTCCCTAAGCAGGATTTTAGTCATTCCTAATCGTGAAGATTAGAAATGATTTTCAACCTTGTCAACAAAAGTAAGCAAAGCTCTTACCCCCCTCTCCCTCCTTGCCGATGCTTACGTAAGCATTGGTATAAATACACAAAATTTTGGAAAATTTTCTAACGTCCTTACCACTGTTCAGCGTAGACAAATAAGGTTGCCATATATGTTTAATTCAGGAACCAGAGAATTGTACAAAGAAAAAGTAATGCGAATATTTAATGTTCTTCTTTTTTCTTTATTTAATTTAATTAGTAAATATTGCTGACGTAATCACTATACCAACCCTCTCTCCTATGACACCAAAAATAATCAAAGCAAATACCTTACCTTATACTTGGAAGATTCCTAAGTGCATCTATTAAAAGGTAAGTTAATTTAGATGGTGATTATAAGAATGTCATAGAGTATAAGCCTGCAGGCACAGATGCCGCAGGCACGGATGCTGGAGGCTGCCGCTGTGTCCAATTAGCCCGTCTTATACCTACTTGTTATTGCAAGTAGTTTCAAAATAATTAGCTAGACATCAATATTTTCAGAGCACCTTTCATTTTAATACTGTAAGACTCAACTAAATATTTTCTTTTTCTTATATTTTGAATATATAAATGTAATTATGGTGACACTTAAGAAAAATATGAATTAGGAAATTGAAAAATAATTTAACTCCTAGACTACCGTAGCAGTACTTCTCGTAGCAGACTAGATATGTGTTTTATTAAGTAAGCTTAAGCCTAAGGGTAGCTTTATTGACTAATGCTAAACTGATACGTAGTGTTACACTGGTAGGCAGATATATATATCTTGACGTTTTGGTATTATAGTTTGGTGTAAAAGCTAGTTTAGTCAAAAACACGTGATATATATTTAATTAATGGATGTTTTCGAAACAATTAGTAAAATATAGCAAATCCTAACAAATATTAGAAATGCGAATGTGAGTTTGTTTTTTTCGCTTTCACGCTTCAACTATTCGGACAATCATCATAAAAATTCGCATACCTACACGTTGTCAAGGGAACATAAAAGGACCTGTGTACCTTTCATTAAAAAAAAAGTTCTGTTAGTAATCTAACCAATCACAACCTACGCTATTCGCTACGCGAGCGAAACCGCGGTCAGAATCTAGTACACAATTTAAAACTCTAATTGCTTATAAACGTTTTTCGTGAACGTTAAGTATAACTACTTAACGTTAAACTGAAACTAAGAATACTTAGTTTCAGTTTAATAATGGGTTGTGTTATCCACACTATTGTGTACCTAATTAACACTAGCAATTCTGGATATTTTCATTAACATTGCAAAGATTATTTATATAATACTGATTTATTTTCTTGTTTATGACACTACAGTAGATATGAAGCTATAAGCTTTTAAACAAGTGAGAATCGGCAATGAATTAGCGTAAATATTAATTCGAAAAAATGGTTCAAGTAATATACAATGAGGTCAGAAGTCAAAGGTCATAAAAATTTCGGGGTATATCGACTATGCTGAGTCGAATGGCGTTGACCGCGAGTCTCTAGCTCTTACGGTTCTTGAGTTGAAAGTTGTGTAACAGACAGACAACGAGATTTTTTTCGAACTCTAAAAGGAGAACATTATTTTACAATATATTTTTAGCAAAAATTCAATTCATTATATGTTCAAGAGCCGAGAATAAATTTGAGAGTGATATAAATTTGACAGTTATGTAACATTTAATTAATTACGGCAGAGATTTTCTCGCACACACTCACTAGAGGCTCTCACATGTACATAGGTACGGGCACATTACACGTACATACACGTGCGTAATACACAAGTGGTAATGTACACAGCCGACGGGCGGGCCTTAGTGCCGCGCTATTAATAAAATTGAGGAGTATGCTCTGAGAAAAGGGTAGAATTGGGAGCAGAGGTCACGCTACGACCTTCCTGCACATTCTACCCTCTACATACCTTCTTACTGAATATGTTCGGGTTGTGTTGGTTTGGGAACTACTGCATTGAATATTACATTCACTAAATAACTGTTCTGATGTCTAAGTATAATAACATTACTAAAATCTATATCGGATAACAAATATGAAAATAAACTTTCTTGAAAAGTGGGTATGTACTTAAACGTATAAATATATTTTTTTAGACAAAGACTGCAGCGCGGCTTGCGACTAACAAGTAAGTAAAGCACTAGTAGGTGACGCTCTTTTTGTCAGTAACTTTAGCATGGATGGGGAGGATTAACGGTTAAATCCTAAGTACAAGCTTTTATTATGTATAATCTGCTGCCTTCAACCTTGTACTCTAAGTACGAAGTATTTTAGGCATTTCATTTAATAGGTACCGTGAAGGTTACGTACGAGAGAGAATTTTAGGTTGTAGAAGGTTTAATGTTATATAAAACTTTTTAATCATACCCAGCCACATTAATCTGAATAAAACAATGAACTGTTTGGCATGTGTAAATATGTTATTTTATTCGTATAAGCATAAGCTATTTTAATTCAAATGTAGAATAGCAACACACCTACACATCTACGCAAGGTGAGGCACAGAGCGGATCACATACACATGTCTACTATTGAGCTAGTGTCAGGTCTCTATAACAGAAACGAGCCTATTGGCATTTGTAAGCTCCATGTTGCAAATCTGAAATTCACGAGATGCCTGATAAAAAAACCCAATAACAATTTGCCGGAACGTCGATATAAAGCCAGAATATCACAATTGGATAGAAACCTTTTGTGAAAGCAGCGTGAAAATTGTAAAACGAGAGAGCAATTAATATTTTAAATTTGGATATGGAGAAACTGGGGTGTAGGGGGGATATTATTTCAATCTCCCTCGAATGCTCGCGCACAAATAGCAGTTACGTCACAATTCACATCGTGCATATATTCTGCCATTGCACAACTATCTCTACTATCGGATACGAAAAGCTTCTATCATATTAATAGTTGAGTGAATTAAAATACTCTTTGTAAAGTAAAAATAATTCTATCTATTAGTTTCAATTAAACGCTCAATTTCATTGATATACAATAATATTTCTTGATAATACACATTACTTTGTGTTTAACACATGGCAATATACTCGTGCCATTTTAGACCTGAGAAAAGAGATTGCAGCAAAAATATAACATTTTCTTTTGTCTGTAGTTTTATCATATTTTCTAGAATTTGAACGTTAATAATATATATATATACCTACCTATAGGTTGAAGGTTCTAGAAAATATTTGTAGTAACTTATTTTTATATTGTGAACGCTGAATTTTTGGGTATTTATCAGACAGTACTCAGTAACTACCTGTGCCTGAACATGGCACTTTGTCTGGCATACTTCAATTGTTTCGAAACCTTTTACGTGGCGTCTAAATATAAGTACCGCAATGTGAATGTGATCCCTTTGTGGATTTAGACACAAGTATGTCGCGTTATGTGTATAATGTAAAGCGATATGTATGTATTTATCTAGTAGGCGGCACATAGTATCTCCTTTATATGATTAACGATATGTAAAACAATGTAGTTGATAATTTGATTTAATTGACTGATTTTAGACATAAAATAACCAACCAAACAGAAGATCAAGACATTAAGACAATTAACGCATAAGGTATTAATCAAACATCATTCTCTTCGTAACACCGAGGCTATCTATAGTTCTTCTCTCTAGCCTTTATTATTCCCGAGTCACTTGGGGTCGGCTTTTCTGGTCTAACCGGATTTGACTGGATATTAGTTTTTACACGGAGCGGCTGTCACCTGACCTCCGCAACCCGAAGGCTAACGATACCTTAAGGCTAGACCAGTGTCAGGATATTATAGGGCACTGACTTTCCAATAACGACTGCCATAGATGTTCATGGCAGCCGGGACCGACGGCTTAACGTGCTCTCTGAGGCACGGAGCAGGCGATAATTGTCAATCAAGACGCACATAATTTCGAAAAGTCATATAACTTCAGAAAGTTAGAGGTGCGCGACGTTGGGTCGAAATCGAGACCCTCTGCATTGCATTCTGTTGGTCTCTCTACTTAGCTTTCGCTATCTATACTAACATGTACATAGTCTCATGTATATACACAGAAGGGGTAGACGTAGATGTATGACAAACACGGCATTCCATAAAAAAAAAGATGTAGGTATCACACACACTGTATTTTCCTAGGTTTGGATTTAGATCCTACGTAACAAGAAGTGAGCCTTTCTTTTACCATCTACCGGGCAGTTCTATACACTGTGCCGCAACTAAGCATGCTAACAAAAAACAAATCAATAGCCCTTTGACATGAGTTCAACAACATAAGTTCTCATGCGCAACTCTCCCATAACCTACCGTTGCGCCACAAAGGTTTAGTCAAGATCTTATTGAAAGCTGTACGTAAACAAATAATTTGCAGTGAAATACGTACAACTTGTATTTAATTAATGAAAAAAGTTATAGATCTATCCAGATCCATTTAATTAATATCTGCGCCTATGAGTGTATCGTCACTAATTGTGGTTTTGCGTGTTAATTAAGATCAGTCCTTTATCGATCCAGTTACTAAGGCATTACTTAGCTACGTACAAATATTACAGTCGCATGGGGATGCTCTCAGCGTGTCTAAAAGTAGAAGTAAATTGATATTGGAAAAAAAGGGGTTGCTCCCCTGTGGTTCAAAATGGAAGGCGCGTTTTTTGTGACGTCCTGTTGAGTGGGGTGCGCTAGTGCGATGGCTTCGCAGAACACGATAGACACACGTAACACGTACGTTGTATTTAAAATGAGTATTCAATCGAGTGGTAGTCTTTTCGAAGAATACTATATGTTTTATAAGTAAATAAACTAACGGAAAATAAGTTATTTTATTTACAGGTTTTTTTAAATAGTGTAGTGCTTTTAGACTGCATTTATGTATTAGTATAATTCAATTTTTGAACATTCTATTTGAACTGTATTTATTCGTATATTTTGCACACGTTTGCACTCTAAACCCTTGACATTTACCAGTAAGGCTCTAGCGCATCTTGTTCATTTATATTCTGAGTGCCGTAGAGGAAATGAGCACCTTTAGAGAGGTAACAAACCACTCAATATTAAATACTTGGCTACAATAGTGCGTCTCAAAAGTACACCAGTGTTACAATATAGCAATTCACCAAACTTTTTACAAGGTTAGCCGGTAGCGAAGGTCGGAGGATGTCTGCTTTGTGTGGAGATAATTAATCAGAAGAATAACAGTGGTGATGGTTATTCACTTTAGTTTTACAAAACCTATCACCATCTTTTATAAATCATCTGATTTTGTTCGTAACGAAAGGCATCAGTTTACATAGTTTTATTATTGTTATACCCATGCCAAGTACTATATAAATATACTCTTGCCCGCGAACTCGTCTGGAAGAAATTTCTTTGTTAAGTTTTTTTAACCTATCCCGAGGAAATGGCAAAACATCCCGATGATAGTTATTTGTATTTATAATTACCTATTAACATAATTGAAGTCTGCAGTTATAATATATAACATACTTAATATAATAACTAAGCAACTCTGCAACAATCATTGTTATTCCCCAACACGGGGAAATTACAAATAGAACTGCTTTTTAAATATATTACCTGTCTTGGGGCAAGGGTTTGGTCTGGACGTTAATGACTTCTACACTCTTGAAAAGAGAAATCCTGACTCAGTCATTGTAGTCAGTGAGTGAATCAGGATAGTATTTTTTTAAATGAGATTTTTACTTTAGACTATAATTATAATAAATATTCAGAACGGTAAGTGTGGGTATGTACCCAACGTCCGCACCTTTCCTATAAAGGGCTGTAAGTGATGACGTCACGCACAGACATGATCCTTCGTGGAGCGGTACGCAGCGGCGCGGCGCGGGCGGTGCTTCCCCCAGGCCCCAGTGGATCCACTCTAAAACTTGTTTTAAATAAACTAAGTTTTCCTTTACATTTTTTTCTTTTATGGCTACCATCTGAGTCAGGGATACCTGCACTAAGTGTAAAAACTTTTTGGAGGGAACGGTCCCAGCTGACTCATCGGATTTGTGCCCTTTTCTTTGTTTTCGAAAATAATACTTTTGTCAATTGCGGACCTGTGCCGGAACGATCTCATGCCACACGCGAACATAGTTATATGTGCTTCTTTGTATTATTAGGAGAGTGTGCATGCATGACCCGTAGTATAATATATTGTTAGTAAATCTCCACATGAAATAGGCGGAGCCGGAGCGGTCACTACAGGGTATCGAGAGCCGCATGTTCGATCGCCGCAAGGAATAAAGCTAGTATGATACACAGACAATGTAAGTACCAAGTCAGGGTGCCATCGCGCTAGTTGTTAATTCCTGCTGCTCTCATTTTTTTTATCTGGTCTTCCTCTAGTTTTCTACATAGGTAGAAATTTATCCCATAATCTTAAAGTTGAAATTGGTAACCAAGTCTAAATATAATAGTTCTTTATTCACATTCTAGAAGAAGCAAAAATATTGTGAAATTTGTAATATGATTTCATTACTATAACATAACGCTAACCTTGTAAAAAGTTTGTACCAACCTTGGCATCAGCTGATATTCCACTGCTGGACAAAGCCTTACTTATCTAAAGTAACAAGCTAACAAAACCAACTGGGAATTTGATTTGTTTACATTAGATTGTTCGGAAGTATGAAAAGGAGGCGAAGGTATCTCTAGACGTTGCACAAAAGGCAGGTGTAGTAAAGGGCGACAAGAAGGGGTCTAAAGGTCTCCCCATGGTTATATGGCGAACGGTTCGTTACAATGATCAATCTTGGGATTGAAATTCCTCGAAGAAATAAATAGAATATCGTGTGTTATACATAAAAAAATCGTATTCACGACAGTTTTCATTGGCATCCCACTCCAACAACTACCGCTAGGTATGTCACATAAGCCGGCATCCCCTGAGGAATCCGGTTTCTTTCACAATTTCCTCGTGGTTAATAGGAAAACTTGCTTCTAGCTAAGGCATAATACTAGGCATTGATGAAGACAATTTTATTAAATAAGTCGTTTCGCCTACATGCTAAAGCTTTACTTTGCTACACTTTAAAATACATACATGCTTATTTAGAATAAAATAAAATTAAAATTAAGTGTGATTTATTGAAGCAGCGATAATCAAAGAAATCGCCGAACGGTACCGTAAGGTTTCGTAAAGACCGATATCATGCCATGCATTTATGACTTATTGAAACAAGGTAAGTATTCAATTTTAGTTTGCATTAAGTATATCCGACACCTAACTATCCGAAAGATTTCTATCATTTTCCTGAAGACGTGAGCAGAGTTTGTCGACAAATACTGGAGCTTCACGTTAGCTTTTATAACTGTAGCGGTATCTTAGTGTTTATTAATCAATCTAGAGTCAAAGCAGAAGTCTAATATTATCTTGAGTTAACGCGAATAGTACAAAACCTAGCTATATCGGGCAAATAGTGACATGGCATGACATGGCAAATCGTGGACGGTAAGACTTGCCCCTTATCACGTGGATCTTTAAACAACAACTTTAACTGGCGTAGATTGGGTGAAGACTATGCCTACCATTGTATTGATCCGAGCCGATTGATTTACAGATACAAACATAAGGGGATATACCATCAGACGAAAGAATAGTGAGGTGATATCCCGTGTCTAATTATATAAAACTTATAAAAGAAGGCAGGGAGATTGCGAGAGTTAATCTCGGCAAGTACAGCGAAGCTCACTCTGTTTCCCTTGAGATGCGGTGAAGTGTAGTGTGCGAGAATTGCGGATACATTAGTATGTATTTCGTAGGCAGGTAGTCCGACAGAGTACGTATGTGTTGGACACTATACGCTATTAATACCCACATAAAGTATATAGGATGCAAAAGATAAACAACTTCCTGGGGGTTCTCTAGAAAGTTTTCAGGTAGGTAAAAATAAATAGAGGAGATCTTTGCGATATCGTCAAACTGACGTCCTAGTCGACCCAGTGAAAGAACCAACTGCTTTCACATTTATAATACTGGTAAGTGTAGCCTCGCCCCTATTACGTGGGAATGAATAACATGGCTGAAGTGTGGGTGTGAACCAACCGATGGGGATATGCAAGTGCTCCACTAGTAGCATATTGACATTTTGTATGGACGCCTATTACTACTGCAAAGCTTTAAGTAATTGTAAAAAAAGGCATTTAGTTCATATTATCTTCAATCTTTGAAAATACTCGTTTTTTCCCGCGGCTTCGCTCGCGTATATGTAGGTTATGTCAATTTTCTATCCCTCGGGGACAGTACCTGTGTTTTGAATGAAAGGTATATTATTATAGAAATATTATGAAAGAGAATGAAGACAGAGAAGTGTATTGAAATTAAACTGCTATATACGGATTTTATCGCGTTGTTTATTTGACACTTTATTACAAAATTTTGAAAATTGTTACACTACTACTACTATTAAACTTTACTAATTTTTAAGCTAATTAAATTATTATTAAACTATTTAGATTTAATTTATTTTTACACTTTCCCCGAAGTTTCGGTTGCTTTTCAAAAATTTTGTAATAAAGTGTCAAATAAACAACGCGATAAAATCCGTATATAGCAGTTTAATTTCAATGAATAATATTCGCGTAAATAGAAGACAATATTACAGAGAAGTGTGTCAGGATCGTAGCAAATGGAAATCCGTAGTCTCTGCCTACCCCTCTGGGAAACAGGCGTGAATCTATGTATGTATTTAATATAAAATTTACAAAATCATATTGTTGGGGCATCTCCATTACAATTATAAAGTCAACGGCTCTAAATACTAACCGACAATAATATCAATAACAAAATACCTCATTTATTTTTTATAATAAAACCTCCATTTTGGCGTAGATATTCAAGGTTTACATTAGTCAGTGTGTTTTGCGTATGACATTTATATATGATGAGCACACATATGCATCTCGACAGTAGTGCGTGTGCGGGACTGTGACACGGCATGCTAGTGTGTGTAAGCAGAGGAATGTGTGTGTAGGTGTCGCGCATATGGCTCTACCATGTTTCATTGTGTGTCTATTTTGATTACATTTACAATTATATTTTTGCAGTTGATTGGCGTCCAAGTTTTGTCATTTATGTTTCCATACTTGGATACAACCTCGCCTAGCAACGGTACGACACTAGTCATGTTAGTTGTTCGATTTGAGTTATATGTATGTCTAGCATTCATTGAGCTAGAGCTTTTGACAAGTTAAACCCGACAAACAAGATCAAAGTTATTTAACAGTACTTACTGCACACTACCTACATCAATTATAAAATTGAGTAACAAAAACCAATGGTCTCCTCTACTAAGTACACCTATTTATATTACATTATGACTCAATGGCAGCTGCTAAGAATTTCCAATTAAATATCAGTTACGCTTATCCAGACCCGAGAATACCCAAGATCCCATGGTAGACACATCTGAAGTTGTAAGCGTAAGGTGTAAACTGTGCTCAAGATTAGGTACTTTAGTATACTTTACAATTACTTACATCTAAAGTATAGGTTTCGCATTTAGTTATTGCATGACATCTATAATGACAACCACTTTTATCTGCTTCAAATAAAATGGTAATCATTTTTGAACTACGATGACAATTTTGAATAGCAACGTAGATTTGAAACTGGTAAAATTTCAAATTAACTTTATTAAATTAACATGCGCGCATACTGCAAAGCCCTTTATGCTGGCGTGGCCGGTGAAACATTTCTTTTTTAGTCCGCGTATCTATCGAATACAACGTATACATCCATATTCCAATAAATTACACAGTATCGAACTATTTGCCAGACATGATCTGGATATCAAAAATGTGTTGGCTTATTCAAGGCTGGTCACCAAATCGCGTCCTATCCTAATCCACTGACTACCGATCACCTCTAAGATCCATAGACGTGATCGGTGAGCAGTGGCAGTTTGAAGACGCTATAGCCAATATAAGTAATTTGTGACGCGATAGTGTTGACGTCGAACTAATTATAAAAAGTAGCGACATACGTACGATAAGATGCAAAGCCGCGAGAAGCTAAAGATCAAACGTTAAACCAAAACGCAGATCGAAATTTGCTTCATAGTTTAAATCTGCCACATTATACAACTTAACCGAAACATATTTACCTGTTGGAGCAATAAATATTAATATTCTACCACATAAACAGAACACCATCTAGCCCAAACTAAGCAGAGCTTGTACTGTGGGTACTAGACAATGGATAGACATACATATATACTTTATTTTGTAAATACATACATATTATACATAGAAACACCCAGACCAAGACGAACATCCATGTTCATGCACACAAATCTTCCGAAGTTGCAGAGGACTACTTTTGAGAAAGATCTAAACTCACGCACCGATCCTAGATTAGATTGTTAGCATACTAGTTTTTACTGATTTACCTATTGACTCACAGCGGCACACCGGCCGTCATTCACAATAAATTTTAATGATGTCTGGTATTCCAAAAACTTACAGGTTAAACTTGCCTCGGTCAAAAACTCGCTGTGCGTACCTCTCAAGCAAACTCACGAACTCCTATGGGTATGACGCGTAACACTAATTGGGGAACACTGATGTACTAGCTAAAATTCAAACATTAATATGCAACAATCGGTACAAATACGCCTAGACTTACCTTTGCCACATTCAGAACAAACGTGGTCTTTCTTCTTGTGCGTCCAGCTGTGTATCTTGAGGTGGTCTTTCCGCTTGTAAGACTTCTGACATATGCAGCACTCGAACGGACGAGTACTGTTGCTCTGTGGCACGGGCACTTCTTCCGCGACTATAGCCTGGAATATTCCTCGACTTTAATCTACAGCTAATAGTAGCTTGGGATGATGATGAGCTGTGAGAAAAGGTAGGGCAGGCATAGCTAGCCAAATATATATATGATATACCGCAGGAAATCGAAATCAGCTCAATCGATCTGAGAATTCCCAGTTCTGATCAGATATTATTTAATTACTAGATGCGCGGTTTCAACCGCGTTTATAATTACTGCGCCGCCCCCGTGGGTCGTAGCGTGATGTTATGTAGTCTATAACCTTCCTCGGTAAATAGGCTATCCAAAACTAAAAGAATTTTTCAAATCAAACCAGTAGTTCCTGAGATTAGCGCGTTCAAACAAACAAACAAACTCTTCAGCTTTATAATATTAGTATAGATGATAATCGGCTGCATAGATGGGGCAGCAGGCAAGCGGTTCATAGCTGTTGCCATGCCGAACGTTGTGAATTCGAATCCCATATTCTGAGTCTGAGTATACTTTGTGGACGTAAATTGCATGTTTTTAAAGATCCCTGCGAGACAGGACTTCATCGTAATTTTTATAAAAACATAAGTCAGATTAGAGCGTGTGTAATAAAAAGGTGTGATAATATTTGAGCGTTTTAACGTCGGTCTGATAAACAAAGACGGACGGACGAAAGTTCAAAAAGTTAAACATGGTTTTACCTGTGGTCACGTGACTCGAGACCCTTTTACTTGCAAAAAGAGGAGTCACGTGTTTGCCAAAGGAAAGAAAACATATTTAATAACAATATCAGCCTTTTATATTAAACGTCAAACAGCTGGGCACGGGCCTCTTCTCAAATTAACGTTTAAGTCACCGCGCTACCCCAGTGCAGGTTACATAGGTTATAAATCATCGAGATCAGTACGTAGGGCCCTCAGACATGCACGTTTCCTCACAATGTGCGAGTAACTATTTGATATGCACAATCATATTTATAGTTCGCTACAGTTCTTAAAGGTCAAAAGTGCGCGCCCCGGGATACAACTCGAAAATATATTGAGATGTAAAAATTATATTCTTCTACTTAGATCATAAACAAATCAACCATAATATAATTTGTATCAAACTGTTAGCATCTCTTAGTAAAACTAATAAATAAACATCTGGGTACAGTTTCGAAGTGCGCTGGTGACCGGCACTTTATACAGCAGGGCGCGAGTCTCCTCCCTGCACGAAGCGGTACCGTCCACTATTTTAGGTACCAAAGGTGGGCGGTGGCGCTAGGGATTTCTCCTAGAGACGACCTCATTTAAGCCGGCGGCGGCGACGGCCTCCATTTTTTAGCCAGACAGACGCCCCACCCCTCAGCTACACTATGACTAGACCTTTAGCCTAATGGCCTATATTTGAATGACTAAAGGGGTAGCTGGTTTATATCATCACTACATTTCAATTGATATTACTATAATACTAGCTGTTGCTCGCGACTTTGAACGCATTTCTTCATAGTTGTTCCCCGTGGTTCACAATCTTTACGTACCAAACATCAAAATCCGTTTAGCGGCTCAAACGTGATTGCGTAATAGACATCCGAACTTTGACATTTGTAACATAACTATCATGCCTAGATATATCATCCGAATAGCACTACCCGACATACAGACAGTTTCACGCATATAGGCACGAAAGGGGTGCGCAGAGCTTTATTACGTATACATTTCGCCAGCAACATTTTAAGTCTTAAGGTGAAATCAGTTAGTATTGTATATGAAGTAGTAGTAATTTTCCCAACAATGAAATCGAACCCGGAACCTCATGTACAATAGTCGCATTTTCCATATCTGCGCTGCTGAGAAAATCATCAATACACGATGTATTAAAAGATACTTAATACGTCGTATAGACGACATGCGAATTACTTAACTAAGATCCTTTAAAATATAAGAGATGTATTGCCATAAATATGTAATACCGACCACTAAAAGGCAGTATTTTACTACTATTTATTATTGACAAATATTCAGTATTGTCTATTGTGTGTATAAAATGTGTTGTAAAACTCACCTCATCTAGAATTTCCTCTTGAGGATCCTCTTCCATGTCAGCGGGGTCCTGTTTGATGTCTAGATAGCTGAGATCGTTGTCCGACTTCCGTTCTAAGAAAACTTTCGTGTGCGTTTGTAGGTGTTTTCGTAGGTGGTCTCTTCGGTAGAACGCTAAAAAGATAACTTTATTACAACAACGAGACAACCCAGCTTCAATTCTCAGGTCGGCAAGAGTCACGCTCAATTTTATTTACGAAATTTTTAGTAGCTGAACGCAACACGAATCTGTCTAAGACAAATAACAATATGCTCGCCTCAAATTACACCGCCATGAACTCAATTTATTGCTGGAATTTTCCTCTTAACACTCTAAATTTTAACTTAAGGAAGTTTTTTAATGAAACTGTCAGAGCCGTATACTTGTTTGGGACGTTAATAGTGTGAAAAGAAACGAAAACACAATGTCACGACCGATAAATGTTCGTTCAGTTATGATTGGTTGAATTCGGCCGATGATTATTCATTCACAAACCAATACCCGTAAATAACAATGAAACAAACATTTCTAATTACATATCGAACAATAATTAATTAAACGTTAATTAAACGTCAGTTTTTTCTATGTGGCTTTTAATATACACGCACTTTTATGCATAAGCAATGCGCGTAAGAAGTGCGTAGCCTAACGCTAAATGAATCAAACAGTAGTACTTATTACTTACTCAATTCTTAAGCGGCAACCGCAATAGATAATCTTTATTATAAGAAAACAACTCTGTCTGTGTCGCAGGGGACTTTACAAAGATACAATTAACGAAAACAAAAAACATTTAAACTCGGCATAACCATTGGCGCATCACACATGTAATTGTCCCGTGTGGGATCCGAACCTATAACAGTCCGCGCGATTGCTCGCCCGCGGCGCTAACCATACAGCCAAGTCTCCTGTCTTATTTAAAATACATGCGCGTCTTATAAACTTGTTGTTATTGTAACTTCAATAATATTTTGTAGATATATTTATAGAAATCAAAGCACTACTTGCTTCGATTTCTATAAATATATCTACTGAAGACTACTAATATGGCAAGAGTCGTACACTAAGATTTATTGACGACTGACGAACCACCAACTACACTATATAACTTTTTACGTTAAGCTATGATACGACGGCGACGTGCGGAGATAGGTGTAGACATATTAGAATGATATTTTTGAAATGTATAGTTAACTATGCTAGTTAATTATACTTTAATATAGTTGGTGAGTCGTCATTTTCAGAATATTTATAACTTTAAATATAGATTTAGTAGAGCAGGATAACTAACACATATTATTTATGTATTATTATAACATATATATAAATATATAAAAAGTAATGCAAGAAAAAATGTATTACTAAATCAAATTATCAAAGGATTACCAATCATTTACATACAAATTATTTACAGAATTGGTGACCCTTCCCCATCTGTTAGCTGCTAGTCCTGGTCATAGGTACATTTTAATGTGGGCTTTTTTTGTTGGCTTTAAGGAAACACACATTGATGTGACAATAATTTACCAAATCTCTAAATTCTGGAAAATGCCTGAATATTATTTAGGAGTAGAAGTTATCATAAAACCTTACACTTATCACAAACAGGGCAGGATTCACTCTTGTCTCCGCTGTGTATAGACTTGTGGATGTTTAGATGTTCTTTCCTCTTGAAAGCTTTTCCGCAGTGTGAGCACACATGGGGCCGCACCTCCTGGTGCTCCATTGTGTGTCTGTCCAAGTGCTCTTTGCGTTTCAACCTGTTTACAAGGATGTGTTTGGTTAGATAACAAGTAATAACACCAAATTTTAGATATACATACATATATACAAAGCTTAAGAAAAGTCAGTTAAAGTTAAATAATTTATAAGCAGACATTTTTAAGTTATTTATATGTAGGTATATGAATATTACTTAAGAATATCTTAACTTAACTGAGATTATATTTACTATGTTGGTAACAATAAAAGCAATTATACTAGCTGTATGAATAATGCCTATTAAACTTATTGTTTGTTTATTGTAAGTAAGTATGAGTTCTGGCAATCTTACCCGGTGCCACAGATGCCACAAAGAAACCTGTACTCTTTATTGTGCACTAGAAGGTGTCTCTCCAACTCTTCCTTGTCATCATACTTGGCTGAGCACTCCACACAACAGAACCTTACCAGGCCATCAGGATCAGTTAGTATAAATGCTAGTTTGTTCTTAGCTAACAAACTTCTTTTCATTACAAAATCCAAACATTCACCATTAGAATCTGAAAAGAATAGCCTTGCCAGAAAAGGATCTGATTTATAAAATAAATAAAACAAAAGCAGATACACTTACCTTCAGTAATAATATCCATTGTTGCAGTTGCTTACTACTAAAGTTATCTGAAAATTGAACAGATAAAGTTAAATGCCAAACCAGGTACAATATAATACGTTCAAAACTTTCCACACGCGCGCAACCGTTAGAAAGGGCAAGACCCAAAAAAACTGAACTTGAAATTGTGATCCCTTCCCCTACCAACGGATATCGCCCAAGGCCCAAGCGCCCCTCTGCTTAGGGGTGACTACCCTTTGTCTACCCAAACTTCCCCTAAAGGAGGGGAGGGGACCCCACTCCGTTCTCCGGCCGACCGATAGGAGGGGTGGATTTACCTTACCTAACATTGATTCAAAATCCTCTACCTGGGTCCCAAAGCGGGTTACAAGCGTCATATTTATAATAATATCAAACAACACAAACACTCCAAATTTTTGGTAAACATAATATTTATTAATATTGTGTAGGCGCGAAAAAGTTCTACAACTTTGAGACAATAATTTTTGTTCACTTTTATATAACTTTAATACTCACATTATAACAATAAAACATCACACATTAAATAGGAGCGATATCTTCAATTACAACTAAAAGCAAAACACACCAAATTATTTTCGAAAATGAACACGAAAAATCTAAATTATTTTCGACACACAAACGTACTCTCACGGCAAACAACGCTTTGCAAGTGACTGAATGTAAAGAACAAAAAGAATGAAGGAACGACGAAGTTTGAAGAATGGTTCAATTGGTAAACAAAATATTTTTAACTGGCAAAGTATATAACGTAAGTATTGATTAATTAAACGTAATAAATTATTTGATAAACAAGAAAACGATTGATTTCGTATATAAAATATTAAAAATTTCTATTAAAACCCTTAATATGTTAATAACTCTTCTATGACAATGATATAATACTGGTGAGTGGTAACCCTAAACAATATTGTACACTAGTTTTTAGTCGCGGTTTTACTTTCGAGGTTCTAAATATCTGTTTCAAAGAAACCATGCATTTTTGCAGGATATAATGTAATTCATTTTACGCACAGGCCTATAAAACTATAAAAACATCAAATCCTGTCGATACCTCAGACCAACAAATGCGTTCCAAACTATGATCATTATGTACACCAATCCGGCGAAATGAGGCAAAACTTCTTGTGGTTTTATCTTGCAGTATGCTGCTAATAATAAAATCGCAAACACGTACGGATTAGCAATGAACTAAGCGGCAATAGCTTAGTGGGGGACCGTTGGACTGGATGGAACTCAATACCTCAGTCTTGAGTTCCATCATAAGGCGCGCATCTCTGTCTTTTCGAAGTGTCTAGTGCCAACTCAAGGATGCTAGGTTTGAACTGAACCCATAAGCTGTTTAAGGGGGTTCTTAAACAGTTTATAGGTTCAGTTGTATATAGTAGACTGGAAAATAACCCTAAATTCGCCAATGCATTTCAGGTAAAGTAAAACACGTAACTATGACATTCACTGGCGTTGCGTAACATATTGTAATATTCATTGAAATTAAACTACTATATACGTATTTTATCGCGTTGTTTATTTGACACTATGTTACATAATTTTGAAAACTGTTACACTTTCCCCGACGTTTCGGTGGCTGCTGAAAAGCAACCGAAACGTCGGGGAAAGTGTAAAATTAAATTAAATCTAAATAGTTTTAATAGGTTTTAATAATAATTTAATTAGCTTAAAAATTAGTAAAGTTTCATAGTAGTAGTAGCGTAACAGATTTCAAAATTATGTAATAAAGTGTCAAATAAACAACGCGATTAAATCCGTATATAGTAGTTTAATTTCTATGAATAATATTCGCGTAAATCGAAGACAATATTATATTGTAATATTATTGAATATATAAAGCGGCATTATTGCTGGTCGCCTCGCCACGAATTCGAATCCTACACGGGACAAAAATTTGTTTGAAAGTTTGTAAAGTTCCTGGTGACACAGAGATTATTCCTAGTGCGGGAGTTGTCTTTTTAATAAAGAAAAAGATTCGGACGTTATTAATATTGTCATATCTATCAAGAATAAATGGCGATCGTAACTTCTCTGTCCCAATTGTCAATGCTTGGGCTAAAGTCTCCACGAGATTCACTTGCAGAAATGAGTAGGTACTAGGTAGGTTATGTATTATAATTACAGTTCATTCCTTCAAAATTGTCAAGACTGTCAACAGTCAAGTTTATTTGTCAAAGTTATCAAAGTTCTGCGACTGATGCGCGACTCTGCGACCTGTGTTTTCGGACGGAGCCGGCACTCGTGCTCTACACACTTATTTCACGTGTTATAAATTTCAGTTTGTTAAAATGGCTTACGATAAGAAACTTGTAGAGCTAGCGATTAAGCTATTTTCTATTGATGCCATTAAATTTGGAGAGTTCACTACTAAAAGTGGCATCAAAACACCTGTCTATTTTGATTTGAGGGTTATAGTTAGTTATCCAGAAGTTATGGTTAGTATTAGTACTATAAAACTACACTTTAAATATCATAATACTGCATACTTAATTAATCATTATTAATTTTTAATTACAGGAATCAATATCGAATCTTTTACTTGAATTTTCCATGAAGGAATTAAAATATGATCATATATGTGGAGTTCCATACACTGCTTTACCTATTGCTACATTGCTCAGCGTGCAAACGAAGAAATCCATGTTGATGAGACGCAAAGAAACTAAAGCATACGGAACAAAAAAATCTATAGAAGGTCACTATAAGGCCGATCAAAGTTGCCTAATAGTTGAGGATGTCGTAACATCCGGGTCGAGTGTACTCGAAACTGTTAGAGATCTACGCAAAGAGGGATTGATAGTTAACGACGCTGTTATCATATTAGACAGAGAGCAAGGAGGCAGCAATAATTGTGAATCTAATGGTGTGCACATTAAGTCTTTATTGACCATGTCTGCTTTAATTGATATTTTGGTGAAAAATGGCAAAATTACTGAAAGAACAGCTGTTAAAGTCAAAAATTATATAAAAGAGACACAAGCTCCTGTTATAGGTAAGTCAAAAATAGCATAATATGATGAAGTATTTTTAAAAACCCATTCACAGTAAAATAAACACTTAATTTTTTTAAATCTAAACTGAATCATACCATATATTTGAATAATTGCTATAAAAACACACATTTTACATTACAGAGAAACCTGTGGAAAGAATTTTACTGCCATATGAAGAACGTGAAAAATTGGCCAAGAATGCAGTAGCTAAAGAGCTATTCAATATAATGGCTACCAAAAAAACGAATCTATGCCTATCAGTAGATTTGACATCCACCACCAAAATACTTGATCTTCTAGAAAAAGTTGGGGAGCATGTCTGTTTAGTTAAAACTCATGCTGATATTATTGAAGACTACACTAGTGACTTTATTATAAGAATCAAGCAACTGGCAAAAAGATTCAACTTTTTAATATTGGAAGATAGAAAGTATGCTGATATTGGACACACAGTTTCTTTGCAATATTTAAAGGGAGTGCATAAAATTGGATCATGGGCTGACTGTGTTACTGCACATTCACTGCCTGGCGAGGGTATATTAAAAGCCCTAAACACATCAAATGGTGGTGTATTTTTGCTAGCTGAAATGAGTAGTGAGGTATGATCTTTTAACACTACATAATACGAAAAGATTTCGCCAATAATTAAGATTTGAATTCAGCAATTTAAAAAAAAACCATGCAACTTAGGAATAATATTAACTTATAAATCATTTAATTTTGTTTTTTGCAGGGTAACCTAATAACTCCAGAATACAGGGAGTCTACTGTGTCTATGGCATCAAAATATCCAGAGTTGATTACTGGATTTGTATGTCAGAATAAGGACACCTTCAAAGATCCTGGCCTCATTCAGCTGACTCCAGGTGTTCAGCTGGAGAGCAGCAAAGATGATCTTGGTCAAGTCTACAATACCCCAGAGAAGGTAATCCTGGAAAATGGTGGTGATGTCATAGTTGTGGGGAGGGGAATAGTGACTGCAAGGAGCCCTGAAACTCAAGCTGTTCTCTACAAAGACACTTTATGGAAGTGTTATATGAAGAGAGTATCTGGAAAACTCGAATGATTTTATATTTACAGTTACATTTTTTAATCCAATATTCTTTATTTTTTAGTTAACTTGGTTATTTTTGTTATCCAACATATCAAAAGTGTGTGTTAAGTAATTAAGAAATAGTATTGTTCTGTTAAACAAGTACATTTAAAATGGGGACCAACTCCTGTGATTGTGATACTACAAGTTAATATTTGGTGCTATTTGAGCCAAACTATAATCAGTGTTAATATTGCCTTTACATTCCTAGGTGTTACCACACCCAATAATTAGATTAGATATATATATATATATATAATATATATATATATATATAATATATATATATAATATATATATATATATATATATATATATATATATATAATATATATATATATATATATATAAAGTTAAAGTTTTGAGAATATTTGTACAATTTAATGCATTGTATTAATGTTATCTAATAAAAGCAATCCATTTTTTATTAATTATTATTCCTATAAACTCAACCTTTAACCCTTAACCGGGCAGGACAAAAAATTCAACTTTTCAATGATTTATCTGTAAGTTCTTGTGTCATGTTAGGTAGTCGTGTAAATAAAATAATGTATAAATTACTGAAATTTAAAATAAACGGTTTTTTCAGGTGGGAAATTATTCACCTCTACCCATTTACGGACAACCCAAGTGGGAAACTTTCCCTTTGTCCAATTACGTCTATAAAGACTACATTTCTTGTCATTTTTATTAATTACATTTTCGCGTTGTATTTCATAACAACGTTACACAGAATATAATATATTAGTCAATAACGAATGAAATACCTACTTACTAGAATCTTTTCTGAATAAACTTAGAATTAAGTCTGCACTACTTGAAATACGCGCATTTTTTTCAAACGTGACGTTAATCTGAATCTGACGTTGACATTTGACATTTGAATGGTGAAATTCATAGAGTACCTACTTTTTTATATTTTTTATGTAGGATTGTCAATAAAATTAATATATTGAAGTAAAAAATTGAGTCTAGAGAGTTGTCAATTTAAAAATATTCGTGTGGTTAGCTAGATTGATGGGGTGGGAAAATAGTTCCCTGTGTCTGATCGAGGGTTAAGTAACATGCCTGAATATACATTTAAATGAAACTTTATTATGTATGAAGCAAATGCTATGTTAATCGATATATCAGGTTGTAACCTTTAGGGTTTACTTTAAGAGAACTGTAGAATAATTAGGAAGTACAATGAGAGAAGGTATAACAAATACACTTTTAACCTGTGGTATGCCGGAACGTGGATCTACGCGAGACACAATGCTTTTTCTATTATGTCTGGTATTCGGGCATACAAGAGGTTAATGAATTAAGATACAAATAAAAGTGACAATCTTTACTTATAGAACTATTGTCAGGGCGTGGTTCGCTAAAGACTTGCTTCGTGGTCCTTGTACAATAAGGACACTTAGCTGGGAGTGTGAAGCCGGGCCGCAAGGAGGCTGCGACTGACGCCGTCCGTCCTTATATAGTGTCGCACCACCGGTCGCGAGAGGTGGCTAGTGACGTGCGCCCGCGTTCGCCGGGCGTCTAGGCGAATATAGTCACAAGGTATATAATTATTTATCCAAACACGGTAGGTCGATAATGAGGCTACTATGCAAGGAGTCTTGTGTATCCAGGTCAGGCAGTGTTTTTGGGTTTTCTCAGGTTGTTGTTTGGTTTTGCAGAAGTTCATAATAGCAGAACGTAACTGTGCCCTGTAAACAGCAGTAGCGTTAGTTCCTATTGTAATTACGTTGAACCTAAAACCATAATTGGCAAAATGTGGGTGTAAACCACCTATGCCAATCTTTTCGGAGATATAGGCGTGAGAGTATGCATGGAATTATGTTTAATTTTCGTAAAATATCTCTTATTGTGAAAATCAACAAAATATCTTGGTTTGCTTAAATATATAACATTATTTGATCTTTATTAATCAATTATTATTACCTGTATGCTTAGTAATGCCATCCATAAAAATATAAAACGACCAACTAGAGTTTAATCTTAGATTATAATTTTATGCTAAAAGGGAGCGGCGAATAAACATATCGATATATGAACGATATAAATATAATTTATGACAGGTCAGATCAATTGTAGTAGGGATGCTAATCCCTACTACAATTGAACTGTCAAATCAGAAATGTCAAAATTGATCATGACTGCAGTTTCGTTCGCAACAAAACAAAACAAAACATCATTAATAATTTAGACATGGATTATATAGTTAAGGAATTAGGTATAAGCAATAAAAACATATTCCCCACTGCCTCACCCGACCTATTCACGGTCGTCGTACATACAAGCTGGTTAAAAAAATGGTTAAAGAACGTGGAAGTCGATAACTCGTTGAACAATGTAGATTTTACCTTGCAACCTGGTGAAAGTGTACCATATCCGTGGCGAAAAGTATTTATAAGGGTATGTAATAGTTCCCCAAAGTTAGCTACATCGATATCTTTATTTTAAATGGTTGATTTGATAATAAACGTTGTTTGTGTTGTAGGTATTAAATAAAAAAGTGTCCAAGGTTCTTCCTCTGCCTCGTTACAAGCTCAACGAAAACAACAATGAAACTCCCCTCACGTTCTCTCAGCTCCTGCAATATGTCTCACAGAGTAACCAAAGAAGTCTGTGGAAGGAATCTTATAAGAAATATTGTCAAAACAATGATAGCAGTAAGGAAAATACCATAGTTAACTTGCTAGAACACGATCAGCTATTATCTGAAGTAGTGCTCCGTTTGTATGGATGTAATATTATTAGGATTAAGAATGATGGAGCAGGTAAACACATAGAAGTAATACCTAATAAGAATGTATTGAAAATGTATGAAACTCATGGTAATTTGTTAGCAGCATTGTTCACCTTAGAGACAGACAATAACTTCTTTATAATATACAGGGGACACTATGAAAACACATTATTAGACTGTTTAAATTTCAGTCCAAATTTAATAGATATGAATTACAGTCGAGGTTTGTTTCTTGTGTATCAGTTACTGAATTTATCAAAAGCAATGAGTGACCGAGGATTAAGTTTGGGGATGCTTACATTAAAAGACATTTGTCTGTCAGAGAACTTGTGGTTGCAAGTTCTGCCACTGATTACCAATAACATACACTGTTTAGATGCCTCATTGATATTAGAACAAAATAGAACGAAGACAACTCCAGCTATGAGCTCACAAGGAAAGCGAGGGGAAGACTGGTGTTGGAGGAAAAATGCAGTGGAGCTAGAGAAGCTGTGCATGCTGTGGGTGAGGGGCAGGATATCTAACTTGGATTACCTCCTCCACCTGAACATGTTGGCAGGAAGAGGCAACAATGACCCACAAGCACATTTCATGGTGCCATGGGTCACTGATTTTTCCTCACGCTGTGGTAAGTATTAACTATTTACTATCTACATTATTATTTTTAAACATTGTTTTGTTGGACCAATTGTCACAAAAACATGCAACTCTTTCTTATCTAATCTTCAATTAATTATCTAAGCAGATATTGACCTAGAAAGACATAACTGTAGGGCATCTATCACAGGACAACTGGATTATTTGGATCACAAATGGCACTCAAATTAGTAAACTAGTTCACTAACATACATAGATATTATTTACTATATTGATATCAAAGCTTATTGAACTTGTTTGTATCATATAAGTGTGTGTTATGAGTCAGTGTGTTATCTCTCTCTCTCCCAGATGGCCATAAATATCATTAATGTTTGCAAAGCAAACAAATCATGAGTGAGCAGCCAATCACAAAGCTAATGACACTGATAGTATCATTGTTATTGTTTTCTTGCATCCAATATGATTATTTGATGAGTAGAGTATTGAGTCGTGAAATTATTAAAGTTAAATAACATTATATCTGGCTTAGCATGGTGTGATGTTTTATGGATTACCGTGCAGGAACTCGTGCCAGCGCACCACGAGATGCATGGAGGCGTGAGTGCGTCCTCAGTAGTATGTATCATAGAGGTGAAACTTTTTCGGTGCGTTATAATAGCTACGAGTAAATAATTTGTTTAATGCGCGTGGCAAGACCTGGTCATGCGCCAAGTAGGCTGGCCCGTACACATGGTGGGTTATTTTACGGATTGCTACGCACGACCTCGCACCGGTGCTCTGTGAGAAGACGATTGCCCGTGACCACACAAATCGACAAATGAATACTTGCTTGATTTATTTAATCAATAAGGCCAAAACATTAAACTATAAACAGTTGTTTTAAACTATGGTCCTAACTATGTGTAGTACACATCATGATTATAACATAGATCAGTAGCAAGATGACGCTACAAAGCTCTAATTAAAAAGTAATACACAAATAATAACAATTGACTCAATCTTACTAAGTAATAATTACGATACATATAAATAAATAATATGTTTGTCGTGGACACACGGGTGCTTGTTTATTCGGATATGCACGTATTAAATTTAACTACTTAATATTTTTATCTATGTATATATTTATAAGTAAATAAAAACAAACCATTAATTCATTTATATGTATTTATTAAAATTATGTATATAAGATTATATAGTATATGTATACATACACTACTTACATATACGTATACATAAACGCTATGTATGTTTATATATACATTTATTCATATACTAAGCGTATACAATGTTAGGCTATTAAATAATTTATAGAATAACCGAATCTTTTATTAATTCATATTTATAGGGTAATTGAAAAGAAGTTTAATTTAAATATGATTTTTTTAACATTCATACTGCCGTATACAATACACGGCAAATAGAAATTCCAACGAGAATATTTTAACAAGTTAATAAATAGTAACAAACAAACAGTAATAACAATTTAATAGTTACGCAGCTTTTACAGCGCAAACTCGGAGCTCCGTTCGGTTCGGCGGCCAATCGACAAGTGAGTCGATCCGTCTGACACGTGTCGTTTTATAGGTACTAGTTAACAAACAAGTCGGCCACGTGTTTTTAGAAATGATTATATTTGAGCTGCTTAGTTTTCGCTAATAATGTTGTTAAATCATAACTTATTTTTCTTTATGTTTTAACATGTAAATAACTCTAAAATTGATCTTATAATTGTAACTTAACCTAGAACCTAACCTATAAATAACAATAACATAAAATCTAGCCAGATTAATTACACAGTTTGTTATCAGCACTATTGCCGGGATAAGTAGGTACTTACAAATGAGACACACACATATTTAAACGTACTTATTTTGATTTTTCTTTGAATATTTGGACAAAATATTTAGAATAATCTATCACACGCACAATAGTTCTAACACGTAAATTAAAAAAAGATATACCCAACTTTAATATAATACTAGTTGTACTCGTAATTTTGGTTAGCATGGATTTTAATACATGGGCATAACATTTTATTGCTTAATATGTTTATGTTTCCCAAAACGTAATATCAAATTGTTAACGCGATCGCCATTTCACTAACCTATAGATTATGATCTCTGTTTTACTTGTATTGGAATGCATAGATATATGTAATGGAGTGGTCAATCAATATCTTAGGAAACATACATACATAATTCATGCCTGTTTCCCAGAGGGGTAGGCAGAGGCTATGGATTTCCATTTGCTACGATCCTAACACATTTCTCTGCCTTCATTCACTTTCATCACATTCATCAATTAATTGAAATGAAACATTCTTCAGTGTTTATGTTTAAGCAGCAGCTATATCCTAGTAAACTTTTATTAAAATCCGTCCAGCCTTTTTGTATATATAGGGTGACTGGTTAAAGATTGTTTGTACTTAAGGACATAATAATTTATGGTCAGAGGTAAAGTAAATCTGTATAACCGGCGAAGAAAATCTTTATGAAAATTAGTATGAAATATCCATAAAATGTGGACACTGCGCGGGCCGCACAAAGCTGTGAGCGCCGCGCTACCGAGGCTAATGACCTTTGATAAGAAAAGAACAGTCGGGGGTGCAAATTCGGGAGAGTGCGGGGTGCGGTGCGGGGAGCGGAGGTTTTGGTTACTGTACTGAGTCGTTTCGTGGAATAAAGGGAATAACCAAGGTCGTACGGCCAATCGGTCATCGTTTGTAACACAGCTCTGGTATATACGAAGAGTGTCAACACATTAAGTTTTTATTGGATAACTAGGTCAAATTTTAAGTACCTATTTTTTTAGATATTCGAGTCCAGAATCGAGTACTGAATACCCTCTTTCAATATTTCCAGTATTTTACCAATCAACCTGTATATATATATATATATATATATCATGCACGACGTATGTCGCATCGAGTGCATCAGTAACACCATCGACTGACATAATGCGGGCGTACAATAGGGTAATTGAGCAAAGTGAAACTATAAATGCACACTAATCACTTTTATGGCCTTCGCAATAAATTAACACGAATGTCTTGCACGAAACGAATGACAGTTACTAGCGAGGAGGTCCGCACTCGACGACGACGAAATATAGCGCGCGCCCCTATTAAGTAGGCTCTGTCGTAGCACGAAGTTGGCTGCGTGTTGACGTCATCGCAACAGTGCTGCCATGTCTTGACTCTCGTGCCGCGTTTTGTAACCGTACTAATGACCGTCTCCGACATATATACAGTGTGAGTCTTTATAATGTGCACATATCGCAGCCTTTATTATTCCCAAGTCACTTGGGGTCAGCTTTTTTAGTCTAACAGGATTTGACTGGATATCAGTTTTTACACGAAGCGGCTGCTACCTGACCTCCGCAACCCGAAGGCTAACGATACCTTTAGGCTAGACCAGTGTCAGGATATTAGAGGGTACTGACTTTCCCAATAACGACTGCCATAGATGTTCATGGCAGCCCAGACCGACGGCTTAACGTGCTCTCCGAGGCACGGAGCAGGCGATAATTGTCAATCAATACGCACATAATTTCGAAAATTCATATAACTACAGAAAGCCAGAGGTGCGCGACGTGGGTTCGAACCCGAGACCCTCTGCATTGCAGTCTGTTGGTCTCCCCACTGAGCTATCGCTGCTAATATATATAATGATAGGCAAAGACAAGAGAAATAAAACAATAAAGGTTAACTGTGATTATCTCTGATTTGATCTGTAACGCACCGAGTTTGTCACACCGAATGTGTCCGCGCACGAGTTTCCGGCGCTTATATAACGTGAATATGACACTGACAGTCATAACTGTCACTCCAACTGACACATTGGCTCTGTGGCGACCTCACTCATGCTTACGCTTGACGTTCCGAAACAAACCAATAGATGGCGCTTTATTCAACTGCAATAACAGAAATAAATTGCATTCCAATGATTTTACTATCTTGACGCTACGACATATATAACTATCATACTTTTTGCGCCGTTGTTTTGTTAAAATGTTGTAGTATTATGTAAATGGTATTCTATTCGAAATAATGAATTGAATATTACGTGACTCTTTAATATTACGCTGAATACGTAACAGAAATAGTCTCGAAGACCGCTGACCAATATTCAGTCTGACAGGCGTGTGCTACAAGTTAGTTATAACAGGACATTATAAAATTGCATTTGGTGACATTACATCCGTTAATCAAATCAATCAATATCCAAACAAACATTTTATGATATTAGTAGGATTGATGGGCATTTGAAGTTCAGTATTATATTTGTTTAAATACAAACATGTAGATCTGGTTGCCTGAGAATTTCCCATAATCATAGTCTGTTGAGCATGGCGGTGGACTATAAAGTACTAACGATTTCAAGACAGCGTGACGTAGGCATATTAATTTCAAAATACGGCGTACTTATTACTTTTTCATTCTTTATTTTTCTGAAATTTTTTAGGTGGCGAAGTATGGATGTTACACAACTTTGCCATTATTTCGGGGATATACAGGTGAGACTATGTACGCATGTTTATATGTTTTAGGTAGAAATTGGCGGGATTTAAGCAAATCAAAGTACCGTTTGAACAAAGGTGACCGGCAGTTGGACATGACGTATGACGTCAACACCAGCAACGATCAGATTCCGCACCACGTGTCCGACGCGCTCTCCGATATTACCTGCTACGTGTACTTGGCTCGGCGGTAAGCGGCGTTTAACTGTATGTACTTACTACTAAATAGTTGGTAGTATCATGCGTAAAAGAAATATCAATATTCACTAACTACTTACTAAATATTCTTAATATATAACTTGCTATAAGTGGCCAGAGACAGCCATTAGCAATGCACTTAGCGTGAATTTGAGTAACATGAGAGTTCTTAATTAGGACAAACATCTGCGTCTTTTTATACATGCTTTTCGAATAGTCTACTAAATTTTCTAGTGCTCTAAACGGCGGTTCACTCATAGTATTCATTACCTCTGTCAGCTTATGTAGACTATATTAAAGTTTACCACATTTGTGATAAAGTGTCCACTCCACACCAACCTCTCGGTTACAAGAGAGAGGCTGCTGTACCGTCCAGTGCCTGAAAGCATCTTCAGGGACCAGCTCAATAGCTGGCCTCTGAAGGTACATACAGATCTTGTCCCCAAATATACGAATTTGATTCTCAATGTAGTAAGCTTCCTGTGTCCAAACGACACTACTTATTCTCGAGATAGGCACTGAAACAAAAAACCCGTTTACCACCCGTAACTCTGGAAGTTAGTAACAGTAACCGCGCTGTGTGGACTATTTGGAAACGATGCTTCAGTTTAATGCACCGTTTCGCCCTTTCGGCGTTCTATTACTACAGTTACAATGTTTTGTATATTAATTATTATATTTTATAGAACGCCAAAAGAAGTCTTGTGCAAGTACGTTCGTAACAAGTGGGTGCCGGCCGAGTACCCTGCCTCAATACAGCGCATGCAGGAGTGGACGCCGGACGAATGCATACCGGAGTTCTACACTGACCCCTCCGTCTTTAAGAGCATTCATGAAGATTTGCCTGTAAGTACTGGTCATTACTGAACTCACACAAAACATCGTGACTGTATTTTGTTTTAATTTTATATCGTTTATGTGAGATGACACTCACATTGGATACAGGATGAGGGTGTGATTTCTCTAATCTAATCAAGCTCTAATCTCTTTGTGGAACAACGTGGTGGGATGTCCCTCTAACACAATTTTCTGACCAGGCAGGGTAATCGTGCCAGGCGGGCCGCGGCCCAACTGTTGATGTTGGAAACCTATATATATATATTAGGTGTTAAAGCATGAAATTGCCGATTTGTATAAAAAAATTGATACTCGTTTTTTCCCAAGATGTACCATATTTATTTAATCGAAATATTTACACTCATTATCTATACATTGCTGCCATCTAAACGGAAGTTCATTTATGCCTTTACGATAGAACTCCGGGGATCTAGATTCGATAAACTGTGTGAAAGCATTTTGTACTGCCTCCTGGGAAGAAATTTTTTTATCACGTGGATCATTGTCCAAATCACGAAAAATATGGTAGTCCCTTGGAGCAAGGTCTGGCGAGTACGGAGGATGACGTATGGTTTCTAACTGCAGCTCCTGTAGAGTTACAACGGTTTCTCGTGCAGTGTGAGGTCTTGCATTATCATGGAGCAATAATGGTGAAGATCGATTCACGAGTCGGGGCTGTTTCACTGCTAATTTCGCCATCATTGTTCGAAGTTCGGCACAGTAAACATCTGCTGTTATTGCTTGACAAGACCTTAGAAAGCTATAGTGAATAACACTATGAAAAGACCACCAAATAGTTACCATTACCTTTTTATTGGTAAGCTTTGCTTTAGCACTGTTGCGGCGTTTGACGTGGGGTCAGCCATTGCATTTTTCGCTTACGGTTATCGTAAAGAATCCACTTTTCGTCACATGTCACAATTCGATCCAATATTCCTTCATTTCTGTACCGATTTAACAAGGCAACACACGTTTCAACACACATTCCTTTCTGCAGATCAGTCAAATCATGAGACACCCATTTTTCATTTATTTTTATCTTATTGATTTGATGAAATGAGCCAATATTGTAGGTAGGCTAACGTTAAACCATGACGCTCATTCCTGGGTAGTTTGACTCGGATCGGCTTCCACCATCTCCATCAATTTAGTGTTATTCACCTGTGCGGGAGGTCTTCCACGTGGTTCGTTCTTCAAGTCGAAGTTTCCATTACGAAAGCGTTTAAACAAAGAATGTACGGTGCGTTTATTAGAAGTCTCCTCTCCAACCGCAGCGTTGATATTGCAAGCCGTTTCTGCCGCGTTAGTTCCGCGTCGGAACTCGAATTAAAAAATGACTCGGATTTTCGAAGTATCCATTTTTCCCGTCTGAGATGAATAAAAAAAACAATTGAAAGTCGAATATTTAAAAGAAGAATCTTATACCTAGGTATCATGTGAAAAAAGTTTCACTCGAAAATGCCACACCATGAAGGTTTTATGTTAATTCAAAGTATCTATTACTATACAACGACAACTTCATACTAACCCCTATTACTTAGTCGCTGTGTAAACTTCACCTGCGCGATTCAGGATTATATGGCGAGTGAGATTATAAGCACCTATTATTGTTATTATTTTTATCTGTCGTCGAAACTTCGTCTATGTGGTGACGCTAATAGTTCTATAAAGATTCAGATCATACCTGCAGTGTTGTCTCCTAGAAATGACACCTGTCGTCATAGAAAGACTAATCATTATTAAAAGGGTATCATAATTGCATTCTTAAAGTATGAGCGTGTTTAGGTAAAATGGTAAGAGACGGAACAGTCTTTTAATTAATGAGAATATTACATAGTGATATAAAAAGTATCGCATTTGAATAAGAAAGTTTGTCCAGGACCTAGGTATACCATCCTGGGCGACGTGCGTGGAGGATTTTATAACGAAACACCGGGAGGCGCTGGAGAGTAGCCACGTGTCCGAGAATCTACACCACTGGATAGATATCACGTTCGGTTACAAGTAAGTCTGTGTATATTTTGATATTGAGATGCGATTCGTTATGAAGATCCTTTACAGTTTGTATCGTTATTGAAACCCTCTGTAAAGTAGCCAAGGTAAAGGCTCTCGTTGTCATTATACAATTAATCGAAGTGCGTATAAAGACTCCACAGTATAATCCTGATGATAGTTGTCGTCTTCTCATCGCTATAGCATAGCATTAATTGTCTTTGTAAGTAGTAAGATGCATCGTAAACCTTTTAATTTTTTCAGGTTGTCAGGACAAGCGTCTATAAAAGCCAAAAACGTATGCCTGTCTTTAGTTGACGGACACACTCGCATACGTCGCGGAGGGACCGTCCAACTGTTGACAGCACCACACCCTCCGCGGGCGGCACGCGCACTGCCTCCCGCGCCGCCCAGGCTGCATTGGACTGCGCCTAAAGATACCAGTAAGTTATCCTGCTAAAACTTTATTGATTTTATTTCGCGTACTAGATAGAAGCCACATTTTTACAATATTCTATACTTTACAACGACAAAGGGCACCAGGCCAAAGGGCACAAAGGACAAGGGCAGTGTGTAGCCTTGTGGTACTCTATATTGTTACAGCCAGTGCCATCTCTTGGTACTGTGGGTAAGACTCGGCAGTTCCCTCTAATAATTTATTACGGCGCCATCTATTGACGTCTTACTGAACTACGTAGCTTGTCAGTACGCGAAAAGTAGAGAGAGCGCTAGAACTTTCTTGTACAGTTATACGCGGGTATGGCGCTTCTAGAAAATTTCAGAAACGTTTGGTCACTTATAAATGGATCGCACGCGCCCCGCCAAATCAGTTGTTGTTGATCAAGTATTCATCGGTGCGAACGGAATGAAAATAAAAGCGAAAATATCACAGTAAAGTAGTTAGAGTGGGAAAGTGTATAAGTAGTGTGTGTGGTGTTTTAAATTTAATTGTGATGTTAGAATAAAACGTGTTTTAGTCGGTAATATTGTTTAAATTCTTATCCCTCGAACCCAGCACGTAACAATATTATATTATATATCATTTTCAAAAGATTTTAAATGCTTAGTTAAGAAATAGTTTAATCGCCTAGTTAAATGTAATTTAATGGGAATGATGTAAATAACTTGATCGAAATAAAGGTTGGTCGTAACTGATAAATCACATACAATAATGTGTCAAACGCCTTGTGTTATCTGAACCTTAATGTTTACAGGAAAATCTATTAGGAATGACAGCTCAGATGAGATGTCGGACGAAGAAGAGGAGTCCACAAGCCTTCCTCAACATGTATCCCGGCTGAATGTGCCTCCGCAACGGGTTCGATCCCGACACAAAAGTAGCAGTAGAGCCCGCTCTTTATCAAAAAGTCAAGGTCTGGAAGACTCGCAACATTCGGTCAGTGAAGGCAGGGCATCCTCCCACTCTAGGCATTACAGGGTCCAACGATCAGAATTCGGAAAAGGAATCATATACTTACCTAAAGAATTTAACCCCGTGGCTTCTATACAGGCTCTAGAAGCCTTGGATAATTTCCGTACGAAATGTTTCTTTAGCAAAGCAGAGGACAAAGAAAAATATAAAGAAAATGTCACCACTCTAAATCTCTATCCAGTAGAACAGGAAATTAAAGAGAACGCTATGTCGAATACGACAGCGTCAGACGATACGGCATTTACCAATCACATGTTTCTTGCCTCATACGACCAAAGTTATTTGAAGAAATTCACACAAGGCGCGCATTTAGAAAGTGTGCTCAAAGAGAGAAAGAATAGGTCGTTTAATACCAGGTACACGACTGACGCGTCAGTTTATAATCAATTTGTTACCGAGAGTAGAAGGCAAGACATGTTGGTTATAGGATGTTTGATAGTAGAAATATTCCTCCATACTTACATGCGTCCGTTACGAACAGCTAACGAGAGTTTCTTAGAAAGATATAATACCTGCAGAGTTGTGTTAAAACATAACTTCAATTCTCTACCGAAAAGTGTCACTTACATTGCATCTCTACTCTTAAATGTTCAACCGCCAAGTTTGAGTTTCAAAAGCGAACTCACTCCTAAAAAAGAAGAGCCCATTAAAAAGATTATAGTGACGGGTAAAGGTTTGCCTGCGCCGACACCAGCGCAGCTACTCCAACCCTTACTGATGCCTCATCTGATACCTTTTCCTCCGAGCTTCAATACTTTATACAAATTGTTGAATACCCTACACGAATACGAACTAACAAGCAACGAATTAAACATACTTTACATGTACGAATGCGACGGTATACAGTGTGAAAAGTATCAAAACGTTGACAAAACTAAACTGTATTTCAACCAAAAGATTGCCGAAGGGAAAATCCAAGCGTGCGTTGCACACTTAGATGTATTGTTAAATCAAGTCAATTGCTACAACCAGTTTGACGTTTTGGACTTATTTTTATCACATTACATAGAGTTACTACAAAATAAAGACACCTCAGTATTAGCCGCGTGGTATTTATTTGATACTGTAAGCAAAGCCTTAGGGCCAGCTCAAACTAAGAAGAAATTATTAAAACATATTTTGAATCTTTACGAAGACGATGATTTCGCTGTTGATAAACCAGACCAACATAAGTTAACAGACATTGACTCTTTTACGGTCAATGGAGGAGTAACAAATAAACAAAAATTTGTCAAATTATATCACAATATATTTCTTCTTCAATTGATGGTGAGACTTGGTCTTCAATGTTTCCTAGATAACTTTACCCAACATTTGGTCGAAGCGGTTGGTGGGTACAAAGATGTCAGCGAAGAAGTGGGTTCCCCGGGTCATTTGTGCCACAGCAAGGCTTTATCAAATAAAAAGCCAAGATATTCTGATGATAATGTCAAAAATGCGTTGTCAAGTAATACGGACATATTCTCCCCCGATACTTCGTATGGCTCTGAACATGTCACTACGCCCAGCATGGAGAAAACTGTGAATGAAGGTAAAGAAAAAGATGTAGACAACAGGAGCGAAAACGAACTATTTCACTTTGAAACTGATAAAGATAGACTACCGAGTCGTAGTAGCAGGAGCAAGTCACCGGCTGAATCTATAGAATCTTATACGTCCAACGCTGCGCAAGAAAATAATATACACACGCCCTCACCGTCTACAGATTACGCTTCTCCAATATCTACCAAACATTTTACAAACAATCATGTAGTGCAGAAGGAACTTAACCTACAAACAAATAAAGATGAAAATTACGAAACTCACAATTCTAAAGGACCAACATCTCCCATCATAGAGATACCTACTAAAGCAATGTTCACCAGTTACCTTCATTTCGCCGAAGAGGACTCTGAGGAAGTAGAATTAAGGAAAAAGAGTAACGACAGACAGAGTGCAGAATATAGCCGTCCACTTGAAAATCATTCCATAAAAGTCCAAAGTATAAACGAAGAAGATATTTTTGGGATTAAAGATTCAAGTTCGTCCAGAATATCTGATATGAGCTCCGAAAGTCTAATATGGTTGGCGCATAGGTTAGGGCCTGTACTTACTTGTAGGTATATAACTAGGAATTTGCTGAAGATGCTGACGTTGTGTTACATTGGCAAGGATAATTTAGCTCCGTGCGAGGCCGAGGAGAGAGATGAGTTCGATGAAATATCAATAGTGAACAGCAGAGTGGTGGGAGACAAGAACGCTATGAAGGTTATTAAGTGCCTCACTTCTATTGCCGGTAAGTCTTTAAACTTTTGATACTAATGTTATAAATGTGAAAGTAACTTCCTGTTTGCATGTTTACACCTACAATTTTGAACTGATTTTGATAATATTCGGTGTGTAGAATACCTTTGCTATGCGAAGCTACAGCTTAGTTTACATTCTTTTTAAAAATGCCTTTATAAACTGTTTGCACTAGAGTCGAAAGTTGTACAATAACGCCAATGGCCTTTTATAATTAAACCAAGATTTATGTAATCTATACTAATATTATAAAGCTGAAGAGTTTGTTTGTTTGCGCTAATCTCAGGAATTACTGATCTGAATTGATAAATTATTTTAGTGTTGGAAAGCTCATTTATCGAGGAAGGCTATAGGTTATATAACATCATGCTACGACCCACGGGAGCGGCGCAGTAATCATAAACGCGGGTAAAACCGCGAGCATATCTAGTTTAATATTTAATACATCACATCGATTTCGTTATTGCAGCAATGTATGGCGAGCAGCTAATAATATTCCAATACCTGCCGCATATGGGCGAGCTGATCGCGTCCTGCCGCCGGCGCCTATCCGCGCCGCTAGAGGGCGGCGTGGTCGCGTGCCTGCAGCTCGTCAAGTACCTGGTGCCATTCATGTCCGACGTTAAGGTCATGGAGCAGTTACAGGTAGGTCCTTCATAAGACTTAGATTTATGTTAACAATCCCTTACATATTCTTTTTAAGTTCAAGTACAGCTCTGAATGCTAATATTTGTCAATAGTCTTTTATGTTTGTGTTGAAAAAACACCGGTAATTGCTCCGATGTTTCTTTCGTCTGTATTCAAACAGAACTAAATGCTCAGGGAGCGAGAGAGCTACTTTTTATTTCTGATTAACAAGTAATTTGTGACATTGCTATGACGACTAGAATAATCTATATCTACACACGAGGGATGTTACGGATGCAGATTTTTTGACATACGCGGATGCGGATACGAATATTTGAAGACTTACATCCGCGGATGCACATACAGATGCGGATGTCCAAATCAATGCGAAAGTTCCACAGTTGCAGATGCGAATGTTGATGAAAAGTGTTTAACTTATTTTATAAAACTAATATCACCGCCTTCGCAGGTTCAAGCCTGTTTTGCAAAGGTTCATAAATTAAACAAGAAAACTACTGAACAACTGATTTCTTTCTTATTGTAACCTACGCTATATCTGGATCCGCATTAACATCTGCGTTGATTATTGCGGATGCGAATGCGGATGCAGATCTCCAAATCGATGCGAAAGCTCCGCAATTACGGATGCGGATGTGAATATTCGCAACATCAGCAGGGATGACAGGGACACATCTAAAAAAGTCTGCGTTCACTTGGAAAAGTCGAGATATTTTTCTCGTGTGAAAATATAATCAATGAATGCATTATTTAACATTCAAAAACACACAATTTTAATATGAAAATCTCAATATTCTTTTCGTTTTTCGTTAATAAAAATAGATCGTTCAATCTCTGCGAAATATGAACTTTAATGAAATGCGAAGATTTAATAAAAGTAAATAATTTTATTCATTTTTATATGCTTATTTACAAATTTAATACAAAATGACTCTTCCCCTGGCTTGAACGCATGTGGAAATCCTCCTGGGCATGCTGTAGATCAAGTTGTCCAATAGTTCTTGTGGTAGCCTGTCCCATTCTTGAACGGCGGCTTCTTTGGTTTCTGACAGACTTCTTGGAGATGGTTGACGAGTCCAAACAGCTCGCTTGAGAGCGTCCCATGCGTGCTCGTGTGGGTTTAAGTTCGGAGAACCGGCAGGCCAGTCTTACCGCGTGATTTCGTACTCCCGGAGAGCAGCGCTTACTCGTTGAGTTCGATGTGACCAACACGAAATGGTTACCATAATTTATCCTGAATGGTCTGGTGATGCCACCAATAATAGCTGTCATAGAGCCTTGGTACGGAATCAAGAAGTTCGAGCTCCAACCATAATTCCCCAAAAAGATACCGATTTGCCACCTTGCTGAACGGTTCCAGTAGCAGTTCTTTGCCTTTCGGAATTCCCAGGCCGTCTCCAAACTCGAACACGTCGGTTATCAGGGTGCGTACTAATCCGTGTTTCGTCAACGAAAAGACAATTACGCTAAACATCTTCTTCATCGTTTTGAAGCTGCCTGGCCCTCTGCAATCTGTGTCGCTGTCGTTCCCGTGTATTCAAAGGTACTCGCCAGGATCTCCTTTATCGTAATCTAAAGAGGGGTAAACATTTACAAATGGTCTGAGTGCTAATATCCAGTCCAGTAGCAACACGCAGCTCTAATCTCAGTTTGGTAGCGTTAATTATTGGATCACGGGCGGCAAGAAGTCTGATGTAGCGCTCTTGAACATCACTAAGGACAGCCAGGCGGCCACTGCGTGGTCGATCAGCCAGGTTGCCAAGGCTCCAGTACCTCTGCAGGGTAGTAACGACGCAGGTTTGAGAAACGGAGACTCTGGCTGCGATTTGCCTTGTAGTATATCCTTCTTCACGCAATAACACTGTTCTTGCTTGTATTTTTCAAATGAACGATTTTAGAGAAATTGATTAAAACAGCTTTCAGGCAGAAACAAGAATGAGGGTAATTTATCATTCACCTCGTTTTCATATAAAAAAACAAAAGAAGATTTTATGTTTAGTACATTTAAATGATGTGTTTTAAAATATTAAAGCAATAAATAATACATTCATTAATTATATTTTGACACGAGAAAAATGTCTAAACTTTTCCAAGTGAACGCGGACTTTGTTTGGTGTGTGTACTTATATAATTCAAGCAAGTTTCGTTGTAAATAAGTTATGCTGTCAGGTAAATCTCGACCTAACGCTGCCCGCGTTACGGTCCGTTTTAGGCCTCATTTACAGAGACGCGGGGCGTCCCGCGTTGCGATGGGCGGCGCGGCTTGCACTGAATTCAAACATATTATTATGGCGTTGTATGAGTGAGTGCGCTTACTGAAAAGCGATTTCACGCGCGTTTGCTTGAAATGGAGTTTTTTGCGTCGGACGCCGCGGATGGCATCGAAGCGTCTCACGCGGCATTTATCGCGGCGGCGCACGCAGCGGCAATAGGGATGTTGACAATTTTTCAGAATTGCTTTTATTTTAATTTAAAGACCGACTCTGGTACACCATAAAAAAAATATTTGAAAATATAAGTATCTTCGATGAGAAAATATACTAAAATAGAGAAATATTAATTTTCCCCGCTAAAACACTCTTACAGCTGTCACGTGACTACATATGTCACTAACCGCTAGAAATTGTCCGCGATTCATGAGAATTTGTCGAATTTATGTGTTTTCTTCATATAAAAGTGAATACAAACAATCAAAATGAACACAAAGTTTTACAAGTGCTGTGCAGTGTTCATGTGTAATAGTACAACAATTACTACACCGGCAAAATTGTTTATTCATGTACCAAATGATAATTGTGAGGTTGGTCGATTTTAGGAGAGGAATCAAACCCAAGACTGCTGAATATAGACTGACTGTTTATTCGAATAACATAATCTTATATCCTAAAGAAGACATGTCTCCCGATTACATCACCACATCTCCCCCTTATAGATAAAAAAAAAAATAGGATATAATTTTTTTTTTTTTTTTTTGTATAGGTACATGGTTAAATAATAAAATTGTAAGATATAAACAAAACAAAAAAATATATATATTCATAAGTAATACATCTTAGTTCTATTCTTATGGACTAAATAAGGTTTTCCATTTTTTAAAACTTCTACATTTGGTGACAAATTTCGTAATACAATATATGGCCCAGAGTAAATATTGTCAAATTTATTACAATTTTCATTTTTAATAAGAATCAAGTCGTTAGGTTTGTATGTAACAGTTTTAACATATCTATCATAGTTGTATTTTCTTCTTATTTTACTAGAAAGTAGATTGTCTCGTGCCTCTTTTTGAGAGGCCTGTAAACGATATTTTAACTCTCGAGTGTAGTCGTCGTGATTATAGAGAGGCTCTACGAAGTCACCTAACAAATTACTTGGCAGAGTACATTTCCTACCAAACACTAATTCAAATGGTGTAAATTTGTTTTCTGAATGTACTGATGTATTGTAACAAAAACACCAATACGGCAACCATGAGCTCCATGTTTCAGGATGGTTATCCGTCTGAATCCTAAGAAAATTACCTAGATGTTTATGTGTGTTTTCCAGGGCGCCGATACTTTGGTGGTGGTATGCTGTGGAATTTAATTGTTTAATATTTAACAGAGTGCATACCTCCTTGAATAATGATGACATAAACTCCGTACCCTTGTCTGTTGCGATCTCCTTCGGTACACCATATCTTAAAATGAAATTATTAACGAGGGCTCGCGCTACCTGTTCTGATTTCTTTGAAACTAAAGGATACGCTTCAATATATTTACTTAGCTCACACTGTAGCGTTAATATATATAAGTAATTATTTTGATCTCGGTCTAATGGACCAACCAAATCTAGGTATATTTTTTCAAAAGCCCACGTGGCTGTTGTTGTTATTGTCATCGGTTCTTTAATCGGCACAGAGTGTTTTTGTGTTTGACACTTATGACACCGTTGCACAAATGTTTTAATGTCTTTTTCCATACCTGTCCAGTAATAATACTTTTTAATGTTGTTATACATCCTTCTCATGCCCGCGTGGCCACTTGTGGGCAAGAGATGGAAATCATTAAGAATTATTCGTACATCGTCTTTATCTATAATTTTCTTAACATTTTTATATATACATATACGTGGTCCGGACCAGGAACTATTATTTTTTATTTCGTGCAATAATTTTTCTAGAAAATCTTCGTTATTTTTATTTTTAACTATACAAATTTCATTAACATTTATTAGATTACAAAATATATTTAGTTCTTTCACAAATTCGCTTCGCGAGACTTGTGATGAAGAATCGAAATATTTTATGAAAATAGTTTTCATACTTGGTACGAAACATAATATTTTACTTTCTTTACTTATAATTTTACTCTTACTATAGTTTATATATTTTTCTCTATTTATAAAAGTCAGTTCGACTGATTCTTTCGGCTTAATATGTGTCTCTACAACTCTCGGTTGATCAGGCCGATTATCCGTAGGGACCATATCATCCGAAGATTCAGCTGGATATATATTCATTTGTCTCTTTTGCGCTCGCGTCATTACATTAATATTTTCATGCATGTCTTTCAAATCTTGGCATGATATTCGCGACAATACGTCTGCAGCCGTGTTGTCGGAACCCTTAACGTACTCTACTGTAAAATTATATTCTTCAAGCTGAAGCCTAAACTTTGTAAGTCTGCTGGATGGGTCTCTCATATTAAAAAGATATACTAAAGGTCTATGATCCGTTCTAATTATAAAGGCTCGACCATACAAATAAGGTCTGAAGTATTTTACAGCCCACACAATTGCAAGTAATTCTTTTTCAATTGTGGGGTAATTTTTCTCAGCTTTATTTAAGCTTCGACTTGTATAGGCTACTGGTCGGCCGTCTTTGTTTGATAAAACTGCTCCTAATGCAATATTTGACGCATCCGTTTGTAAAATAAACCGGTTTTCCTCTGTAAAGTCTGGATATTGTAATACTGGGGGTGAAATTAAACTTCCTTTCAATGACTCAAAACTTTTTTGACATTCATCTGTCCAATTAAAAGGAATGTTTTTCTTAGTTAAATAATTGAGATTATATGCCATTTTAGCGAAGTTAGGAACGAACTTCCTATAATAATTTAAAAATGCTATAAATCGTTTTAACTCATTGGCATTTTTTGGACAGGGATAATTTTTTATAACATTTGTTTTTTGTGGGTCTGGGAGCATGCCGTCCCCTGACACAACATGTCCCAAATATAACAGTTCTTTCTTTAAAAAAACACATTTTATTGGGTTAAGTTTTAAATTTACTTCTCTCAATCTATTAAATACTGCCTGTAAATTTTTATTGTGATGTTCAAGGCTACGTCCCATTATAATTAAATCATCTAGGTAAATTAAACATTTCTCGTATGTTATCCCGGACATAGCCATGGTCATCATACGAGAGAATGATCCAGGACTTGTTTTCAACCCCATTGGCATACGGGTCATCTGGTATTGTCCAGAGCAAAACGCAGTGTATTTTCTACTATTTTTATCTAAATTCACATTATAATAACCTTGGTACAAATCAAGATGCGTAAAATAAACGGAACCCCCTAACGAATCTAAAATTTCTGATATGTCCGGCAGCGGAAATGTATCATTTTCTATGCAATTATTTAATTTCCTATAGTCAACCACCAAATGCCACTTTTTGTTACCACTAAAGTCAACTTTCTTTGGCACTAACAATATAGGGCTAGACCACTCGCTATTAGATGGTTCTATTACACCTTCCTTTAACATTTTACTAATCTGATTTTTTATTTCACTCTTTTGTGAGTGTGGCAATCTATACGGTTTTGTAAATATAGGGCTAGTATTAGGCTTTAAGGAAATTGAATGTGTGTATACATTTGTGGTAGTCAACTCATCTCCCGATAAATAAAATATATCGCTATATTTTGCGCATAATTGTTCTATAGAATATCTTTCTTCCTCGCACAAACTATTTAATTTTAATTCGCGAAATAATTTCTTAACTCTATCCGCGTTATTTTCAATAGTTTTAAATAAACATATATTGCACTCATTCAGTTTATGTAAATCGCATTTAAAATTCGTCAAGGTCAACTGATTTTCTGTAGTATTTAAAATTTTAATTGGTATGACCCCATTTACAGGCTTTGCTATTGAGCTTGCTAAAAATACCCCTTCCTGAATTTCTGCGGAACAAACTACACATTCGTCAATTATATCCGTACGTATATAGTGAATGGATTCACAACGCGGTTCTATTTTAAAAGAATTATCGGTATTTAACAAAGGCAAGGTCAACTTTATATTATTTGAGCATAGTAAACATATCTTTCTATTTTCGAAATCTAATAGTGCCTTATATTTAGTTAGAAAATCCTTACCTAAAATACCAAAAGACTCGCAAGGTAAACTTTCAAAAACATAAAATGTATGCTCAAAGTATATGTTACTATCTGCGACTAATTTTAAACAAACATATCTAATAGATTGGACTTTGCCTCCGATTCCTTTTATGGTAAGATTATGATCAAAGATTGGTATGTTATGATCTAACACGTATTTATATTTAATAGCAGAAATTGATGCGCCTGTGTCTATAAGCCATGTACTAATTTGGTTATGTAAAAATAAACTAATGATACAATTACTGTCGCTAGCTAAAATGATGTCACTTTTAGTCACGAAAAAATTTTGATTCGCTATTTTCGGTCACTTTTTCCGATTTCGATAAAGCATGTATATGTTCATTGCGTACCCTTTGGTTTCTCGGAAATCTATTATTATTAATAAATTTACCTCTGTAATCGCCTCGTAATGTAACATATCCTCGAGCTGGTGGTGCCTGGTAACTGCCTCGAAAATTGCCTCGTTGCCTGGATACTTTACTATAACCTTGGCCTCGCGCACCTCTGTAATGGTTTGACCTTGATCTGTAATAGTTATTAGAATATTTATGAAAATTCATTATTTCTCCCGATGACGTAGACGGTGATGATAGCTCCTCATCTTGAGCTGCTTGAACAGCATCCTTTAAAGAACTAAAATTCCTCGCAGCTATGATCGTGCTGATCCTACGGTTTCGCAGGCCATCGGCGAATCTCTTTATCGCAAAATTTTCGTTAATTGGTTTTAAAACATCATATTTGGAGGTGTTCCCGCTCGCCTGTGAAATCGTAAGATCTACCATTAACTCTGATATTTCATCACCGAACTCTTTTATAGACTTTTCATTTTGCCTACTATTTTGAAGTCTACTCTGAATTGATGTAGCTGATTTCCTAGCCAATAAACGCCCTCGCATATCGCTCACTAAATCACTTAGGTTTGAATAAGAAGAATTTAATTGTAATTTAGCCGACTGAGACAATCTACTTTTTAGAATAAATTCAATCAAAGAATCTTGACATTCTTTCTTTGTTAGCCTGGTACCATAGTACTCGACATTATCTATAATTTGCTTAATATTCGATTCATCATTCGTCATAGTAGGTATTAAGTTCAAGGCTACTTTAAGGTCAAAGGTATTCATTTTGGTAAGAAATTGCGTTTCGTCTTTTACAAGAGAACTTTCAGATATAGAACACAATTCAGTTATTTCCTTATACAAGATACAAAAATCAGAACATAGTTTGTTTATATGTAAAACATCATTTCCTTTAATATTACCACTTTTTATCTCTGAATTTAAATATTCTGCGACAGGAAGATATTGCTCATATATAGAAGTTGCCTCTTGTAATTTTATTTCACATATATTTATTTGCCTTCTTTTAGGGCCAATTTTAATTAAATAGGTTCTAATAGATTTTAACTCATTATATAACTCAGTTAATATATCTGCCATAACCTACGTACATAATTGATATTAAAATTGGGTATATACGCTTACATAAAAGGATAATATGCACTTAAAATTAAAATAGTTCTCATACCGTTACGCATAATCCATTGATTGACACTTTACTGAAAATATAACTCACGCACATTCACTCAGCCGCGCTTTCTCGTTACACTTACACGACGCCTTCCTCAACCTTCAAAGCCGCTTGATTACGAAAAAACGACCTCCGTAAGCCGTTACGGTGAACCTCTCGCTGTATCCAATTGACATGACACCGCTTGTACGCCTTGTACAGGAACATCAAAAGGCCCGTCAGGACAGCAAGGACCAATACCATGAGCAGCAGATTGGTAATACTCATATGACCTCTTATTTCATCAATTACTGCGTGGTTTTCTCCATTTCCGGCTGCTGTTTGCGCAATAATTACTTCTTCGTCTTTCGTTTGTTGTCCTCCCATGATTTATAGAAATTAACGCCACTGGTACAATACTCAACACGTCCAAAGATCTTTACGCAGTCCCGAATCAAATGATTAAGTGAACACATCATGACGATTGTTTAAAATAACTTGTCCATATAGGGAACGCTATACGATACTCGGGCACTCGCGCATGGCAGGGTCGCCATGTGAGGTTGGTCGATTTTAGGAGAGGAATCAAACCCAAGACTGCTGAATATAGACTGACTGTTTATTCGAATAACATAATCTTATATCCTAAAGAAGACATGTCTCCCGATTACATCACCACATAATCAAATCAGGAGAAAGTGGTTAAGACTTAGTGGTTGGCTAGAAGAGATATAGCAGCATTAACAACAAGCGCCGCCTATGTTTGTGAGGATTCGATTCGATGTAAGTTTTGATTACCTATACACAAAATATCAGAGTATCTATATAAATTGGGTACTCTATGAATACATATTATCTTTTTATTTAACCTACCCTAAAATAATTCTTATTTCAGCTGAAAAGTTATTATTAATTAATTATTTTATGCACATAACCTAACTTTGTAAACAGTGATTTAAACGAAGTTCTAAACACGATAAAATAGATATTAAAGGTATAGAATCATCTATTACTTGACTATTATTTAAGTATTAGTTGATAGTTAGATATGTAGTATCAAACGTAAAACTGTACTTACAAAGATGTTTTCACGTTCCTGAATTCTGAAGCACAAAAGTCGTTAATTCTTGCAAAAAAGTTTGCCACCATCAAATAATCTATCTTTGGTAAATTTGAACTATTTCTTTTGATGAATTCTGTTTCCATCGTGGTATTAAAATTAAGTAATTCACAGTTATTTCGTCGGTATAAACACAAACCAAGAAAAAACAGAGAAATAAACAGCCGTTGCGGCTTTTTTAGCGGTTAATGACGTAATGTGCTCGTATTGCCGTTTGCAGTCACGTGACAATAGGTGATAAATGTAAATGAAATAAAATAAAATGAAATGAAATGATTATTTATTTGCATGAAACATGGTCATGAGTCATTTCAAAATAAGATTTGAATGTAGTGTCAATAATTCATATAAAACAAAATAAAAAATTAGAAATGTATATAATGTCAAGTAAAATATCATTAAAGTGTCTCAAATCAAGATTTGTAACAGTTCATCTACCTTATAAAAACATTTCTCTAATAACCAATCATTTAGTGCTTTCTTGAATTTCCCATTTAGCAATTCTCTTCTACATTTTGTGATTCTATTATATATTTTAACGGTCATGACGTAACAATTTTTATGAGACAAGGCAGTTTTACTCATAGGCATTATCAGTCTTGATAGATCTCTTTTTTGACTCTAGAATCCACCTCATCTTCATATTTCCTAAATAATCTAGCATGATCTGTTACAAAATTACACATCTGCAATATGTATAGACCCACTAATATGTGAAGTTTCAGTTTTTTAGATAAAGGTTTGCATGATGTTAATGTATCAACTGCGCATATAGCTCTAAGACACTTTTTTTGTACAATAAATACTTCATTTACATCGGTTGAGTTTTGCCCAAAGAAGTAAACCATATCTTAGGACCGAAGCAACATAGCCGTGGTAAGCTGTTATTGCCGTTTTCTGTCCAGAAGTACGCCTAATTTTTTTAAGTGCAAATACTAATTTGTTTAATTTTTTGCACACATATTGTATATGAGATTTCCAGTTGCAGTGTTTATCTAATGTTAATCCTAGGAATTTTATTTCGTCAACTTTTTCTATTATTTCATCTCTGCATGTCAAATTGAAATTAAAATTAATTTAATCAAAATTATTATAATTTAGAAATGTAATTAATTTCGTATTTGTTAAATTTACCTGTAAATTATTATCTTCCATCCAGTTTAAAATACATTGAACCACTCCATTCATTACATTGTCATATTGCCTAGTTTTGTCTTCATTTGCAATTATAATTGATACGTCATCAGCAAACAGAACACACTGATGTTTTGTAATAGAAGGTAAATCGTTTATATAAAGCAGGAATAAAAGAGATCCTAAAATACTGCCTTGGGCCACACCATAGTTGTTAGATTGAGGGCTGGATCTGTAGCTAGTTTGTGTTAGGTCCTTGTTTAAGTTTCTTAGCTCTACAAAATCAACAATTCGTCAAGTAACTCTTTCTCCAATCGAGGCTAAGTCCGCGTATGCCATACTTTTCGCATTTTTCGAGTAGCACTTTGTGATGGACGAAACCAAACGCTCTGCTCATATCGAAGAATATTACTGAAACGAGTGTGCGTTTGTCAATATGCCGAGTGATATTCTCAACTAATTGAAATGCAGCTAAGGTTGTCGATTTATGTTTTTGGAATCCATTTTGCTCTTACCTTATAACATTAAACTTATTCAAAAATTTCGATAAACGACTGTGCATAGCTCTTTCAAATATTTTGGCAAATATTGGTATCAGCGTTATGGGACGATAATTGTGCAAATTGGTTTTACTATTATTTTTATGTAAAGGCCTCACTATAGATAGTTTTAATTTTACCGGGAATATTCTTTCTGACATTGAGACGTTTATTTGATGTTTGAGTACAGGGCATATTATTCCAGCACATTTTTTAACTAAATGAGTAGAAATACCGTCAAAACTGACTGCTTTAGTATTATTTAAACTTAGTATAATTTTAATGACCTCGACATCAGTGAGTGGTGTCATGAATAGACTAGAACTTGGTCTTGGTATATTTGTGGTACGTTTTGAGTTGAATAACGCAGATGAGTTGTTGGTTAAACTGATAAAAAATAAATAGCTATAGCTTGGTCTTTCTGAAAATCTTAAATCTTCTATTGTAGCTTCTAAATTAATTTTAATAAATTCTATATGACATATTAAATTTTGAAAATGTGATTTTCGATATTCTAATAATACAAACTGTAATAAAATTAACACGATACATGAATTTGTGATTAGTGTCAACATCTTTATTCTCGATGAAGCGATGCCCGCGGTGGAACCTTCTGCCAGTGTTATTGGGAAATCGCACAACGCATACGTAAGTCACTGTCGCAGTGGAGTACGATACGATCGACTTTTTTAGAACAAAATTCTATGTTAAAAGGTTCACTATATAATATAATAAATGCGCCGCGCAGTGATAGCCGCCGCGCCGCGTGCTTCGCTACACGCTTAGCGATTCGCCGCGGGCGCAACGGCGGGCATCGCCACGCTGCCCGCCTCGCATCTCTATAAACAACATCGTATATTGTCCTATGTTTGTCTTTACGCGATGATGCGTGCCACGGCACGCGCCGCCGCTCTGTAAACAGAAGAAACGTCTGACGCGTCGCGAGAAGCCACGCCACACACGACGCGCAACGCTCCGCGTCTCCTTAAATGAGGACTTAGATTGATTGACGTCATTGGAAATACGGATTTTATTGCATTGTCGGTAAATTCTTATTTTTCATGAACGTTTTTATACGTTTCGATACATGCTGCGGGTGCGTTAAAATAGTCATGTGTGATAATAAAATAAGCACCAGTGGGTTGTGACATGATGTGCTGTGTCAGATAGTAGCAGTAGAGTGGTTTCCAGGACACGTTCCTAAAGACTTGCCTGCAGCCGACGCTGCGGCTGGCGTCGACGACGCGCTGCTCGTACCCGAGCGGCGCGGCGGCGCGCGGCGCGCTCACGCGCAAGCTGCTGGACGCGCTGCACGCGCTCGCGCTGCGCGTCGGCCGCGAGATGACGCGCCGCCATCTGTGCGTGCCCGCGCTGCAGAGGTAACGCCACCTCACACCTATACCCTACAGTCTCTCTAACTTCAATATATGACATTCGCGTAAACGTAACATAATATTATGGAAAACCCAGGCTTGAGACCTACAATACGAACTAAAATAAATCATTTTATATATTAGTACAGTAATTTGGTCCGAAATTAAGAGGGGGGACCTGAATATTTGCGGTGTTTTTAAAATTGGTAATTTTATATATTTCGATGTGCTCTTTCCGAATATCATATTTGCAACCTTGTTTCGGCTCTCGCGCCGCCAATTAAAAACAATTCATGTAATAGTTAAAATTCTTATTACATAAATTGTTGGCAATTTTCTCTAGTTTAATTTTGTATAAAATGCTTTTATCGTAAAATGAGTTGGAAATTCAAATTCAAATTCAAATTCAAAATAAATTTCTTCAGATTAGGTTACAAGGTAACACTTATAAATGTCAAAGTTACACTAATTTTTTCTGCGATTTTACATTTACTGCCACGTTCAGCAAAGCAAGGGTGTAGGGCTCATGAGAAGAACGGGCAAGAAACTCATGGTCACTCTTTTTAATCGCCAAGTCTTTGTTTACAAATCATAAGAGCTGTAAGGTGCTGCAACCATTTCTCCATGAACTATTACTGAACATACTCAAGCATTTAATAAAATTTGATGGTAGCCTCTAAAGCAGCAGTATAGTAAATAGAAGCACCCACTTACATGTACATTAATAATCAAGACAAGGCATGATTGTAGTCCGTAGTTTAATCTAACTGTTTAAATAAAAATGTTGTAAGTAAATCATCGAATAACACGATACAAAGGTCGACCAGTCACTACAAGTAGTACCCGTTCACGAGTACGACGCATGGAATGGAGATATTATCGACAAAATGCTATCAGAGGCCATTTTTCAAATTGGCAGTGAGTGTAGCAAACGTACGAGGTGGCAAAATTGAAATTCAGAAAGATTACATCGAAATATATAAAATAACCAATATTCAAAACTCCCGGAAAACTTTCTAGGTAAAACTACCAAATGATTGTGCTATATCTTTTAATGCTAATTTTCATATACAAGTCGAACAAGCTACATACCTCGCGCACTTTATTTTGTCAAACTGTGGTGGATTCACACTCGGTAGCATGAGAACACTCACCGTATAAATTTTTATTAAAATCTTATTGTGTTCGGATAAAATAAAATGTTATTGCATTTTTCTGCTGTCAAATTCCTATGGAATAGGCAATGTACCCCGTAGATGGTTATAGGACCGCATTCTTTGTAACGAAAGTATATAATACATTCCAGCCTAACCATTCTAAGATAAAAAGAAGTGTTCATAGTATGTAATTGATAGCAATTTTATTTTATAAGTTATTAATTGCTTTATTACAGATTTTTTCTGGCCTTCGACAAAGCGAATGGCAAGATTGATAATTGGCCGAAACAAGATGAAAGCACGCCTGAAAAGGTAACCTTTATTCTATTGCCATAATTGATTATTATTTATTTAGCTCACTAGCAATCAATTCAATATAATTTGGTTGTCCATAATAATTTAAAGGCAAATATAAGACTGCAGCGCAATACAATAATCAAAAACGGATGCAAATACGCACAAAAATAAATGCTTGCTTTGTGGGTATAAATAGACAATTAAAATATTTTTCTTTTGAATTTAATTTTAAGTGTATCTAGTGTCTTTATTCAGTGGGACAGTATAGTTTGCCAGTTTCACTTGCGGACCTGGGCATCTAACACTTTTCAAGTCTACATGATACAGGCGACATAATGAGCTGGTCCTCACTGTTCCTTCGTGATTCAGTCGTCAGAGCAGGAGTCGACGGAGTCAAAACCGGAGGGTTTCCTGGAGATCTGCCGCGACGGCACGACGGCGGAGTGGCGCGTGCAGGACGGGCGCGTGGTGCGCGCGGATCTGCCCGACCTGGCGTGCACGCCGCCGGACCTCGACCACGCGCACGACTCCGCCAGGCTTACCGTACGTTTTATTATTATTTACTAGCTTTTGTCCGCGGCTTTGCTGGCTCAGCAACAGTATTTTTCCGGATTAAAATACCCTATGTCTTTATCATAAAATTTCGCATACCTTGACAACGTGTAACATGCGAAATTTAATGATGGTCGGTCGTGAAGTTTAGACTTGAATGCGTAACAAATAAACAAATTTAGATTCGCATTTATAATAAACTAGATTTAGGCCGCCTTTGCTCGCATATGAGTAGGTTAGGTTAGGTTACGTTAGTAACAGAACTACATTTTTTAAATAAAATATAGCCCTTGTTACTCGGTAACAACAAAGCGTACTAATGATGAAAGATTTTTTATGTTAATACCTTACAAACTAAAAAACAAAATATCTTTGAAATCAAACAGTTTCGTTGGCGGTTGTAAGGTACCCTATGTCTTGTTCTGTACCGGCTGCGCGGCTTCGCTCGCGTACATGTAAGTTATGTCAATTTTCTATCCCTCGGGAACAGTACCTGCTTTTTGGATGAAAGGTGCCATATGTCCTTTTCTGTACCCCTGACAACATGTACGCGAAATTGCATAATGATAGGTCGAGTAGTTAAGGCGTTAACACGTAACAAACAAACTCACATTGGCATTTATAATATTAGTAAAGTAAATAAATAAGGATATTAGTGCTGTAACGATATGATTGTTACATTATCGATATGATGTCTTGTCACTTATATCAGTAACTCACAAAGTGAATTGCAATCAGATGTGTTGAAATATACTGATGTAACTTTTGTGTGAGATTGATTTTTGACACTTATTTGAAATGACACCATGTTGGAGTCTGATAAATAATAATAAATAAATAATTTATTTTCTCATCACAAATGTTGGACAGTATTATGGCTTAATCTAATATAAATAGAACGAGACATCTGCGAGAGACTGGTGCCGCAATAGGAATACGAATACCCGTGTACGACACCACTCACCAGGCCCCCGAGACTTGATGATAGGCATATTGTTAGATAAAGATAAAGATAAAGATATTTTTATTTGCTGAGACACGTGTACATAATTAAAACATTGATAAGATGCTTATTATAGATGTCACATAATAATTTGTTTCAACATGTCTGACCATTGCTGGCTTACAAATATCAAAGATTAATCATGAATTACATAAATTTTAATAATTAATCAACTAGTTTAATAACAAAATGTAAATAAAATATTATATTTAAACAAACAAATCAGAAATATGTCAGGAAACAGTCAAAAATACAGAGTCAAAAAATTTTTTTATAACAAATAATGGAAATAGGATATAGTCAAAAATACAGAGTCAAAAATTTTTATAACAAATAATGTCAGCTAAATATTATCTTTGAGGAAGTCTTCATAATTATAATAACATTTTTCAACTAATAGTTTTTTTAATAGATCAAGTATAGATCTAATGTACGATGAGGAATAATACTTATAATCCTAAAATTCCTTTAATTCTATTGGAGTATACATTGGATATACATTTAAGGTGTGATAAATAGCAAAAAGTTAGATTTTCAAAATATCTAACTATGTGTGCTAGGAATTGGTATAATTTATTTTAATAGGCCCAAGAAGAACTTCTGATGGTGTTCGACGAAGAGCTGGCGTACCAGGCGTATACGACGTTCACCAAGTTCATCGGAGTGGACACAATGGAGCGCTGCCTGAAAAACAGCGACACCATACGCAACCTGTGCCACAAGTACGAACAGAACCACTGCGTTAGGTAAGTCTGTAACATGCAATAGACTAGCGGCACGCCTCGGCTTCGCACGGGTTGTACAAAACCTTAACATATTATATACCTAAACATTCCTCATGAACCACTCTGTCTATTGGTAGTAGTAACAGTAGTTTTTGAGTTTATCGCAAACAGATAGACAGATGTGTCGGAGAATTTAGTTTTACAATATGTAGCGATTTGCTGGCTTTTATTGACATATAGGTCGACTATCTGCGCATGAATACAATGAGAGGCTAGTGATGCCGGGCCTATAATCGAATGATATTCAAATACTGTTCAACACAACGTGATACCTACTTTGCTTGGTTAGGCTAGCAGTATAAAGAGAGAAAATCGCTGTGAAATCTCGCATGAACTCCTATTTTGTAAAACAGAGTTACCACTCTTCTCACACTGATTAGAGTTTGAGTAGAGAGATCATCTATCATTCGAGTAGAGATAAGACATTTTATACGTTATAAAAATAAGTTCAGTATATCATTCAGACATCAGTACAGAAGAATTGTGAACACAAATTGAACCAAGCAGTTATTGTTAGATTATCAGAACTGAATATACAATGTTTGTCCAACAGCTCGCCTCTCCAAATCCGCCCAGACAAGCGAGTTCAGCTCTCATTCAGCGACGAACCTCTCAGCCGGAAGGATGTAGCTGCCAAACCAGAGGTGGTCATGGACCATATCTCGAGCTCCAACAGCTTCGGCTCCAACGTGACGTTGGTGGGCAACAGGATAGATGTCGCTAGTGACGCGGCCGATGTCGGACACACTGCGCAAGGGAATGGGTTCGATGTGGTGGCCTATAAGATGGATAATGGCATTAAGAGTAATAGGTAAGTTGATCATATGGGTTGGATGGGTTATCTGAATAGTAATCTTGCGGTTGCAATACTCAGATATGTCACAAGGGAATTCTCGTATGTGACCCCCGTAAGTCGAGCCATCGATGTCGCATACGCCATTGACGCATGCAATGATCGCCGTATTTGCTTGGGTCAAATTACACACTAAATGTAAGCGCTAGGATGGTACCGCCATTCTGTCCATTTCGGTCACCAAGCTTTGTGTGCCAAATAAGGGACAAAATACCTATTCCAAGGTTGACATAGATTTGCGACTGTTTCTTGAGGATGGCTTTTGCATTGTCATGAGGATACACTCATCTTCAGGACCTACAAATACTTTTACTTTCTTATTTCTTTAATTCTCTACATATTTTGTTATGTAGGCACTTGCGCGGCGATTGGTTGATCTACTGGGAACACGAAATAGGTCGTCCCGACAAGGAAACGCGCTTCAACTTGAAGCAGATCAAACTGCAGACGTTCGCGGGACACTCGCACTCCGTCAAGAGCATCCACTGCCTCGACAACGAGAACAGCTTCATGAGCGGCTCCAAGGACAAGACCGTGCGCCTGTGGTCCTTGAGGAACCAGGTCAGTTTGTGCTACTGTGAGACTCCTTTAGCTACGATGGCGATAGATGCTACCATAAATAAAATTTTGTTTATAGTATGTACCTATAGTATAGCCTTTTTAATCTATGGCAATGTACCACTAACGATTTCTTTATTTATGTCAAAAATATCGGATCAAATTTAAATAAACACGTCAATTATGTTTATGCCGTAATCTCACAACTTACTTCTTAACACGCAACATATAAGGTTACTTATTTTTGAAATTGTTAAATATTTTTTCCTCGTTCCCTGTACCCTTTGACAGTAAAGTATCAATATTGAATAACTAGCATTTGAGCGATTTCCACTTTATTGCCTATCTATTTATATATTTACCTATCTACATTAGTGTCCCTGGCCTGAAATATTTGATTGAAATCATTATTATAAACACAAGCGTTTCCTACTATTTTAAATAGGAGAAGGAGCTTTTGGGTTCAATCGTTGAAAGCTATACAAATAAATCTTATTTTTCACATAATATTGTATGATGATGATTTACGCGAATGTTATTCATTAAAATTAAACTACTATATACGGATTTTATCGCGTTGTTTATTTTACACTTTATTACATAATTTATAAACTGTTACACTACTACTAGATACTATTAAACTTTACTTTTAATTATTAAAACTATTTATATTTAAGTTTACGCTTTCCCCGACGTTTCGGTTTCTTTTCAGCAGCCATGGTCACGGGGAGACTAAGATTGTTGTTGTATTTTTCACGTTCTGTAAAATCATGATTTTGTAGTTATTAGATATTCATATTACACCAATCGATATATGTTATACCCTTGAAGTATTACACACAATTATCTTAAAACGGAGTATTGTATGTCGTAGGGTGACGGTAACGCGACGTCGCAGTGCAACTGGACGTACACGGGGCACAAGAAGGGCGTGCTGTCGCTCACGTTCCTGGAGTCGCTGCGCCTCGCAGTGTCCACGGACTCCGTAGTGCACATCTGGGACCCCTTTATGGAGTCTGTCGTCTCGCAGGTACACCATTATACCAATCATCTTTGACGACCATATTTGCATTACTTACTGTTTAAAATATTTTTATTTAATTTTATGAAATTTGATCTCATTAAATAAAATGATCTCATTAAATGAATGATGATTTGATCTCATTAAATAGAATTTCATTAGACACGACTGTCAGAGCGGTCAAAAACATCACCAGCGTATAATTTAATTGAAATATAAACGATTCTCAGTTTAAGCAGTATATATAGTAGTGCTATCTAGTGTAAATATCGGACTATTCAACTGACAATGTTAGTGAATAAAACCAAGTGGTATAAAGAAACTTATAACAGTGTCCAAAATAATTGTGAGTGAACTTTCAAACTAGTGTAAATAAACAATAAGTGCCAATATTCAAACCATAAGACGTTTAAGTTGACGATAAAGAGAAGAAACATACGGCTCCAATGCAGTTTTATTTGTGATACAGTGAAGAACCTTCAAAATATACATTGCAGAACCGTTGTAAGAAAATATTTTATTCAAATATCAAATTTTTACTACAACTAGCGGCACTGGTGTCAAATAGCTGAACCAAAATTGTCAACACCTGACAGTAGTACTAGGGTTGCTGCTACAAAAAAATACCTCTATTGCTATAACTTACGCCATCTCGTAGCGAATAGTTGAACAAAAATTGACATTCATTGACATATAGTTGACATTAGCTATTAGTGTTGCCACCAGTGAAAAATAAGTGGTGATACCACAGTAAATAAATTATTTTGAAATTGGTACGAAATAGATAATATTTACAAATAATTAGACAGCATGTCCGAAAACATTACATTTAGAAATCGTCGTCGTTCAATGTCATTAGACGAATCGATTACATCCTTGTTCGACTGTACAACGACTAGTCTACCGGGCACCACTTCACAAAATAATGAAATTATAAACGAAATGAATGAAAGAATAAGAAAACTGAGTGCCGATTTACAATCCGCACACCAGGAAATTGAAGGCCTTTTATGTGAAAACGTGCAACTAAAGTCTAACCTAGAAAAGACAAATAAAATAATTAATATGTATACAAAAGTTACTATAAGTGAGACAAGTCATCATACTCCATTATCAAGACGTAAAAGAGACCAGACTAGATGTAGTACAAATAATACTCCAGCAAAGGTACATATAAATGATAAAGACATAGATTGTGACACAATAACAACACCACTGTCTGCATTAAATAATACCAACAATAAAACTATACGAGAAGAAATAAGGAAAAATATATATGGCAAAGTTGCTGCAAAGTCCACCGAAAAAGGCTTAGACATAAATAAACTGGATGAGAAAGTAATATATGACAAAAATTACTGTCTAAATGGGGCAAGAAATAAAAAAAGCAATCTTTGTATAATTACAAATAGTGGTAACAACAGAGGAAAACTACGAGTTATTCAGGATACCTTTGCTGACCGATTTCATTGCTGTCACTACATCGAGCCAAACGTTAGTATAAAGCGAATTTTAACTAACATTGACATCAAACTGAAAGGTTTCGATATGAATGATTATTGTTTGGTAATGATAGGCGAAAATGACTTCAGAAATACAGGCAACTACACAGATATGGTGAAAAATATCAAGGAATGCTTAGAACATATAACCCATACAAATGTCATCTTATGTCTTCCCACGTACATACGAGGGGCGCCTATATATAACTATAAAATTGAAACATTTAATAATTTATTATTTCGGGACATACAGATGCACAAGTATTCGTATATGTTTGACAGCAATCTTGATCTAACGATTGATATGTTTTCCTATCACACGGGTAAGATTAACCTCCAAGGCATGAAAAACATATACGAAAACATTATGAAACGGATACTTGTCGACTTCACTTCAGTCAAGTTCAGTCATCAAGATACTTCAACACCAGAACACAAAATTAAACCAAACCATATTGAAGCACACAGTACACACTCCGAGGCAACAAGCAGTTCAGTGTCAGACTTTTTTCGTTTATAACAATATCTATATCCTCCACCAGAACATTGCCGGCCTTTTAAATAAAGCCGACGCTTTGACTGTACACTTAAATGAATTCCAGTCCAATGGGAAAATTGTTGATGTAGTCTGCATTACGGAGCACTTTATGACATCTGAATGTGAAAATATGTTAAATATTCCTAATTATTGTCTAGCCACAAGTTATTCTAGAAATAATAAAAGAGGAGGCGCGTGTATTTTAATAAAGGTCGGCCATAAATATAAAACTTGGAGCGTTGCTAATCTGTCTGTAAGTAATGTTATTGAATGTTGCGCTATCGAACTTGTCGAACACCGTGTCATCATAATATGTGTATACAGAGTACCAAAGTCAAACCTAGAGACTTTTTATGATAAATTGAATTTAATTTTACAGAAAACATGTGATCACACAAACAAAAAAGTAGTAATTTGTGGCGATTTTAATATTGATACCATAACTAGAAATAGACAAGCATTAGAGTTCGAATATTTTTTGTCAAGCCATAATTTAACACTACAATTTAACAAACCAACAAGGCTTATAAGTAAGACGTGTCTAGACAATTTCGCGCATAATTTTAAGAAGTGTAAAGGTGACATAATTGATTTTGGTCTCTCCGATCACACTGCACAATTATTTAAATGTCCTGTAAAGAAAACTTGCTGTATTAAATCTTGGCGTGTTAAGCGCCGTGACTATGGTAGACAAAATCTTTCAAAATTTAAAGAATGTCTGAATAACATTGCGTTCTCTGAAGTTTATTCTTCCAGTGAACCTAATGAAGCATATGCACACTTCATAGATTTATTTTTGTGCTTTTATGAACTATGCTTTCCCTATACCACGATTACAAAATGCTTAACTAAAAAGGAAAAGTGGGTTTCCCATGGCATCAAAACCTGCAGTAAACGAAAAAGGCAGCTTTTACAGCAGTACTATAGGAATCCAATTCTAAAAAATAAAACAGCGTATAAGACATACTCAGCTAGATTTAAAAAAATTATAACTTTGACGCAAAAATCACAAAATGACTTTTATATTAAAACAGCTGATAACAAATCTAAAGCAACATGGAATATTATCAACAAATCAAAATTAAACTTACCAAGAGAACCTATAACTGAGATTCAAGTAAACGACACCAAAATCACAAATCCCACAGAAATAGCTAATTATTTTAACGATTTTTTTACTGACACTTTATTACCGACAATTAATAATACTGACATAAAAGATAATAAATTTAATTATTCTCAATATTCGCACTCTTTTTTCATGAATCCAACAATACCGCAAGACATAATAAGAGAAATAAAATTACTTAGAAATACTAATAGTGTCGGCTATGATGGTATATGTACGAAGGTTATAAAATACGTCTCAGAAACAATATCACCACATCTTAGTTATATTTTTAACCTTAGTATTATACACGGGACATATCCAGAGAGGCTTAAAACTACTATAGTAACACCACTATATAAAAAGGGAGTTAAAACAGACATAAAGAATTATAGACCTATCGCATTAATACCTATTATATCAAAAATTTTTGAAAAGTTAATTTACAATTACTTATACTCTTATTTAGAGAAATATAACATACTGACAAAAGAGCAAATTGGTTTTCGTAAAGGTAAAAGTATTAATTTGGCAATTTATAATTTAATCAAACCAGTCATGTATAACATGGATAAAAGGATTCCTATTTGCGCAATTTTTATGGACATGACAAAAGCCTTCGACTGTGTAGATCATAAAACTCTTATAAAAAAATTGAATACGTATGGAATACGAGGTAATGTATTAAACCTTATACAGTCTTACCTAGAAAACAGAATACAAATAACAGAAATCTCTAAGATATGTCCAAAAATCGCTAAAGAGCAGAAATACAGGTCTCATCCTAAAATCAGTAAATATGGAATACCACAGGGGAGCATTTTAGGCCCATTGCTCTTCCTAATTTATATAAATGACCTTCCAAGACATGTTGAACATCCTATGGTATTATTTGCCGATGACAGCACGGTGATAATAAAATGTGATGGTCGTAATAACTATGAATCCGAAATAAGTAACACATTAAATACAACAATACAATGGTTAAACCGTAACAATTTAAAAATAAACTTCGGAAAAACAAATATTATGCATTTCGATCAGAAGGCCAATATCAAAGACATTAATATTACACATCTAGGTGAAGTAGTAAATTCAGTTAGCGTAACTAAATTTTTAGGTATATTTATTGACAATAATCTATCGTGGAAAACACATTGTGATGATATATGTAAGAAATTGAATAAATCCGCCTTTGCTTTATATAAATTATCTAGAATAGTCAACCGAGAAGCTGTTTTAAGTGCCTACCATGGCAATGTCGTATCCATTATGAGATATGGCTTAATATTCTGGGGAAATTCAGTCTCGAAACAAGCTGTCTTTATAGCCCAGAAAAGATGCATCAGAGCTATATGTAATATAGACAGGACAACAAGTTGCCAACCGTACTTTAAGGGCTTAAAATTATTAACACTGCCGTCGCTTTATATTTATGAAGTGAGCATCTTTGTTAGGCAGAACTCTGCTCTCTATAACATTGCATTTAAAAGTCATTACAGGAAATTACGTGATAAGAATAGGTTAGAACTAGAGGTTACATTTGGTGCAACAGCTCTATTAAATAAAAGTTTTCTTTGCATGGCACAAAAAATTTATAATAAATTACCAGATGACATAAAAAAATTAAGTACAACTCAATTTAAAAAATGTGTTAAAAAATTCTTGATTACCAAATGCTATTATACAATTAATGATTATTTATTAGATACAATTTATGTGAGTAATTTTGAAAGCTGATCATATCGTAACATAATTGCTATGCATCGATGGATTTATTAACATAAGACATTGTTTGACAATTTACTTTGACATTATGGTTTGGAATTTTGATTTAATTTAATTTACTTTGACATTTTTATTATTATATTATTATTTATTGAATATTTGCACGCCTTGTATGGCAAAATGTAGAGGTACTTCATTTTGTATAATAAGAACATTTTATACCTATATTGCAAATAAACTGATTTGATTTGATTTGATTTGATTTGAAAACTATTTTAAACAATATTTCATACAAAACACAGTTTTAGATATTCCCAATGAAGACAGCGACAGTGTACAATATGATTATATGTGTTGTCAACACTTTAATTTTGATTAGTTATGAATTCTTTTCAGATGGTTTCGAAAAATAATAACAACATAATATTTGCAATAATGATTTAACAGATTTTATTCCCGTCACTTTATCTAATACTTATAGTATTAGAAAATATATTTATATAAAGATATTACATAAATATAATATATATATTCCCGCGGGCTTACCCATACTAACATAATATTTACGGTTATTGAATCCAAACTGCATTTTTATTCTCACTTTACGTGTGACCGACAGCCAGAAACCAAACGTTACGTTGGTTTACGATCGATGGCAAGTACGTAACGCAACTAACTCGTGTGTGCGCGTGCAGTTGGACAGCATCAAGTGCCCGGTGAGCATCGTGCGCACGCTGGCGGGCCCCTCGGCGGCCATCGTGGCGGCCACCACCGACGCCACGCTGCGGCTCATCGACGCGCGCGCGCCGCACAACTCGCACGAGCTCAAGGTAGCGCCGCACGATTACCGCTAGACCTCGCCAGCAATGAACGCGTTGTGTGCATTACTTACTGCGCTGTTGTGCGCAGTTGCCGATGAGCGCCACGACGTTCATCCGCTGCATGTGCGTGTGCTCGGCGGGCGGCTGGGCGGCGTGCGGCCTGGCCAGCGGGCACGTGGCCGTGCTGGACCTGCGCACCGGGCTCGCGCGCGCCACCTGGCGGGCGCACGACGGGGAGGTACGTGCATCGTGACCGTGGCGTTACTGGACCACTTGAGGCGCTGGATCGTCAACAATAATTGTCGATTTTCGTTTGTCGATGAACAATATACGATTGTCAGTTAACGGTGGTCGATTGTCGATGGTTTATTTCGATATTCGATGTTCAATGTTCGATTACTAATGGTCGGAGGTCGATAGTCAGTTATCGATTGTCAATGGTCGAATGTCAATGGTCGATTGTCAATGGTCGATTGTCGATGCTCGATTGTCGATGGTCGATTGCCGATTGTCAGCAGTCAATTGTCGATGGTCGATTGCCGATTTTCAATGGTCAATTGACATATTGTCAGATATTTGATATTCGATGGCCGATAATAGATTACCATGGTCGGTTGTCGATTGTCAATAATTGTCATTAAATTACTTTACTCAAGGGAAAGGTGTTCGACGTATCCCTGTTAGCAAATTTACGTACTGTCGAGGAAAACGTTGCACTAATAACAAGTGAGAAACGGCCATGAATTGCCGTAAGTCTTAGAGTTAAAAAAAATGGTATCACGTGACCTTGATGTCAGAGGTCAAAGGTCATAGTCATTTCGGGGATATATCGACTATGCTGAGTCGAATGGCGTTGACCGTTAACCGCGAGTCTCTAGCTTTTACGGTTCTTGAGTTGAAAGTTGTATAACAGACAGACGGACTGAAAGACGGACGGACGTAACGTAAAGAGTTTTTTCGAACTCTAAAAACACTAGTCATCATCGATTGAAACTGGATGTTGTTTACATGGTTAAAGACTTATTTGAAGTATACGTTTGCGCAGGTGTTGCGACTGGCGACGGTAGATGAGCATAGACTGCTGAGTTCTGGGCTGGACCAGGTCACGGCGCTCTGGAGACCTGATGACGGGGAGCTCATCGCACACCTCAAGTAAGATATACTAGATATTGTCACATTAAAATTTGACGATCACAAGTATTACTATAATATAAGTGGCTTTTAATTCCTCATTTGTGTTGTCGTAAAAGAGTTACATAGTATTTAAACAAAAAACAACAGAAACGCCATACTAACTGCACGCTCTTTGTACCGTTCTGAACAAGCTGGATCCAAGCGTTTTAAACAGGGATGTTGCGAATATTCGCACCCGCATCCGCAATTGCGGAGCTTCCGCATCGATTTGGACATCCGCATCCATATACGCATCCGCGGATGTGAATTTCCAAATATCCGTATCCGCATCCGCGGATGTCCAAAATCTGCATTCGCAACATCCCTGGTTCTAAATACTCAAGACACCTAGCTGTTGCTTGAGGCTCAAACCCGACACGAATCAAAACAAGTGAGAATCGGCAATGAATTTCCGAAAAGACTTCGAAAAAATAGTTCAAGTAATATGCAAAGGTCACGTGACCTTGAGGTCAGAGGTTATAGTAATTTCGGGGATATATCGATTATGCTGAGTCAAATGGCGTTGACCGCGATTCTCTAGATCTTACGGTTCTTGAGTTGAAGGTTGAATAACAGACTGACACGGACAAAGCTGTTGTATAAGAGATTTTTCGAACTCTAAAAGCAGTTGCCCGGGCACAGTTCCAGACTGTGTGTTTTTAGTGAGAATTTCTGGACCGAAAAACATGTATGCTTGACCCAGGCATATGACACGAGATTTCATGCACAGCAGTCCTATTCATTACCCTGTGCCACTATTGCAGTTGTTTTCCTATTCATTTTAATCTTGTAACATGTGTTGTGCCGCACAGAGGCAGCACGGAGCCCGTGCACTGCCTGTCGGTGTACTACAGCGAGCTGATATCGGGCACGACCAACAACCGCATCGGCGTGCACACGTCCCTGGAGCAGGACGCGTCGTTCTCCAGCACCAAGCTGCGCTCCGACACGTTCCGCGGCGTGCTCACGTGCCTCGCCGTGCTGCCGCTCAACCGCCTGCTGCTGCTCGGCAGCGACAACGGCACCATCAGCCTGCTGTGCTGATCTCACTCCCTGCTGCCTTCTTGGTCCCGTTCCGGCTCGTGACGTGAGTGCAAGTGATCCTCGACTTGTTTCTCCTGTCAGCCAATTCTTAGTAGGATATTGGAGAGTTTAAAGCGTTGTGGATCTGATGCTGAATATGGGTGTAAAATAATCTTAATTTTCCAGGAGCATATTTATCGTCGTTTGAATAATACCCACATTCTTCCGGCTCGGTATCGAGACACATTTCCAAACTACTTTGTTGGAAGCTGTCAGACATAAATCTAAATATTCCTTACCGCACCAAGGATTTAAACTTAGTACTTAACTATTAGAAATACCACTAGACCAAGAAAGCTTTATAATATTAAACGCTTAATGAGTATTAGGCGATGTTATTATCTTATAATTGTAGTAAACGACACTTAGATGAAAACAAAATAAAATTAAGGCGATTTTCTTAAACGTAAAGTAAATTGTAAACCGTCGCTCTGATTTTATTATTATTGGTCGCCACGGCCGATGAACACAAGCAAGCGGTGACGGGAATCCATGCGCGCTTGCTACGCCGGTGCTATCATTCGCACCTTATCGATCCTCAAAAGAAATCTCTGGGCTGCCAGCGCAGTGGAGTCCAGATCTGCTAGTACTGCTTGGATCCATTGGCTATGTTGCTGACTTATTCAGTGACGAACGTGATTCAAAAGTCAGGCTGCGACAAGTGGAAGAAATGTAGAATAGAACTAAATTACACTCGACAAACCTAGTTCCTCTTTAGGCCATCTTTAATTTTATGAGAAAGTGTACCTTACTATCGAGTGATATTTCCAAATATGCTTTTGCACATTTACTACGCGAATATGAACGTAGCAAATTATAGATGTAATCGTAAATTTATAGCCACTTGATACCATTTTTTACTTTTCCATCAGAAATATAAATAAATAGTTATAGATAAAATATAATAGAATATTCGGTCACTAGCAGCTGTTTAACGTCGTTCTAAGCGTAAATGAGATTATTAAGTAGAGTGCACTAACTAATCATTCCAATCGAGCCATTCCCATGAGAACGCTGTATGTGACATTCTACGGTGCTACGTGATAGTCAATTTATTTGTCATGGATTTTAGACATCACTGACATGTCAGACATAATAAACAGACAAATAACCTTAGTGCATTATTTTATGAGATAAAGCTATATATGGATCTGCCCGCTCTATAGAAGATGTTAGTATTGATTTATAAATAATAAAGCAAGTATTGGATTTTGAAACACCGTAAAATGATCAAGTTTGCCACAATGTTTTCCTGTTATTTTGTACTTCGAGTAAATAGAGATGGGTAGAAAAGTGTAGTAATGCGAGCGAGAGATCCGATCTAGTTCGAGGAGCTAAAATTATCCGTTTCTAAATTATGTTATAATCCTGGCAATTCAGATTTATACATTACACACCGTGTACACATAGTGATTACACACCGACATTAGACGCATACACGCGCACACCACGCGCGTGTATGCGTCTAATGTCGGTGTGTAATCACGCAATATTAGTTTGATATTGAAATATTTCTACGTACGTACGGGCTCGGTTGTCTACACATTCACGGAAAAAGAAAGCGCTGTATGTTAATATACTCGCGCTTAAAATTTATAACAAATCAAAACCAAAATTTTAGATTAAAGATGTATTCGACAATAAACAAATCTTGCCTCAAACTTTCAAATCATGGACTAGAATAATTTATTTATTTGGATTGTCAGTCAAGCGATGTGAATAGGTAAGAACTATTGAAGCGTTTGAACATAAGTTCAAAAACTAAAATATGACTCAAGTGGAGCTTTCTTTCATATGCACTACGTATATCGAGTTAAAATTTGTATTAAAAGTACCTATCTAATATATTTATAGGTACGGCTATCTAACTATTTATAAAATCTCAATAAGACAAATACTTCTTAATAAATTTCAATTAAACAATATTGTGTCATTTCAAACGCATGTTATTGCTAACGTGTTTACGGGCAAAACTATGAGGAGCTTTAGAACTATCAAACTTAGGCATAATACTTGTGCCATCATGTTTAATTACTGCCTAAGCCGTAGTGTCATTTACCTGTCATTTATGATTGATTTTATTTACGAGATAAAGTAATATAGAGTGCTATGCAATCCACAACTAGTAGTACAGCACCTAAGCGAATAAATAGATATTTTATAAAATCAGTATATAGCAAAGGTTATGCCTCTTGGTTTTCTCATCTCACTTTGTAGGAGGCAGTGTATAACATGTCAATTTAATGAGTATTATAATCATAATAATTTTTAATTTGTTTTAAGATTTAAGTAATATCGATGATCGGCGATTGGAGAAAATTATATAAGCAACATAAGAGATGTATCACACACAAGCCTTATTTCAGAACTGCAGACTTAATTCAAAAGCATGTCGATATTAGGATATACGTTACTGATTTCAAATTGCTAAGACATTACTGTAAATGATGTTGGTTACACATTAACTACAGAATTTTTTGCCATAGAAGGCCAGCTTGCTTCGAAATCTGAATTAATCTCGATCCGAAATCGTTGTACGCGTTGTACGTGCGAGTTCGCGTGTTGTGTGCACCTTCTTGAGTCAGCCACCCATATCAAAAGTAAAAAGTACAAAATAAATTGATGTTACCAAAGAAGTTTTAATAAACATAATAATTATTTTCTGAGTATTACTCGATATGATTTGTAATGTAAGTTACGAAATGTGGCTCACTCTCGGCGCCGTGTCGTGTATTCATAATAGTAGTAGCCTCGCATAGGCCGAGGTGCCGTCGAATGCAAAAAGCACTTATAGTTACGAAAAGTAAAACTGTACTGAATCTTCACTCCTGTAGCTGAAAACCGTTGGCAATTGCTCTTTATATTCTGTGCTACGTGCTGCAATGAGTTAGTAACTCACTTAATGGAGAATGGTAATCGCTGTTCAAAAATGTAGATGTGTTGCCTTTGCTCCCGCTACGTTGAGAAAACACAGCTATAAGCCGCCTTTCTTAAAGTACGAATCACCTGTGGTTATCCTTGGCAACCTGCCGTCGAGGTAGAAAATGCCAGAGTAGTATATTCCGAGCCAGCTATAATAATAATAATAATATTATCCTATCACATACACACAACACCATCTACCCCAAACTAAGCAGAGCTACTATGGATACTATCCATGTCGCAACTGCGGAGGTGGCAACCAAGTTAACCATTTGAACGAGCCGATATAAAATATAGATTTTGGCAAATAAATACTAAGGTAAGGTATAAGATGTACGGAGGACGTATTTGTATGCTGAGTTCTGCTGTGCTTTCAAAGCTAATTTCCTTTTTACTAACGAAATGTAATAAACTTTTACTGCCTAAACTCTATTTGAATGGCAGAAGAATACATTTCATTCGGCACATATGTAGGTAGTTAAAAGGCACTTGTGTAGGCCAAACTTGTACAGAGATAGTTAGCGTGATTTTGAATATGCCAAGAGAAATGTACTGCATGTTCAATTATATGATTATCACCAAAATATATCTTTAATTTATTGTTAATGAATTATGTTTTAAATATAGCTACGTTATTCCATATGATAATGACCATTTCGTGCTTATGATGCAAGTAATGCAAGTATGATCAAACCGATTCAATCTTTGCTTTGGAGTGTATAATAGTTGAACTGCCTTCGTGGCGCAGCGGTAGTAAATGCGAATCCCGAGTAGGGCCAACAAAAAGATTTTGGATATTTCTGTTTAATACCAGCCCGGAGTTAGGAAGTTGGCGGTGTTAGACACCCCGTGCCTCAGAAAGCACGTAACGCCGATAGTCCTGCGCCTGATCTCTCTCCGGTCGTGTCGGATTGCCGTCGTGCATCGGATCATGAGAGGTAGAGAACAGAGAGTGCACTTGTGTTTGCGCACATACTTGTTCACTATAATATCTACTGCGCAGATGGCCAGTCTCCGTTAGGACTGGCCACCGTGACCGATAATACGGTCTGGAGGAGATTTTCATAATAGTTCAACTGCTTTTATTCTGTCACCTAAAACTATTTCTCATGCATGATTCAGAACGCTTATGAGGTAACATTATATTTTATATTTCTAGTACGAGTTTTATTAGCTTAAAGCTACATCATTCAAACTGATTGAAAACACAGCTATTGCATAGATTTTCTAAATCGAATTTTAACGATGTAATCAAAATGATATAGATGTATTGTTTGTAACTAATTAAATCTCGCCACTTAGCATGTTTTTCGTGATGTGTTTATATTAAGTTATTGTATTGTAGATAACTGGAAGGACTAACAGAAAGTCAAAGAAAATAGGGATTATAACAGAAAACATTAATATGTATAATATGTACTATTGCATTTATTGTAAGAATTTTAATAATCGCTAAGTCATAAGTACGAGTCTTGCAGTTTTAAGTGTTTCGGAAAAAGAAAATAATTAAGAATGTAGCCTTTTAATGTATATTCTTTAATCGAGTACGTCGTTCATTCTTGACAGATATTATCTAAATACCTTATATATACCTACCTACTTTATTTTTGACATGTTTTTAAGGTTGTCTACCCTATTTGTTGCGACAGAACGTCGGCGTCGTGTTAACTTTTAAAATGAACTCATTTATTTATCATAATGAAGTAAATATAAGGAACGAGTTATATCATTTCGCCCGAGGTAACAGTTCTGTTAGCTCTTCCAGTTATATGGTGTGAATATATTATCTAGTATTCTCGTATGTCTCGATGGTGATATTACGAACAAAGAGGTTCAAGCGTGTGTAGTATAATGTAGTACCTAATATAGATGAAATATTATAAATAAGAATAAATCTAAAAAAAGATGACGCGAAAATATAAAATGTATGAAATTAAGTCAAAATGTATTTTATTTTATTTTCAATTTGTTTATATGATATTGTATAGTGTAAGTGTTTTGTGTAAATTTGTTCCTAATCGTAAATGCTCATACAATGTTGCAAAAATGTTAAGATGTCTGGTCATGTCTTGAGCTAGGTTTTATTTTCATTTATTTTTCAATTTAGCTCTCACTTATGATAATGACTTACTCAGAAAGTGCTTATCAAATGAAACTAAAATCATATGCTTTCGCTGTTAAATGGAAACTGAAAGAGTGAAGTACTACATCACAGGCAGAATGTCACGTCACCATAATATATACCCTTCTCGTGTGCGGCAGGCAGCTCGGCGTCTGCCAGCAGTGGCTCTTAAATAGTCACTAATAATTCGCAGATCACTTTAAATACAACAGAACGTTGTCACTCATGTTGATTTCAGGAGCTATCAATGTTAAATATGTACTGCTACTGTCTTATTTCAATATGCTGATGTTAAATATATATAGCTTGTAACTAATGTATGAAATACAAAATATCTACGATGCTAATACGAACTCTTATAAATTAATTTGTTATTAAATATTGTTTTAGTAAGTACCTAGAAGTAAATGTAAAGTAAACACTGTTCAGCTTTATAGAATTTTGTTGTCAGCCTCTGATCTGGGGTCGGCTGAGAATGAAACAGCTCTTAAAAAGACTTCATAATAAAGCATTAGATATAAGTTTTATCCATTGACACCACACCAAATGTTTGTTGTTAGTGTATACATAGGTAGAGAGCAAGAACGTGAGGAAGTAACTACACACATGTTCACACGTTGCGTTGCGTTCGATCTCGACTCAGTGCGCACGATAAACAAATAAACCTATTTCTTGTTTCTCTTAGTCAATATCTCCAGGAGAATAATGTTGTTATACTGGCTTTTAAAGTTCAGCGAATAGGTTTGATTTGGTCTCCGCTTGCTACAATAACTTGTTCAGCTGCTCTGTTTTGGGGTACCTGTTGTAATATGGTATCCCTAGGCGCGGTCATATTCGGCGCCTGTTTAGCGATGCGAGCGGGTGTACCTAATGAGCGACGACTCCAAAGGCATAAATATACTAATTAGATCTCTTTTGTCGACAGTTGCTTTGTTTATTTATATAGGTAATTTTCAAATAAATATAAATACATTACATAATATTAATAAGAATATTTATTTATACAATTATTATTTACATATTTTATTTAAAAAAGATGATAAGAAAGAAAATTGTTTTATAATAAACAGAAAAATGATATTAGGTACTATTTTTATTGCTTTTGTATTTTAGTTCATTTTACCTATAGGTACGCCAGCAGAGTTAAGTGATTAGGGTTTTAGAGGGACCGATACCTTTGATCTAAATTTGTTTAATTACAAAAAGTTAAGGATATGTGTATAGTAAAACATGTCATTGTACGAGAACATAGTCGTTGACGACTAGGTGACGCGAGGTGAGCGCGCCTCCTGTAGGTACAGTTATTTTCTCACGTCGTGGTCAGCTCTCGCTCGATATAAATGCTAGGTGTAACGAAACATTCTGTTGTACTGTATATTGTGTATTGTAGTAAAGTTATTTTTTGTAATAAAAGTATTTTAGAGTTATTCGTTTTTCATTTTGAATTTTAGCAGAGTACCTACTGCAGAGATAAAAGAAAATTTAATTGTGTTTATAATAGCACTCGTGTCTAAATTGACGGTATCATGATGAGCACAAGTGCCTTGCTCGAAGTGGGCACAGTGATGTGGCGCGGCGACCCCGTGGACTACTACGCCATCAGTGTTAACTAACAGATAGATGAGGCGCCGCGCGCTGCATGATTGATTTTGTCTTTATATGATGTATCGTTGGCGTCTTCAAATCAAATCAAATCATTTATTCATTCAATCCATTTTGGGTATTACATTATTACAAAAAGGTTATTAAATTAGTGCTACCAAAATCTGCCAGAGGAGGCGTATGAACGAGTCGAGTATAAAAAAAAATATAAAAACATCAAATTATCAAATTACATTAGATAAGAAATCAATAAAATGTAACCATTTAAATTAAAATGTCATGCCTAGCTAATTAAAAATACTTTCAGATAAACAAATTTGTATGTCGAAAGGAAAAAGTTAAAACAAATTAAAATGTCATCAGGTAAGTGTCAAAATAAATTAAAATGTCAAAATGTAAACGTTCAAATAAATATCAAAATTCTTGCAATTGTTTATTTATTAGTAGTATATACGTTAATAAAAATATTTTTTATATATTTCATTCTTTATACTGCTAATACTAGGTACCTACTTTCGCACTTGAGCTTTTTAGGAGCCAAGCACAACGCAGTCGCCACTCATCAGAATTTCTCGAATTTACATTTATGATAATTACTTATTATAAAATTAAATGTCAGAGAATGAAGATCATGGCTGGCCTGTGTTGAAATTATTTAATTTATTTATTTATATTTGCTTAGGTTGTGAAACGGTTCAATACTTACCTACTACTTATCATTTATTACTAATTCATTATAAACAGATACTCAGTTTTTATTTATAGGTTTACCTACTAATATAGCAGCAGCGATAGCTCAGTGGGGAGACCAACAGACTGCAATGCAGAGGGTCTCCCGTTCGAACCCACGTCGCGCACCTCTGACTTTCGGAAGTTATATGACTTTTCGGCATTATGTGCGTATTGATTGACAATTATCGCCTGCTCCGTGCCTTGGAGAGCACGTTAAGCCGTCGGTCCCGGCTGCCATGAACATCTATGGCAGTCGTTATTGGGCAAGTCAGAACCCTCTAATATCCTGACACTGGTCTAGCCTTAGGGTATCGTTAGCCTTCGGGTTGCGGAGGTCAGGTGGCAGCCGCTCCGTGTAAAAATTGATATCCAGTCAAATCCGGTTAGACTAGAAAAGCTGACCCCAAGTGACCTGGGAATAATAAAAAGCTAAGGGAGAAGAAGACCTACTAATATAGCTATAAGTAAATAAGCTTTTTCGTCACTACATGCAGATTGAATTGTACCGATTATTTATCTACTACTACTTAGAATTGACTTATTGAAAACCTAATATCACATTGCCCCATCCATTAGCACATCGCACGAAAACTTATGTAACATGTGTGACGTAGCGCTGTGTTTGCAAGAAGCGAAGACATCGTGGGTTTTATATAAAATAGTGCTGCTGTTTATCATACACTCGGCGCGAATTAGAACTGGTAAGCTTCGTTTAGGGATGCGTACATTCAAGCTTATTTATTACATATACATATAGTCAAGACTTACCAGCGGTATAACATATGGGCCAGGGGACATAATAGGTACATGCTTTAAGCGCAGCGCAGCAAGCGTGATCGTCAAGCGTCAAATAGAAACGTATGACGCAACGTACCGAACGTATTTGTTTGTAGCGAAGGTTTTGTGGCCCACGAGTGAGACAACTAAATAAATATAAATTGTCAATTGTCGTTAAGACCCTTTTTCAAATCATCAAAGCAGACCTCAAGTTCGGTGGTTATTGTGGATCAATTGAGCATCCACCTCGCAGCTTAGCAGAATAGTTCGGTTTTTGTCTTATTGAGTGTTATTAAAATTTAAAGGGATGTGTTCTTGAAAGATGAAATACTATTACAATAAGACATGTAGTTCTGTATGTGGCAGCGCTGTGCCGTCAGCTACGAGAATAATGATAGTTACAATAACATTCTATTTCTGAAGGCTAATCAACGACGTATTAGAATCAAACAAATGTCAAGTCATTTGATTGGTTGCTGCAAATTAGCCAGCCCGATGACATGCGTCTGACGGTCTGTAAGCTACTCTTTGTGTTGATCTGCCTTTCTGAAACTGGCGGTTAGTTTATTCCTACAGCGCAATATAGCGAATCGTCTTTTACAGAAAAAAAAAATACGAGTTACCTCACCTGGAAATGGAATTTTGCGGATATGATATAAAACAGTCAACCTCACATCTCTTGGAGTCCTATATGCGAATATGATGTTAGTTTTACATATAAGCTCATCATTTATCATACGTGGACAGTATTCTATCACACAACTTTATAAACATTTATCTTCTTATTGAGACGATTTGTTATGTTTGTGTACACAAAATAAATGAAGTAACATTTCACGGAGAGTGCGTAACTTAATATCTGGAGTAGTAAGATCGGCGCGTGTCCTTGCAACACACTGGCGCGGCCACTCCACATGCGCGAGAGAATTATGCGAGCACATAAGGGCGCGGCTAGATATGAATTTTAAACTGGCTTGCGTATGTGGTTATAGGTACCGGAATAGTCGAGTGTGACCTACTTTACGCCGAAATACGTTTCTGTGCGCTGTGAACCTAGGTTACACGTTATAGATATATACATTGTGGGCCGTGGGGCGCGCGCGGCGCGCCGGTGCGAGCGTGTTGCAACTCGCAAGACAGCGTTTTGTGCTATTTTGTGTTTGAGTAAAATTATAAAAGAGTTAGGCTATGTTGATCTTTGGGAATTGAACAAAAAAGTAATTAACGTTTGTGTTAGTTCAAATTATAGAATCAATATTCTTAAGGCTTCCATTGTTAGCTAGTTAGATTGAGATAGGTAGGATCGCCAATATAAAGAATTTGATTTGATTCGATTTGTAGCTTGTAGAGGACGGGCTATACAATTGTGAGCTCTAGAATTCAGAATCTATGTTTCTCATGGAATATCTGGCAGAATATGTACAAGGCAGAGCTTTTACATGTAGCAGTTGCAGTAGACAAAGGGTTGGTACATAAAGAGTAGGAACATTTCAGATTATAATTTCAGAATTTTATTTCGTGTTTGGTCTCCGTTGAAGTCCGCTCGCAGTGTCACCGTGTGCTGCAGTTACAAAAGCCCTGTTGTCCTTATTCTTTTTCTGTAAGTATCAGCGACATACGCCGGAGCATGACTGGGCCTACGTTTCTATGGAGTGACATTGTTATTGGACTGATTGCTGTCAGTTATTTGGGTCTAGTTCCATGGGTGCAAGTACATTACTATCTAGGTTGATAACGTAATAGAATATCGCTAATACGTATCGAACGCTTACTCGAATGATTGGGATACGTAAGAAATGGCTGTTGTATTTTGATTGAAGGTACTTTATTAAGTAAGTATAAGTTTGTTTAGTTTTCGGATAAGATAGGTAAGCATTATTTAAACCTATGACATTTTGAAGTTAGTAACTTTAAGAGATACAGCTGTCTCAAACTGACACGCTTATGGTAAACGCACACAATCTATAATTGCACCAGACGAATGATGAACTGCATCTGTAGAAGGTGTACCTCCAACATGGACTGTACGCTTTCTACATGCGAAGGAAATACGCGTGACGAAAGCAGTAGATTTAAATTAAGTATAATATAGATAAGTACACAAAATTTTGTCTCATATTTTCACATACCGTGTACATAATAAGCTTACTTACTCCATATAAAGTAATCAATTAAGTTCACAGCGGTTTGCACCAACTAGGCTCGGCAGTCTTGTTACACATACTCTGGCTCATAAACATAACCGCAGTTACTGCGACACACGCCGAACCCTAACTTACATACTTATTAAAGATAAGCGAACTCTATATGTATTATACATATTGCAACATATATCTGAACTTTCAAATTTACTTCCTCTTAACTTTACATACAGTTGGAAGTCGGCTGCCTCAATAGTTCTGAAGCGTGTGGGTGCTTTAATTGTCGTAAAATGCCAGGTTCAAGTCCCGGGTTGGTCCGTGTTATTGAGTTTGCTTTAAATATATTTTCGGTTCAATCATTCTCCTTTCAATATCTCCCTCATGTGTATCATACCTTGTAAACAAAGTACCCAAATATACAAACTCTTTCACTTGCTCCACTTGTTCTCCATCTCGACCGGGGAAGGACTACCCTCTCACAGAATATCGACGTGAAATAGCAGTATTCCTACTGTTGTGTTTCGTTCGGTGAGTGAAAGTGCCGGAGGCCCGATCACCCTCTTTCCCCCTTACCGCTCCTTCTCTTTACCACTTTCTTTTATTCCTAAAGGGTCGGCAACGCGCAAGTGATGCCTCTGGTGTTGCAGGCGTCTATAGGCTACGGTGACCACTTACCATCAGGTGGGCCGTATGCCTGTTTGCCACCATGCCAGCTTTTCCTGGTATAAAAAAATATCATAATATTACACATCGTCATGCACTCCTCCTTTTCAAATACCATTAATTTCGTCTTGCTTACATTCATTTTCATTCCTTTACTCTCAAAAGCACTATATATAATAGTTACCATCGCCTGCAACGCTTCCGCCGATTACGCAAGTATTACTTGGTCGTCTGCACAAAGAAGACATTTGACAAGTAACTCATTCATTCTTAACCCCCATTCTCAATCTTTCAAACAATTGTCCATGTATAGCTTAAACAGCCCGGGTGACGCTACACATCCTTGTCTAACACCTTTTTCGATACTAAACCATTCTGTGTAGGTCCCATTTATCCTAACACGAGCTCTGGAATCGTCATAAAGAGATTTCAGAGCTCGTGTGAGGTTGCTATTCACTCCATACATGGACAATACCGACCAAAGTTCATCCCTCACCACTTTATCATAAGCCTTTTCCAGATCCACGAATGCGCAATAGATCTTTTGACCTTTGGCCAAAACTATCTCGGCTATGCGCCGTAAGGAAAATACTTGATCCGTACATCCCATTCCCTTTCGAAATCCCGTCTGTGCATCCCATATTTTCTCGTCGGTTACTTTCACAACCCTTTCAATTAACACTTTCGCATACAATTTACCGACGACGCTGAGCAAGCTAATGCCTCTATAGCTTTTGCAATCTTGCTGTGAGCTCTTTTCCTTGTATAAAGGTACTATGACGGCCTTGCACCAATCACTAGATTTACTATGAGACCCTGTCCAGCTGTCGGCATTTCGACTGTAATTCTATCACAACCAGCCTTTCCTAATTTCATGCTTTTCAATGCTTTCATTATTTCATCCATACTAATAGGGCTTTCATCATTACTATCATTATCATTAATTTCGAAACTTTGCCCATGCCATTCCTCTCTTTCAAATAAACTTTCAAAATATTCCTTCCATCGATTCAGTACGCTCTTTTCTTCATTCAGTAAACTTCTATTCTTGTCTCTGATCGATTTCAGCTCTGTGGTTAGGGTTTAACCTCGAACCGAGCAAATGGATTTCCAGAAAAACTTTTGCGTTAGTCCGGCAATCTTAAGATAATCTTCTATCAAACTTGTCTTTCATTTCCTCTTTTTTCTTTTTAATCATATCTTTCACTACCATCTTCATTCTTAGAAACTTATTCCTAGCTTTATTTACATCCTCATTCGTTGGTTCTTGAATTATTTCATTGGCTCTGACAGATAGCCAGTCCAACCATGTGTGCTTCTTCTCACATACTACCCCTTACACATCTTTATCCCACCACACATTTTTCGATTTTATCATTTTTCTGTTCTTGCTTACACCGCATACTTCTGACGCTACAACAACCACTTCAAACTTTAAACGACTGCCATAATTCTTATATATCATCAATGTCACAAAATCTTTCAAATCTTTTCCTTAATTTATTTTTATACTCGCCTTTTAATACTTCATCTTGCAAATTTTCTACTTTTATTCGTTCTTGGGCACTTGTTCGGGTAGGTATACGGTGTCGCTATCCTTTGAAGAGACCATGTATCCGGCTCATTACCAAAAAATGGTCGGTATAGACACCAATACCTTTATATACCCGAGTGTCTAAGACATTCTTTCTCAATCTTTCATCCACTACAACAAAGACAATCATACTACTTCTTACATTATTTGCTTCCCTTGTATACTGGTGGATTCTTTTGTGGGCAAACATAGTGTTTGTTACAAAAAGATTCCACTCTAAACATAGCTCAAGCAACCTTTTCCCATTTTCATTCGCACTTTCGTGACCCTTACGTATTCTTCACGCTTTACTCCCACCCAACCATTAAAAACCCCTAACATTATTAACCTCTCGTGTTCCTTGCATTTCCTCAAGACATCTCTTAAACACTCCCAAAAATCTTCTCTTTCTTTCCGTGCACTCTGAGACGTTCTCGTTGCTATGTTTACGGGTCCATAGACCCCTACCATGAACACACGAGTAATCCCCACTTTCATTCTCATCCATAGTAACCTAGTATTTACATATTCAAATTCTTTTACGCACTCATTCATTCTAGCAGACAAAATAACACCAACTCCCTGACAGGCTCTGGTATTGGTAGGCACGCCGGACCAATACGCCGTGTAGGGTCCATGCCTAGTGGTGTTACAGCCTTTCCTTTTCGTCTCATTCACGCACAGAACATCAATCTTTTTCTCATTCATCATCTGACATACTTCATTAGATTTTCCATCCATCCCTCCTTCAACATTCAATGTAGCAAAACGGCTTTCTGTAGGCCACTTTTCGCTCTCGCGAGAAACGACACGTGACGGGTGACGGACCGCATCGCCGCCATACGGATGATCAATATTGATAGTGAAAATACTGTCCACCTCCGCAGAGCCCTTTACGGAGGTAAGGTGGATCCATTCTGTGCCCTGTGACCACCAACACAGGCACCCTCCGGTCAAGACCAGCTTTTCCCTCTGGCTACGAATTCAACAGCACGGGTCGGTTAACACCTTGGATCGGGGTTTATTCTCGGGTCTGCTCCCTGAAATTTGGTTTGACTTCGGAGTTTTCCTTCTCCTAGGCAGGTTGCAAACCACACACATCAAAAAAAGTCTGCGTTCACTTGAAAAAGTCGAGATATTTTTTCTTGTGTAGTAATATATTTAATGAATACATTATTTATTGCTTTAACATTTAAAAACACACAATTTAATTATGAAAATCTGTATATTCTTTTTGCTTTTCGTTTAAATTTTACAATCGCTATGAAATTTAAAAAAATGCTATGATTTGATTAATGTATATAATTTTATACATTTTTATATGATTGTTTACAAATTTAATACAAAATTACTCCTTCCCTGGCTTGAATGCATGTGGAAATCCTCCTGGGCACGCTGTAGATCAAGTTGTCTAATAGTTCTTGTAGTAGCCTGTCCCATTCTTAAATGGCGGCTTCCTTGATCTCTGTCAGAGTTCTTGAAGGTGGCTGACGACTCCAAACAGCTCACTTGAGAGCGTCTCATGCGTGCTCGATTGGGTTTAAGTCGTACCGCATGAGTTTGTACTCCTGGAGAGCAGCGTTCACTCGTTAAGCTCAATGTGCCGGCGCATTATCGTCGACCAACACGAAATGGTTACGATAATTTATCTTAAATGGTCTGGTGATGCCACCAATAACAGCTGTCTTGTACAAATAGCTGTCATAGAGCCTTGGTACGGTATCAAAGGCGTTCAAGCTTGAATCATTATTCCGCCCCAAAAAGATACCTATTTGCCACCTTGCTGAACGGTTTCAGTGGCAGTTCTTTGCCTTTCGGAATTCCCAGGCCGTTTCCAAACTCTGACACGTCAGTTATCAGGGTGCATACTAATCCGTGTTTCGTCAACGAAAAGATAATTACGCCATACATCTTCTTCTTCGTATTCATCGTTTTGACGCTGCCTGGCCCCCTGCAATCGGTGTCGCTGTCGTTCCCGTGTATTCAAAGGTACTCGCCAGGATCTCCTTGATCGTAATCGTAAGTGGGGTAAACAATTGAAACGAATGGTCTGAGTGCTAATATCCAGTCCAGTCTGCTCGCAGCTCTAATCTCAGTTTGGTAGCGTTCATTATTGGACCATGGGAGCCAAGAAGTTTGGTGTAGCGCTTCTGAACATCACTAAGGACAGCCGGACGGCCACTGTGAGGTCGATCAGCCAGGATGCCAAGGCTTCAGTACCTATGCAGGGTAGTAACGACGCAGGTTTGAGAAACGGAGACTCTGGCTGCGATTTGCCTTGTAGTATATAGTATCCTTCTTCACGCAATAACATTGTTCTTGCTTGCAAGACTTCAGACAGTCCACCTGGCATTTTTCAAATGAACGATTTTACAGAAAGATGTTTCATTTTCGACTATGAAATGTACTATCAGCCAAAAAATAGCAAAATATACCAGGAATCTGGGCAAAATATTATTTCCTGAATTTAAGTCGAATTATGTTTGCTCTTAAAAATAGTAGTTTTTATATTAGTGCCATTATATTCAATATGGCGGTGGTTCTCGGTCATATGATTTTGTATGCGTTCATAAATCATATCGAAAACTATACGAAAGTACTATATAATAATGTAAATAATATATAATATATATGTATGTCAACAATAAATATGTTTTAGAGTATCATTTATTTATTTCAACTATCATACACATCTTTTCAACAAACAATCAACATAAAAAATATATTCATTTAATATAATACTGATTTTGCAGGGTGCACTCCGGAACGAAACATTTTTATGTTTGTCATTAACTGTCAATGTCATATTGACTGATAATAAATATTCCAATGCTGAATTGGTTTTTCCTATTACACTTTCCTGAATTCATACGTTTTCTTTTCATTTTTACAAGAATTATCAATTCTTTGGTGAATATTATTCCAGCAAGAGTTATTTTACTTCTGACAATTCTATCATTCTAGGTTATGTTTATATGTCATCAACCAACTTGTCATAGATAGTCCACCCGACAAACGTCAAACATTTTATATTTTATTTTGCGCAACGAAAATACTAGAAATTAATAAAGAATCGCTTAACTAAATGTATTTAGGGGTACATTTCCCAGGTTTCCTGAGGATGTACAAGTTTTAGCCGGAGTCCTGTACAAAAGTGAAACATCTTCTTTATTAAAACAGCGTTCAGGCAGGAACAAGAATGAGGATCATTTATCATTCACCTCATTTTTATATAAAAAAATACAAATGTAGATTGTATGCTTTCTACAATTAAATGAAGTGTTTTTAATTTTAAATATTAAAGCAACAAATAAGGCGTTATTTTGACACAAGAAAAAATATCTCACCTTTTCCAAGTGAACGCGAACTTTTTTTGATGTGTGTGCATATTAATTTAAAACAAGCATTATTTAAAACTGTCTGAAATCTCAAGTCAATAAGTATTAGTGGTAGCTGATGAGTTATTTAGCTGTTTTACACAGAAATTTTAGCATTTCAGTACGGAATCCTAAAACCATTCTGATACTGCCAAATGCCCATTTTAAGGTTCTCTTACTACTAGGTTAAAATAGATTTCCGCTTTTACGAAAATATAAGTAACTGTTGCTAAAAATAGGTTCCCAATTATGCTACATGTAGTGTCGTGGACTAGAAGCGAAATATGGAGCTTACAAGCAACAACCCGTACAATTACGCGTTTGTGCAATGCCGTACTGTTTCTAATAAATAGGTACCTACTAACGACATCACTGATTTATCTTCCACACTGCATAGATCATGCGATATGAACACTAATCATTACAAGTATCGATACCGGTTTTCAGTATCTGAACTCAAATACTAATCGCACATGTGTTGTTTAGGCGATCACCTCGTTATGGCTACTGCGCCTAGAAGTAGGTACGATCTATGCTTAGGGATAGCTGTTCAAGTGATTCCAGAAAAACTGTCCTTTTGAATTTTTTTATGTTTGTTTAGTCGCAGGCGACACATTGATTATGAGTAGTGCGGATATAATAAATTGAAAAATAAAGTACTAGATATTATCCGTTATATGATTCTTCTTTTGTCTGTGGCATCCCAACAGCAAGCAGTTGATTCATTGTCAGTCCCGAGTGAGGCATTCTCAAGACTACTTGGGACTAATTTTCCGATACACGTTGTTTTTTCATTTATTGAGCTACTTTGCTGCCCAGAGATGTAGGGAGAAACTATTATAGTTACAAAATGGGGTGTCTATTTGCTAAAACACAACACATCTCAAAGAAGGACAAGCACAGAAATAAATAGAGATCTATTATTAAACTTTAAGTCCTAAGTGATTGTACTAGTTCTGCAGGGCATTCCAAATACATGTCATATAGGGGTGACGCTATGCAGTATGCAGTTATATATCTTGATGGCTTTTAAAGTTTGATCAATAATTGTAATTTTTAAACGAAAAAAGAATTATAATAAGTTAATAAATCTGAGGCGATTACTTGTAATTTTTAAATTTGAACGCGCTAATCTATGTAATTAACAGTCGCATTTGACTAATTATTTTTGCATTTGATGGCTCAATTCTTGAAGAAGGTTAGAATATGCGATATAACATCACGCTACGAGCCACGGAAGCTGAGCAGCAATCATAAACGTGGGTGAAACCGCGAGGGACAGCTAGTATGTATATATTAGTATTTTTCATTTGAAAATTTATAGGGAGCAATACACATACGTACTTATTTATCAGAATTTCAAAGTTTTAAGTAAATAGAGTACCTACTTATCCTTAAACCTCACGTCACACATAGAACTGATTGGTGAGGCTAGTTCCGCGCGACAGTATCCTTATTGCGAAACTGTATCAACTATCAAGTGTAGGCGCATGACGCAGCGCAGGTGCCCTTTATATACCTGCGCGCGTGCAGCCTCCGCCACACGTGCTGTGCACCGACCGAGCAGCGCACCCCACAGACATGATCGCTAAGGTATGTTACATTATATTGTGTGCTTCAGAGCGCTGTAAAGGGCTACAGCCCCAACAACATCATTCGATTATTGCCTTTGTTCCAAACGTTGCGGATTCGATCTCCACTTAGTACAAAAGTTTGGGCAGTTTCACAAAGATAGACCAGCAACGATAGTTTTATGGATGATTGTCGGGCTAGCAGGCAGAGGTCATGAGTTTGATTTCACGCTCCTTTAACTTTTCAAAGCATTAAATAGTTAAATATCGCTTGCTTTGTTGATAAACTAAAAGTCGTGGTAAACTTGCGTGTCCTAAAAACTATAATTCTCGAGAATACTTTCGAAACTATTATATGTGGAGTTTGCCAACCCAGCATGGTCTAGCCTGGTGGAGTATGAATTAACCACTGCCATGCTGTAAGAGGGACTTTGTCCACTGTTGTCTAGGACTTTTATATTATTTTTTGGGTTAGGGTGTTTTGCTCGTAATGTTATCCCTAGCTAATCATGTTTTAAATAAGGGCAATTAAAGGAGTTTTTGGAATTGAATTATTATTAAACCTAATTATTTAATTAAAATATCTATATAGATATCTAGCAATGTAACAAAATTTTAAGAGGTTGCAACAAATCGCCAATTTTTAAAAGTTGATAGACATTTGTATCGTTATAATATAATAATACTCATTTAATTAATTATATGCAGCTGATCGATCTTCCTTTTTGTCCTTATAGAACTCTTTTTCATGATTACAAATGCTAGGTGTTAGCTCAACCAACCAATGGTCATCGGCCTCCGAGCGCAACCATACCACTTTAAACGTAAATTGTGTATTTATTGTGTAATATAATACTTCAACCATATTTTATGCATTATCTTATGATGATTAAATAATACAACCCCAACGACTGTATATTAATAACTTATGATGTGATAGTTGTTATTGTTCTGCTGCGCGTGCGGCATGGCGGCGGCGCGGCCGGGCGTGCTCGACGTGGGCTATGCCGCGGGTGCGTACGCGCCGGCGGCGTATGCGCCCGCGGCGTATGCGCCCGCGGCGTACGCGCCGGCGTACGCGCCCGCCATCACCACGCACGCCATCGCTGCGCCCGCCATCACGCAAACGTACGCAGCTCCTGCCATCGCACATGCTGTTGCGGCTCCGGTGAGTACTTTGTGTTAACTAAATAATAACTTCACAATCGATTATACTCGTTCTTTCATAGCGTCAATGCGTGCTGAGTTTCCTAGATAGCTGCTAAAGCGTATTACCGTGTACGCAATGACTACTATAATGTATACGCTTCTTCTTTCTATTGTTCTTACTGCAGGTATGCCCATGATCAAGGGATGTGGTCATAAGCACCTATATCGGCGAGTAAAATACAAAGCCGCTGGCGCCATTTATTTTGCATAATTTCTACCTTTATAATATACATTAAGTCGTCGTTTGGCTGAATCTGACGATAAGTATACCTGTGGTTATGTGTAAGTCTGTTAACATATACAGGTATAGTATATCTTCAGAGTCATTACATTACAAAAACAATGGCGGTAGAACTTTCTAACTTCACCTATCTGTCTTATTTAACGTAAATGAGCTTTCACGTGAACGTATTGTTGACTGCATTGCAAAATTATATTAATAAGAGAACTAACACGATATCTTATAACACAGATTGTCCGCGCCGAACCAGTGGACCCGAACCCCGCGTACAGCTTCTCGTACGGGGTAGCGGATCCCGCGACCGGTGACCACAAGGATGCTGCTGAGACGCTGCAGAACGGCGTGGTGCACGGACAGTACAGCCTGGTGGAACCCGACGGACACGTGCGCAAGGTGACCTACACCGCCGACAAGATCAACGGGTTCAACGCCGTGGTCGAGAGGACTGGAGCTTCTGCGCATGCTGTAAGACTCATTACCTATTTGGACTAATCAAACTGAAATACAATCTTCATGAATTGTTTTCCTACTAATCGTAACCTATAAGTACAAAAGCGAATTGTAGCACGCCACTATTCGGTTCACAAGCGTCAACATTTTATTTTCTTTTAGAGGAAATATTCTATATTTTCGTTAAATTTCTCTGTGGTGTAGTCAGGTTCGTCTGTAAAAGACAGAGTCATACATAATTTAAAAACGAAGACGTCACATGGCTATTGCATTTTTGTGAAATATTTTACCATTTTGGAAGGTATTGTTGTACAGATTTAAACCGTTGTTGCAGTGCATCACTGAATCAACATGTATAGGTATTCCGTAAGCTGGCATTTATTAGTAAATATGTTCTTGCATACATTACATATGTATAGTGATATATCGAATAACATCAACAATGTTAAGTATTTTTCAACATTACCAGGAATTTTGTGTCATAAATGAGTTTATAAACGTATTTTAGGAAGTAGGTACAACGAAAAGATATATTTGGAAAGAATGAGAAATCAAAAAAGTTTGACTAAGGAAGTATATAGTATAATGTATATAAGGTAAATATGAATGGGACTGTCAGGCAAATATATGTGACGGTCCTCTGAACAGACCAGAGACATACGAGTAGGCGAACGACGCAAGTAGGATATGCAAAGAGTAAAACAATTGTAAATACGTAGTCTCTGTGTGCCCCTCCGAGGACCTCCGTCCTATGAATGTACCTTCTTATAACTGTGATGTAACTTTTTATTTCCATTAGGCACCGGTAGCTGTCGCTGCTCCCTTGGCCAAAGTCTACGCTGCGCCTGCACAAGTCGCCGTAGCTGCGCCCGTCGCCAGGTACACGCTGCCAGCCGCCCACGTCGCCCACGTTGCTCACCCGTGGGGCTAAATTCCAACACAACGACTATATGCCCTAGTGTTAGCTGAACGAATGATAGAAGGTTTTAGGGTTGCGTTTTAGACCTGAATAAATTGAATATCAAGAAATCATTGAACTTCTAGAAATATAATAAAGCTTTTTACGAACATGCGCCAAATTCTTGTACAGATTTCAGGACAAGTGTAGTCTGTTGAATGTGTTTGCGATATTATGATGCAGTTTTTGAGAGTTTGTCAATGGTTTTTAGATGTCTTTTTTTGGTTATCGTTTGTGTCGATATCATAGGCCGCGGCTACACAGTAAAGGCACATTTTATCTTTCGTTTTACTTGTTCTTCTAAGCCAATTTAGAATTAAAGTAATTTAAACTATGTTGTGTTAGTTTTGTGCTGTCTTTGCAGTCTAGCCACAGTCTTAAAGGTGTATGAAGTTTTTGGTAACACTAGGGTTGCCCGACGACCTCACCCGTTTCCTGTAATTATTTATTGTTTACTGCTTTGACTGTTGCTTACGGACTTGATCTTGACGCGTTGTATTATTTACGTACATGTAAATATAATGTAGTTTTTAAATAAATGCAGTTTTGCACTATTTTTTGGTTTTATTTATAGGTATATAGAGGCTATAGGTATTCAATTGTAAATGATAACGGGGTACTTAAATGAACATCTCTCCCCCGAGGTGATTTTAACTTGTCTCTATCCTGTGATGTCCCTATTGCTTAACTAACACATACATTCTTTAAACACGCTCTTCGTGTGTAGGATCTTCCTTTTACGATTAGCTCATTTACATTTGCCTCATTTATACAATCTTGGTATTTTTTGTCGTCCTTCAGTCTTTCCACATGCCCAAGCCACAATCGTCATCATCATTATAATGACATCCTTCTTAGTTCTTCTCATTGTGACTATTGTCACACTAATAAGTACAATATAAAGTATAAAAAACTAAATAGATTACAATAAAAAACGTAATATTGTCTTCTATTTACGCGAATATTATTCATTGAAATTAAACTGCTATATACGGATTTTATCGCGTTGTTTATTTGACACTTAGTTAAACCCAAGAAGAAGCAAACCACAACTAGACTTCATGATACTTTGAGCTCATTCTGCGTAAATAGAAACACCAATGATTAAATTATGTTCGGGTACTTTGAAATAACTACACTGGAACATTGAGACAACTGCCATCTTAGTCTCCCCGTGACCATGGCTGCTGAAAAGCAACCGAAACGTCGGGGAAAGTGTAAAAATAAATTAAATCTAAATAGTTTAATAATAATTTAATTAGCTTAAAAATTAGTAAAGTTTAATAGTAGTAGCAGTGTAACAATTTTCAAAATTTTGTAATAAAGTGTCAAATAAACAACGCGATAAAATCCGTATATAGCAGTTTAATTTCAATGAATAAAAAACGTGTTTTAATAAACAACTCAATAATATTTTATGTGTACCTATGTTATATATTTGCGTTAATTTCATTTATTCATGTCCTCTATATTCTATGAACGTACCATAACGAACCATAAAGTCTATAACGTTGACAGGTCATAAAATATACCGACTAATCAAGCGGTTAGCCGGTACTTTCCGCGCCTGTCTCACCCCTCCATCTTTTTGTCTTGTTGTTAGCAGACTGTATGTCTATGGATAAGCTTCTATTAGAGAACACGGGTTACTGCGCGCCACGGCGAGTTTTATTATTTTATGTGCTAGTTATTACCTACGCATAATAATAGGGATTTTAATATGAAGTTGCCGCTTTGTTTAACGAAAATCGGTAACGTTGTGGTTTTCATACTTACTATTTTATCAATATTTTTTAATGGTCAATTCAAATCCTATGTTTTTTTTCATGTGTAATTGCTTGTTTCAAGCCACTAAGGTTGCTCTTTAATCAACAAAAACATGTACATAATATGGCAGACAGTAAGCGATACTATATCTTTAAATACAAATTATATAAAAGTTTATTGATATTTATAAATAATTATACATATTATTAATAATATTTCCAAAATAAAGTAAAGTAAAGAAAAAGTTAAAATAATTAGCTAAGAATTGTTTGACCATTAACGTATTTTTGAATTATTTATTTTTTGTTAAAGGGGAGAATATTGTAGCGACTCTGCTGACGCTTTAGTGTTGCATAGTCAGGCGCAAGTGTGCAGCAGCGCCGCGCGGCACAAGTCTCCCCGCAGCCACTCAGTTAGGTCGTAGTCCAATATGTATTTATCATATTATTACTGTTCCCAGCAAATATATATAACCATGTCTATCAAGACTTATTTCATTTGACTACCCACAAGAACACATGTGATACCCCCTACAACTTCAAATTTGTTGAAGTGAATTTTTATTTATACAACATAGCTCAGACATAGGCCGGATCTTAAAATCAATAATAATTAATTAAAATAAAACTGGGTTCTTACATTTGACTAGCAGTAAGTAGCACTAATTCTAGCGGATGCAGTTATGGCGATGGACCCAAATTTCGATTATTATATTTGATATGTACGTAAACAAAATACATATACACCACAAGCCTGTATCCCTGATGGGGTAGGCAGATGTGTAGTGCACCCACCGTGGCTCCGTGCTGCCACGGAGAATTTCTTAATAGACAATCACAATAACAATTGCTTGTAATACCGCAAGACCTCATGCACAGCAGTTACATTCACCACCGCTGGACCCCAGGCAGTCGATATAGACATAAAGTTGGAAAAGGACTATTTAAAGAAACTTGGTGTCTCTAAACTTCGCGGTTGAATAATTTGACTTAAACCGTCGACATATTAATCATTCGTAAATTTAACCACAACCACACCTTCTATTTATTTGTTACAACTTGTATCTGTAAGTTTCCGCCTAAATCTAGGATAGAGACATACATAGACTCGTTTACCGTATAATAATTAATTTATAGATAATGACCACTCGGCGGAAACGCGATGTCGAAATCCAAGGGCCGGTAGCCATATTAGTATTAGTACACAGACTTGGCAGAGTTTACTTATATATACGCCTATAGTACTGGTAAACCAATATTATATGGAGACTCGTTAAAGACTCGTTTCTGCTTTTCGTTATTCGAAAGCAAAGTTGATACAATTTATGAGCAACATTGACCATAACTAAACTACCTTTTGCGCAACTACTCAATGCTATGGTAGTTGTACTGCGAGCATTCATCTACGTGCCGTTACGCCTAACGTCATATTAATCAGCCACGAGATTGAGTGAATTTCGGCTCCGCATTGATGAATATCTGCAACTAACATTATGCACACAAAACAATAACTAAAGCAATGAAATCCTAACTTAATATTATAAATGTGAATGCGAATGCGAGTTCGTTTGTTAGTTACGCTTACACGCCTAAACTACTCGATCGATTATCATGAAAGTTTGCATAAGCATTATAAGGGCAACAGAAAAGGGCATAGGATACCTTTCATGCAGAAAAGTACTGTTGCTAATCTACCCTAATCTTAGCTAAATTTAAGCGAGCGAAGCCGCCGGCAAAACCTAGTCTTATAATAAACGTTAACTGTGTAGGTACATACGTGAGCCGTATAAAGTTGGTGCCTTTGAAATACAATCGTCGATTATTTTATTACTATATTGTGGAACAAAGAAATTAAAAAAAGTTATTTGCACAAACAGTTTCTGCATCATTAGAAGAAACCTACTTCCTATAAAGGCTCTTTTCAAATACACAACATAAAAGTTACGTAGATTTTGATTTATATAAATTTTTACCAAGTGACGCATAGTCAGCACTTCCCTTGTAGATCTTACCTATAATATTTTGTCATGTAATAGGGTATCATTAATAAGGTCCCATTTCATATCTAATATACCTACCGCCTTCCGTAAGACATGACGGCTTAAAACCAACATTGCCTATTAAGCTTTTTAAACCCCGAAAGCACACATACAAGTTAACTATACTATAAACTTACCAATATCTGCGCCAAATCTTATGAATCGAAAGGAAATAATGAATTAAGTTTATAGATTTGGCGCAGCGAGCCCAAATCCAGCAGTGATTCGTGTAGGATTAAGAAATAACATTGGCATACACGGACAGTTTGCAATATACATATTCAATGTAGCTGGCCAAGTTGGGACAACGTACGGACATGTCTAATATGAGCGTGCGGACATGTCATCAGGTTTTACTTTACTACTAGTCGTGCCCTGCGTCTTTTCCCACGTTATATGATGTTCATTGTTTTATAAAGTATAGATGTCACGTTTTTACTATTTCTGCTAATTTTATGTTGCTAATTTTTATGAGTTTCCTATATATAAATTTATATACGTAATTTATATATTGGCAAATCATCAAAAGTAAAATAACTCAGTAAATGTGTTTTCTTTCTTTCTATAATTTTCATCATTAAACAAGCATAAACATAGCACATAGCGCGCAGACCCGATGGCCGTCGGGGCAGAAAGGTCTGGAGTGGCGGCCACGCACCGGAAGACGCAGCAGGGATAGGCCCCACAACAAGGACCGACGACCTGGTAAGGTACTTTGGATGCGGATGGCTCAAGGCCGATCTGAGTAGAAAACCTTGGAGAAGGCCTATGTCCAGCAGTGGACGTCTTTCGGCTGAGATGGTGATGACGATAATAACAAAAACATCGTTTTCTAATGGGATTGTTAGTTGCTAAGTTTAACGCGCTCAAACATACAAACTTTTCAACTTTGTAATATGAAGAGTGGATAAGGCTGACTAAACGTCCTGTTCGAACCTGTTTGCCGAGTGAATCATTGATGACGAGAATTTTATGCAATATTTGACATAAGTGAGTAATTATAGTTCATATTCTAGGACCACTTTCAAGACCTTTGCTTAATCATGTTGTCATTAAAGATCTAGTTAAACGTGTTTAATCTACATTAGGGGCAATATGAGACTCTTGCGCTTGGGAATCACGAATAGAATTAGAATTAGATTAAAAAGTTAAACCCATACAGTATTGGAACAAGTTAATGTACTCACAGCATTTATAACCTAGAGAAGCGTCTAAGCAGAGTCGAGCGCTTTAACGGCAATGGAAAAGATTGCGTGTAATCCTGCATTATGTTCTTAAAAATGTGTGAAGCCTGTCATGATGTCATGCCCAACTGAGCCAGCTTGACAAGTATCCTACTCATCTCATACGGATAAGTCATTGCATGCACGAAAAAGCGACATGTGACAATGTGCTATCTCATTTTTGCATGTGTTATGACAAACCAGTAAAAAATGTGGTAAGTAAGATCCCTGGACTGATAATTTTATATTGCAATGATCTTACACGCTGAGATTGAGTTTTATTTCAAATACTTCATCTTTGTCATAATAGAGAATGATCTATTCCGTGATATAAACAACGTCATCATCTAACATTTCAGCATTATTTTAAGTTATTTATCAAAATTCATGCTTAGCCATTTGTTGCAAAGCCCTACATGCATACTCGGATTGCCCAGCCCAACCACAGCAATAGAAAAATGTTGACGATACCAAAAATACAGTAATAATATCAGGTATATTTTAATGGGTCATACTCAGAAAAAGTGTACATTTTAAATTTGTAACTAAATTGATATGTAACAACACTGAGGCTCAGTGTGATGAAACTGATAATATTAGGCAAAGTACACAGTGAACATAGAACTACCAAATTTGAATAAATTTTTAAAGATAAGTATAAAGCATCAGTGTTGCTAACAAAGTAAAATTACTTGCGGTCTGTATCAAACAACTGCGTTAGAATTAATCACACGTAACTAACCTAGTGTAACGAAACGTTATTATTTTAGACAATATAAATATTATTTATAAAAATCTTTTTAAAGATTCTAAGCAATAAAATGTATTTATATACAAATGCTGGAATCAAAGAGACTTATATGACAACAGTCAAACTTAGATTATACGTTTAAAAGTCGTAACAATGACTCATTGAATAATTCAAATCGTCATTTGGACATTCAAAATTGCATAGTGAGATACTTTTCAACGTTTTTTCCTTTATAATAAAACTAAGATTTGATGCAAATATCATATTATTTTAATAGAAATAACCGTATTTAAGACCAAAGATACAAGTAGAGATACCATAAAATACTTGCCATGATTTTAAATCTAATAATGAAATACTTGGACAAGACACAGTGCCAAATGTACAATTTTTGTGAGTATGGCCCTAATAGCAAGGAACCTAACACGACAAATATTGAAACAACACACAAAATGTAAAATTCCTTTAATTACGTGTCTAATATCACTTGTTTAATTTAAATTTCATCTACCAGGCTACGCTACGTGGCAAGCCTTGATCTGTAATCAGACAGGGATCCTGTTCTGCTGGGCCCACTTTGTGATGGTCCGCACGATGTTATCAGCCCTGTTGTGTATCCTTGGACCCTTGATGAGCGCTAGTGCGTCCCGAAGGTCCGCGGCCGCTTCTGTCTTGTTGGCAGCGGCCGCCTGGGCACAACCGCACACTGCGCCGCGTAGACCTTCCCACATTTCTGGACCACCATCCAATCTATGTGATGGAAAAACATGATTTATTATCGTAACTAATATTACGAATTTATTTGTTTGTTACGCTTTCACGACGTTCGACCGATCGTTATAAAATTATGCTGGACATATGGTATAATCATCATAATCAAGAAGAAAAGTATTGTTCCCGGAGATAGCTAGTCATTTAACTTTCCTTAACAATTTTTTTAAAACGATATTTTTACTGGAAACTATCTTGTGTCGCGGGGACTTTGGAAACATTCAGACAACGGACACATAGAACACCTACACTCGGAACAACTGTTTGTGGATCTCACAAATGTTTGTCCCGTGCGGGGATCGAACCCACGCACTCGGCGCATCCGTGCAGTAATTATTATTTACGATTAGTTATGAAACCTTAATTAGTAGCATGTCTTGTGAATAGTAATGTATATGGAACCAGGCAGTTGTAATAGCAGTTATCTACTGCTATTACAACTGCCTCGGTCGAGCAGCGGTGTACGTGACTGTGCATAAGATCTCATGTTCGATTCCCAGGTCGGGCAGTGTTATTGAGATTTTCTGTCAAGAAATTCTTAATTGCTGACCTTAAATACGTATGTAGTTGGCGTAATGTAGATGTAATGCGTCTCTTCCTATCTTTTCGGGGATTTCGACGTTAGACTATGTACATATGTATATTAACCAAAGCAGGTTACTCACCTGTCGAGCATGTGGAACGCCTTAGCGGCGACGAGGAACTGTCCCATGCGGTAACTGTCGTTGGCGACGAGCTGGAGTAACGCGAAACTGTCTGGCGTGCCGGCCGACTGCAATGATATATGTATAACAATACACAATTGCAATTGAAGACTTGTCGACCCCTTTGGGATTGATGTGACTGCTAGCCAGCTGCTATCCTACTGTCTGTTATAGACGAATACTAAACAATACTATTATTTAATATTTGTCTTTATAGTCAAAAATATATGGTAGGTATAATGGCTGCAACATCTTGTTGTTATAAGTTGTAGAATATTAAAATTATATTTAATTCGTTATTTAAAAGTGTGGCCGTAAGTTTCTTTCAGGTATGTTTTCATAGAATCAACTCTTTGCCTGAACCTAGCAACTAACCTAAATGTAGCTTCAGTAACTTAGTAAACTCACTAACCTATATATTTTGACGTTCATAAATGTTACTCTGTGACCTAAATAATAAACGTTTCTTACTTTGACTGGACTATGTTTTTCGTTATGACATAATTTGGAGCATGCTTACTCAGTCTATTAAAAAATTATAAAATTACATGCAGTTAAACAAAATCTGTGATGACTGATAACATTTCAATGGCACTAAGCACTTGCACAGCCGTGTGTACGCTTACATGACAAATCCGACAAAGCAAAGGACTCATGCTGTAATGCCATTTACATCTGAGGCTGCATCTCCACTCGCAAGCATTATTATTGAGACGGCGCATTACAGAGTGTATAGCTTTGTACCATTTTCGCGCATGCAATAACAATGAGATAAGCTAGGCTGGATTTAAAACCTTGGAAGCCGAAGAAGTGGATGTTCCGAATATTTATTTAAAGGAAGAGTGAAATAATCCAATTTAATCCAATAATGAACAAATTATCCAATTTTGACTGGAATGGAAGCTTCTGTTGGCGGTCTCAACATATGGTCCTGGCTATAAGCTAGCTGGTGGTCCGGCTGGTGTACCTTGACGCAGATGTCCCAGGCGTGGTGTGCGTCCTTATTCATGACGTGGCAGCGGCACAGGCACGCCAGGTATGTGAACGAAGCGCGGATGTTCTCGTCCTGGATTGTCAGCAGCACTTCCTCGGCTTCACGGTAGAACCCCGTCGCTACTTTAGCCTGGACATGAAGGATGAATAGCTGAACAATACATATGGGATCATATAGTAGTTTTAAATATCATGTGAATGATGTGTATAGTTTTAATTGTACTTCAGGTTGAAAACTACTCAATGTTCAATTGAATAATGTGTAATACATAAAATGGTACTGTACCTATAACATAAAAAAATATTTAATGGATCCCATGAACCACACATGGAGATCCAACAAAAAGCAATAGTACTGTAGTAGGAGGAAAAGTACAATACAAGCTACTTTTCCTACTCGTGAGTCCACTTACATTGCCGGCACGTTACATGGTTTTTGATAAGGATATTCTCAGAGGACTCTTGGTCTGTTGGATGTTGGACTACAATAAACTTGACGAGCAAACCTGACGTACTACCTGTCTGCCTATCTACACGTTTAGGGTTATACAGGAGCAAGACGTAAATATACTTGTTTATTTTAATTATAAGAGAAAGAATTTTATTTACATACATAGATTCACGCCTGTTTCCCAGAGGGGTAGGCAGAGACTACGGATTTCAATTTGCTACGATCCTGACACACTTCTCTCGCTTCATTCACTTTCATCACATTCCTCATACACGCCTGTCGGTTCAAGGTGCTCTTAACCTGGCTTTTGTCCAGAACGCCTCCGATTTGATCGAGAAACGTTCGCCTAGGTCTTCCTCTTGCGACTGTTCCATTCACACTAGCCTTATAAATATAGCCTTTCTTAGTCAGTCTTTCCTCGTCCATAATTTTATTTATATTCAAGATTTTAAATAGAACCGTACCAAATTGTACTTCATAGATTTTGCGTGATCCCGACACATATAGACAGACAAGCAATCATGCGGGCAGACAGATAACAATTATAAAATCATTGCTTTGGGTTCATACCATTGTTTTCTAATTAATATTATTGCTTGTAGTACAAATTATATGAAGAGTGCACATTACTTGCGCATAGTTAAAGTTGAAGGTGTCGTCGTTGACGAAGAAGCTCTTGATGGAGTTGAGGTAGACCAGCACCTCCTCGTAGTGGCCCGCCAGGAAGTACGACGACGCCATGCACTGGCGCCCCGGGATCGTGTCACACTCCGACGCTGAACTGCCCACCAGGTGGAAGCTTTGCTGCGCCAACTTCATTTGCTCTTCCTATGACCAGAGTAAAATCGTTTTTGTTAACTACAATTCTTATTATCAAATTTCGATATGTAATGCACACATAGGCGCTATCTTTCACGGCTGTATCCACGCAGGGTAGGTGGAGGCGTATACCCACATTTTGGCAGCTACGTTTTCAGGTTCCACGTAATGGGGGAGAGTCTATTGCCATCTATCGGAACCTGTTCCAGACACCGTGCTGCTGTTAAGAATTTCTTAATAAATGCGCAGGAACAATTCGGTAGGCTCGGGAATTGAACTCGACACCTCACGTATCTACGGCTGCCATTGAGGTTGTCTTTGTTAAACATTTCTTTGCACCACTAAGTAACGTCACGTCATGGAAAATAAAATTTAAATTGTATATAAATATGATACTTGTTGACCTGATAAATGGCAAATGGTAATTTCCAGGGGACGATAACGTCCTACTGATTGCTTTTGCCAAGACCAAAGATTGAACTTGCTTTGATAAATGACACTTATAGAGGATTAGGCAGCCGGGCTACTTGCATCGCCGGTGTCGTTGTAGAGCCTGACGGCGACGACGGCGCGCAGGATGTAGTGCAGCGGCGAGGTGGGCTGCAGCGGCTCCAGCAGCGCGCGCGCCTCCAGCGGCTCGCGCGAGCGCAGCCGGTAGCCCGCCAGGTTCAGCCGCGCCTCCGGCACCACGTCCACCAGCGCCGGCAGCACCTACATCACGAATAAAACACTGACAGCGGCCAGACTACGCAGGGGTCTATCACATTCACAATTCATAAGCTGTCTGTGTTGACCGTGAAAAAGTAGGCGATTGTTGCATATTCGATGCAGTGCTAGATTTTTTGTTGCTATTGGGAATAACGGATAACATATTATTTATAACTCTATCGACTTACATTCTTTAATATTTAAGTCAAATAGGTAGACTAGTCAAACTCACAAGCATCAAGATGTTTTGCAATTTACTCTATTGTAAATAATATACTAGCGTGTCAAATCTGGTATTAGGGGTAAATGTCAAATGACAGAAAAAGGATGCACGATACAAACTACCTATGAAATAACCACTATTTTACTGCTGTCCGAAGGAAGATGAGATGTACCCATTACAGACTTACTTTTTCTTATATCTAAATTTAGATAATAATCACTACTTTATTTTACAATCTATTTTGACACTATTGACACAAACAGATGTCTATTTGGTTTTGTGCGTATAATAATGTACCAAATCAAATAATAGTAATTGGATCATGTCAACCAATCAAATCATTATTGTTAAACACTTTGGTTGGGTCGTTAATTGCAGCATATCCAGTCTCAATTCAATCAAGATGAATTGAGTTAGCGTTCACGCTTGCCATGCTGCAGTGAGCTTTACTGGGCAACTACCTATTTATGCAGATTTACCTTTAAAGCTCCTTCACCATTCCTGAAAACAACCAGGTTATGTTTGACCAAGTCTTGTCCGAAGGTGTGCTGGTCGGACGAGATCTGCTTTAGTTCGTTTTCAGCCGCTTTACCGTTGTACAGTCTGTGTATAACGACACAATATATAGATATCTCTTGTAGGCCAATAGTGAATACATGCCAAAAGGAATTAAGTAATTACATTGCAGTATTATTTAGACGATTTTATTGTTGGGTCTTAAATTCAGCCATTTCGACTGAAATGCATGACGTAGTTCAAGCTTTAAGCAGTCCAACTGGGAAAGCATCTCATTCCTATAAAAGAGCGCTGCTCCGTAACCACTTTCTTGTGTTCCTAACAGTGAAGATAAGTTTCCGAAGTAAGTGCTGCGCTGACAGCGAGGATTCAAAATATTGATCTCTAACGACGAAAGCAAGATTATAAATTGTACCACTATCTACACTATCTATACTAATGTTATAAAGCTGAAAAGTTTGTTTGTTTGGGTGAACGCGCTCATCTCAGGAAGTACTGGTTCGAATTGAAAATTTATTTAAGTGTTGGACAGTCTATTTATCAAGGAAGGCTATAGGCTATATAACATTACGCCGCGACCTACGGGGGCGGCGCAGTAACGATAAACGCGGGTGAAAACGCGGGCACATCTAGTTATACATAATACAAATGATGCTACTAGTTTGTACTCTATGAACAAGGCTGTATTACTTCCGTCGGTTATCTTGAAGTTCCACCTGCACTATGATCTGTCCTACTTGTCACGTACCTGAAGAGATTGCAGGCCTTGAGGTTCCCGGCGACGGTGGAGGTGGGGTGCTGCGCCAGGTAGACTCCCAGCACCTCCTGGGACACGTCGTAGTAGTCCAGCTTGTAGTAGCACAGCGCCACGTACACGTTCAACGCCATGTATGTGCTGTCACGATAGACAAACAGATCATATACGTAATAATATGAATTAAATAAATAAATAAATAAATAAATGAAGATCTTATCTACACATATATATGTATATTTGCTATTTAGGTTCGATTCAATAATTGTATTTATGATCCATATTATAATGAAGATAAAGCACATGTTATTGCTATTGACATTTACTCGCATGCTGTATACATAATCATAGTTTAATTATTTCTACAGATTTTCTATCTTTTCAAATACTATTAAAGCCCAACAAATAAAACCGATAAAATCCGACACTTACATCGACTTAAGTATTTGACTACAACAGCCAGGAACTACATAAATACAAAGCTGACGAATAATGCTATTCCGTTACCAGTCGCAATGTATCAAGACTTTAATCCAATCCATATCTTCTTTTTCATATCTTTTATACCTGCAACGTAGTATAAAATTTTAACAATCCTATAAATTGGAGTAATTTGTTGGCATAAAAGAGTCTGAAATTAATATTTATTCGTTGACTTTGCCAGCAACAGCCGGCAAGTTACTAAACGTGTTAAGTCGGTGGTCAGGCTTTTGGTGAATACTAACTATGGTGTGCGCACACCATTTTATATAACCGTCACCATTTTCCATTCAGAAGCATTATTTTTCATTTGCATAGAATGCATAGAATGAAAAGGCGTACAACTTGCCGGTTAAGTGTCGCTAACGCTTTAGTGCTGCAGTTCACTCACCCGATGTACCATAGCTATGTAATTACCGTCGACCTCATCGTGTCCCTATGTAATACCAATTACTTACCAATATTTCATATCGTACGTTTTGTACACTTAGATTACCTAAATGATGAATGGATCACGCATGCATACGCAACAACTGTCCGTCAAGTTTTATAAGTAAATCCACACCGTCTTTCGAGAAGCAGTTTCTTGTAGACGTCGATGGCCTCCTGGTAGTGCGCGCGCAGGTAGTGCACGGACGCGAGGCACAGCTGGTCCTCGGGCACGTCGCGCAGCGCCGCGTGCGCGCGCATCAGTGCCTCCTCCTCTCCCAGCTTGTGCGCCAGGTGGAACTGCAGCCGCGTCTGCACACACACATTCGCACACCTATTAGTTATTACGTACCATAGGTAACCTTATTCATTTTATACATAGTAGCAGTTCTGTTTGTTGCATGGTTATACGCTAATCCATACTTGCGGAGCTTCACGCCTATATCTCCGAAGAGTTAGGCAGAAGTGTATTACACACCCACATTTTGCTAGTTACCGTTTTAAATCTCGCCTAATAGAGGGCGAGCGTATTTCCGTTCCCTGGATACAGATCTAGACTTTGTTCTGCTGCCCGTTAACGGGAATCGAACCCTTATATCGCATAAGATTTCGGATTTGTATATAAGATTGAATAATGACGTTGTGCTAGATACAAGATGCGAAGGAGAAAACCGAAAGCAATACAATACAATAATAGTCTTAGTTACATAAAAAAACAAATCGACGTTTGGACTAATCCAACGCAGATGACGATTAGTGATCAGTAGCTGCCCTACCTCGATCTATAAAATCGACACATAAATAAAGTTATTTTTGGACAGTATACTAGATACCTTTAGCGAACATTTTGGAGCTTCTTCCGCAGCATCTTGTGACTCTTTGTACATGCCTGCAAATTAAAAGGAACTTCTGTCACATTAAATGTTTCAGTATTCAAGAACTACTGTTACAACTAACTCATAAACACGTAGTGTACAACTTTCTTATTTCGACCATTAAATATTGTGATCCAGATCCATTTTCACTAGTGTAGCAAAGTGTTAAAGTTAAGTCTTGAAATTTAGACAGCATAGCCTCGATCTCTAGGACCAAAGACTAGAACCTGAGTTGAAGAAACAGATACACCTAGAGCATAGCTCATTCCTAAAGGATTTACAATCGTGATAGCATGCTAAGTTACCTAAATAAAAGTAGCAGACGGCGAGATCCATGGCGATGTTGTCAGCGACGCGCGAGTCCAGCTGTTCGCGCGTGCGCACGCGTATATACGTGTCGAGCGCGCGCCGGTACTCGCCCAGGTGGAACCAGCACCACGCGCTCCACACCTCCACCCACACCTCCGAGTTACCCTCGTGCTTCAGAAACTACGACAGAAGGAACATCACTGTTCTATGCGATGCAACAAAACAGCGTATTACTACGAGCAAACTGACTGAAACTGCACGGACGGCGTCGTGGTTTAAGTGATCTCCTCGCCGCTGCCACTGCGCCGAGTGTCGCACACACGTGTTCGGCGTTGCCACACGGGACAAACATTTGTGTAGTCCACAAATGGCTGTTTCGAGTCTGGGTGTTCTATGTGGCCGTTGTTTGAAGGTTTGTAAAGTCCTCTGCGATACAGAAATTATTCCTAGTGGGGGGTTGTCCTAAAACAAATCTAAATTATCTGTCACAATTCAGTAACAGTCAGGTAGGTAGCCCGCACCGCCAGCCTGCACGTGTGGCAGAATGGTTTCAATAGTCGACTGTTTGCCGTGCCGAGTGCTTTAGGAGTCCACCCCCGTACACAAGAAAAAGTTTGTATGCTATAAATATTTGTGCAGAGTCTGAGTGTTCGTTTAAAAATTACTATTCATAGTGTAATTATGTAGTGTAGTGTGTTTAATTATTTCTAAGTTATATATAACTTTGCTGTTTACCTCAAGCATAGTAAGAGCGCCAACATAGTCCCTCTTGACAATAAAGTCCTCGAGCTCCGGGAAGTTCTTTTTGGCCGAGTTGTTACCCGTGTTCACACGACTCTCCGTCGCGGGCTTCGAGCGAGACAGAATCTGAAAGCAGTATGATGGTTTAGACACATATATAGACCCATATGGGTAGGCCGAGATGAATTACACTTACGTTATGATCAGCTATGTATCTATACAATAATTTTTAGAAATACGACTTTTCCCGGAGAGTGAATATAGATATCTATTTTCTATATACACCTATCAGTTTAGCATAGGTACGGTCAGGTGCAAAAGTCAAGTAGCAGTTTTACAAAGCAATAGTAACAAAACAAGTTGTACTTACGACCTTTTTCAATAAAATCATTGCACACATACACATAAACCCGCCTCACTTATTCTATCGCCTGTTCTAATTATGATTGTGACCATTAATTTCAAGTAATTACGCAAGTGACGTTATAGCTAGCGTTGGTAATAGTGCGTTCTAAGACTTTAACGCTTGTTGGTTCGATCCTCCCTGTAGAAGTGATAATCTTTTTGTTTTTTTTCCTTATATTAGAAATATCGATGTCTTGTTATTTTACTTCAAGACTTATTTAAACCTAAAGTTCATTTTCGGTAATCATATTTTGACATTGTTTTTTATAGTAAAATAATGTTGTTATAAATTAAATTACATTTTGATTATTTTCATTATAATTTGCATTATTTAATTATTAATTTAATAAAAAACATAACGAAATTTTAGTAATTACTAATTTTTGAAAAAGTTATCAAGACGAGACTTGTCAGACACTTGTACCATGAAAAAATTATAAACTCAAATCAATATGGATATCAAAAAAATATAGGAACACTGGACGCAATAGACTCATTGGTTAATGATATAGTTAGAAATCTAAATACCAAATTAAAAGTCGCAGGATTATTCCTAGATTTAAGTTCTGCTTTTGATACTGTGGAACATTCTATTCTTTTGGATAAGTTAGAACACTATGGCATAAGAGAAAACACTTTACAACTATTTCGATCGTATTTAACAAATAGAACACAGTATGTTGAAATCAAGGCTGTTGAAAAAGGGTATGAAAAAAATTATAAATCTAGACTCTTTTCAGTTAATAAAGGTGTTCCTCAAGGCTCAGTCCTGGGTCCAATTTTCTTTATTATATTTGTTAATGATTTAACTGCATATATAAAAAGTGTTTCACCAGATGCTAACCTTGTTCTTTTTGCGGATGATACCAGCGCTGTTAAGAGTGCTAATGAAGTTGACACTTTAGAAGAAAAACTGAATACTTTTCTTAAGGCATGTGAAAACTGGTTTTCAATAAATAACCTAACTCTGAATGTAAAAAAAACTAAATGTATGCTAGAACTACAGTTAGAAACAATACTTCTATAAATGTACGGTCTTCAGGAAACAAAATCGATTTAGTTGAAAATATAAGATTCTTAGGGGTACAAATTAATTCTCTTTTAAACTGGAAATCTGAACTTACTTCAGTCACTAATGTAGTGAGTAATGCCTGCTACGCAATTAGAACGCTTAGGGATTTTTTATCAGTTACTCAACTTCGTACTGTCTACTTTGCCCTGGTTGAAACGAAAATTAGGTACAGCATCAAATTTTGGGGAGGTAGTTACAAATACAATATTAATGCTGCCTTTGTGATGCAAAAGAGAGCACTTAGAACTATGCTTGGCATTGACCAAACCGAATCGTGTAAGGAACATTTTAGACAACTAAAAATTTTAACTGTACCATGTCTATATACATTAGTACTACTTACTCACTTTCAAAAAAATTTGCACAAGTTGTGAGACTGACGATGAAAGGAAGTGTAGAATAGCGACACGGAAAAAAGATTTAAAGACAATCTTACAAGCAAAACTAAATATTGCTAAACACTCATCTTATGTGCAGTCCATAAATATGTTTAACAAATTACCGTCTGAACTGAAAATCATTGAGAGTGTTAATATATTTAAAATTAAACTGAAGACATTATTACTTGAAAAAGCTTATTATACTATTGACGAATTCTGTGATGATAAATAATATTGTAATGTAATTGAATGTTATATAATATTCTAATTTTAGTCCTTAATGTTCAATTTAAATTCTATCCATTTCGAGTTAATTGTATTTTTTTAATATTATTTGTATATGTAATAATAATAATAATAATATTCTACCACATGCGCACGGCACCGTCTGGCCCGGGCTGTGCAGAGCTTTGTGCTGTGGGTGCTGGACAGTGGATGATCATGCATGTATATACTTTTTTTTTTTTATATAGATGTTGTGTATGGAGGCGCCCGGACGGAGACGGGCATCCGTGTTCATGCACGCAGATGTTTGACTTGTGCGGGAATTGAACCCGCACATTATATGTGCACATTTAGTGTGTAAATTTAAAATTCTACACAAAGTTTTTTTGTATTGAATAAATGAAATAAATAAATTTTAATTAATTTTGATAAATAATAATTTTTAGTTTAATTCCTAATAGAACACTAAATTTGGGTAATAAGTAGACAAAAATAACGTTTCTTTTTAGTAATAAAAAAAACTAAAAGTGGAAATGGACTCCAGGATTTGAACCACCCTCATTATGTATCTTATGTGGGGGCCACTCAGTGCAGACCGGCGACACTTCGACCCAGTGGGATCTTTTGTGTCGACACTCTCCCATAACGACTGCCATAGATGTTCATGGCAGCCGGGACCGACGGCTTAACGTGCTGTCCGAGGCACGGAGCAGGCGATTATTGTCCACCCTCATTATACTATAGTCTCAAAGTGGTAAGACTCGTTATCCGCTCTGCTATCGAAACATTTAAGCATAAATTTGAAATACGGACACTGTTGTTAAATATACGGAATAAAAAGTAATTTATAGTTATATGTTTTTATCTCGCTTTGCACACATGCGCATGGCGATTTCACTTAACTATCATTTACATTGAATAATGTTTCATTGTTTGTGTTGAAACATCGCACACACAAAGGTATAAAGGTAGGCTCGGAACTGTAGGTATGCGATTACTTACTTTATGATGCTACTCGACTTTTGTCTTTGACCGTACACTAATCATTATATTCCTTGAGCTCAACTGTGATTTGGTCAGGGAACGTTCTCAGAAGTATTAATTACCAATTTGTGATAACACTCATAAATTATTATTTTAAATAATTGTGTAACTTGTACATGACACTGCGTGTAATGTAGCATATTGTCTACAATTAAGATATAACAATTTTCTTGTATTTAGAAAGTGGAGTTCAATTCCTATTTAATCTTCTACCTTGGGCTATATCTAAGGGACAATCACTTTTGAACTATTTCGTTTGTAATTAGTATTCTTCACTTACTGTAAGTAAGAAGACTTACCATATTTTGAATCCTTTGCAGCAATAAGTTGTGTTAAAAACAATACTTGGTGAAAGAAGATTTAGATATAAGAATATATTATATTTATTGTTTTCTCCAACAAGCGCGTAATGTTGACACAAGCGTTGCTATGACAATGCGTCCCACAAAGAAAGCACCATAGACCCCATATCGAATAGGCAGACATAAAAATAATAAAAACATATTCCCTAGCAACAAATGAGGTTGTTATATTGCTGTATGTATATTTGTGCTATAGAAACAAGCCCATTCAATATTAAAACAAAATAGTTGCTCGGCAACAAACAAGCGAAGCGTCGTCAGTTTTTGAGAAATTTTGAAATCAAGCGCTTGAAAAATATATTGTTTTTGATAATTTAAAGTGAATAATGTCTGAGTCGGCGAGGTCCGGGTCCTCCAAGCACTGTCCGTGCATGGAGGACACCTCGTCGGAGGAGTCCCTCCTGAGCCTCACGTGCGAGTGTCCTAAAGACGAGCATAACGTCACCATACACGTAGAAACATGTATCTACTTCAACAACCAACAAGTGATATATCCACCTGTTAGTATTAAAATTTTTCCTTTAAAGAATGAAATCCTGCTAATAAAAGACGCTGCGACAGTATAGTAGGGCACGGGGGAATTCAATCCCACAATCCTTATCCACTAACAATGCGCTACTATCGGCTGCTAGGAGCGCAATGCCACCTCAAGGAATTTTGTAAACTGTTCACGGCAGAAACACAACACAAGGTTACTGACTATGATCTTTTGTAGGGTAAAGGTATAATCTGAAGCGGCTAGCTCCTATTTCGAAGAGGATTCTGCCATGCCCAACACCTAGCATAGAATATTTTTTGTCAAAGTTTGAGTGCACGAAGGGTGCAGTGGAGCAGCTTACCTTACCGCTGCCGCCAAGCCGAATTTTGTGTATTCAAATCCTAAACAATTATTTGTGCGGCCCACAAAGTATTATTCTAAGTCTGGTTATACAAATCAATTGTGTATTTGTTAAGTAGGTACCCCGTGATACTCAGTACACATGGCTTAATCCCAAATGCGACAAAAGAAATAAATAATTTAAATTTACATAATTTATATAGGTAAACTTGCCTAATTCGTACTCCTTAACTAAAAACAGCAATACTATCAAAATTAGTAAAGAAAGATTATACATTATTTCTAAAAACTTTTATTTAGAAACCGTTTTATTACTTTCATAATCAACTTCAACATGAATCTTATAAAGTTTAAAAAAAGTTAACATTTAAAAAAAAAAGTACGATTTAGAACTATTCATCTTAAATCGTACTCATATATCCTTAAATCGTACTCATATATCCTTAAATCGTACTCATATATCCTTAAATCGTACTCATATATCCTTAAATCGTACTCATATATCCTTAAATCGTACTCATATATTCTTAAATCGTACTCATATATCCTTAAATCGTACTCATATATCCTTAAATCGTACTCATATATCCTTAAATCGTACTTTGAGATCTTATCATTGGTATACATTAGCGATTTTAAATTTTCCCTAAGGCTTCACAGTCTTTATCAAAAATATAAAATTAGGTAGTATGGCAATGAACACTTAACGAGTTCTGCGGATGGTCTTCGCCGATTCTTTACAGTATTCGACTCATCACAGTTGTAATCTTTGTTTTTTGTATTGATGCTTGCCCAAAGCTCTGTGCCCATTCCTCACATTGTGTGCATTTAATCATACTTTCGTTTAGATCTGCTTGGCATAATTTACAGTACCAACTATCATTTTCATCTTTTTCTTATTTCCCTTTTGTGTCTTTGAAATATTCTTCTTCTTACATTCTTCTATTTTGACCTCGATTCATTCATCATAACATGTTATTTGAAAATTCATATTCCTAAATCGTACCAGTACGTTTTAAGAACTTGCCTCGAGTACGAAATAGGCGCACCAGTCAAACAAACTATAAAATTACCGCCAAGAAAATTCCAACAAATACATGTTTAGCTGCACGTCGGACGAAATCACAAATATATATATTAATACATCACAAATCCTTAAATAAACTATACCATATCGAATTTGAAGAATATTCTTACAAAATAAGTAAAAATATTAATGAAATAGTAAATCAAAACCTACTTTTTTCAATATTTTTGTTGCTAGCTGCGTAACGGCGTCTATCTGTCCGATGGTAATATGGCCGACTAATGTTTACATTTTTTATCACAAGAGACGCTGGTAGCTATTACCGGCGCTGAGATATATGCGAGGTACGAATAAGGCGCAAGTACGATTTAAGCAAGTTTACCCTTACCTATATAAAATAAATATGGTTGGTGGATTTACTGAAGTTACGTAAAGTTTTATCTTAGTCGCTAGTAGGGTACAAGCTACAAGACTTGCCAGCCATTATGTGGATACACAAGTTAAACTATACATGGCTTTTTTATCTAAAATTAGCGTTCCGACGTTTCGCGTCGCACTAAAATATGACATGCATAACAGTTTGACGATACTTTGTACTTGTAAAAGAAAAGACGAAACAAAACATACATACATATCTGGAAGAGAATAGACATTTTTATTTTCTATGATTTTAGCGTCATCATCATCATCATCTCAGCCGAAAGACGTCCACTGCTGGACATAGGCGTCCCCCAAGGATTTCCATACATTTGGGTCTTGGGCCACCCGCATATCTATTTTAGCGTAATCACAGATAATATAATAGGTACTATACTAGTAGCGTAATATAGGTCTTGTTCATTCACTCTCATGACATCCCTTATGTCCGCTCTCTGTTTAGGGTATTTTCGCTTGAATTTCTACAAATAGTTCGCCTGCGTGGCCTGCCTTCATTTAGTCTTACACTTTATAGTAAATAGCTGTTTGTTGTGTGTAGCGCGAGGTGGTATGCGACATATGCTTGTGTCCACGTACCGAGTGCCACTGCGTCAAGCCCGCCGGCAGTGAAGCTTTCGACGAGTACGTACCATTCACAACACTTATAAACGCGTCACGTACAACTGGTTTTACGTTATGTTGAGTAGTTTAACCTAAGTAACGTTAACACTGGTCAGATGGCGCCACAATCGCCCGATAGGCGCGATGCCGGCCGTGCTGGAGTCCACGCACCCGCTGATGCAGAAGTTCCAGGAGACGCTGAAGCAGTTCCTCACCAAGGAGAACACCATCGCCGAGGAGCAGATACTCAACTTGGTATTCATTTGGAACTATAATTTATATTCACTAATTATTTTTTAAACAATCGGCATACGGCTCTCGCTTTCCTCACTCATGCGTTGTAGACCATGTAAAATCTTTTTTAATCTTCTTGGAGGACTACCTACACCTGCGAAAATCATGATTAAGAGATCATTGCATAACCTAAACATCTGTTACAAGTTTTGTTTGTCGATACTAATATTCTAGAGAGGAAAGATTTTATTTTGGTATGTTTGTTTGTAAGGATTTAACTCAAAAACTACTCAACCGATTAAAAATTATTTCATCGTTAGAAAGCTATATTATCTCCGAATAACATAGGCTATATTTTATTTCAAAAAGGTAAAAAGGTATTTTATTTTAAAAACTACTAAGCGGACGAAGTTCATTGCAAACAGCCACAGGCTTCACCCGTAAGTGCTGTGGGTATAACAAGAGCCAAAAACGCCTGCTCACAGGAGCTTTCACTGGCCATTTTGGCACCAACGACTTCCTATGGATTTTGAGATTGGCACACTATTCGATCTGCAGAGCCTGTGATGAACAGGACGAGTCCATATCGCACCTACTATGCGAATGTGACGCGTTGGCTGGATTGAGGACGGGTCTCATGGGATTGGCATATCCAAACCCTGAAGACTTCAGGCTTCTCTCTCTGAAGTGTACGCTGCGGCTGATGCAGTACATTCATAAGGAGATAGCTAAGAGATAAATCTTGGGGCCGACACAAAAGATCCCACCGGGTCGAAGTGTCGCTAGTCTAAACTGACTGGCCCCCACACAAGATAAGATAAGATAAGAAACGAAAGAAGCCGCGGGCAAAAATTTGTATTTATTATTTATGTGATCTTTTAGTTTACGGACATAAATTTCACATCGTTTCTTGAGACCTCAACTTAGGGATACAATTTTCTTCGTTACACACTTACTCAATAATGTTGTTTCAGCGCGAAGAACTAAGACTGAGCAAGCAGCAATACGAGCGAGACCTGGAGGCGATATACACACGTGACCACGACACCAACGCGCAGAGGGCTAGTGACACATTGCATCATTATTGTTAGAAACGTAGGAAATATAAGGAATCAAACCTAACAGTTCGACACAGCAATAGGCTAAGAGCGAAGACATACTGTACTCAGACTAAAACACATGTAGTTTGTGTGAAACCATTTTAAATAATATCGGCTCTATTTATGAGCTTTTCCACTATTCAGCATGAGCCATGGGCATGGTTAGGCAATCGTCCAGCACGCTTATCAAGTGCGACTTCATACAATATCGTTGACGTCATTGTAAAGGATTCTCAAATATACAAGCTTCCTGGCCGTATTTTGTTCACAGTTAGCGAACGAAAATTAATTATTTATTAGTAGAGCGGCATTTCGAAAAATCTGTGGTTTTCAAGGCCGTTTATCGACCTTGAGACTTCTTGAACTATCAATACTTTGAAGCAAAATGCTAGTTAGCCTACGCGTTTGGTATGTTGATATTGTTAAATAGTCAGTATGAAAGTTTTATTTGGTTACAGACGATGATATTAGAGTATGAGTCGACGCTCACTCAGCGAACAAACGAGCGCCTGGCGGCGGAGAAACGCGCGGCGGAGGTTAACGAGCGATATAAGAAGGCCAAGGAACAGCTCGAGCAGAACAGCATGAGAGGCAAGTCACAGATTTACTCCCAGCTGTAGATGCGATAGCGATACAGGGAGGATCCGTTGTGCCCTATATCTTACTTTTTTACGTGGAGGAATGCATTGACGCATATCCCATCACTGGGTAGACTCACCCGGGGGAAGATGACGACATCCCGGTCATACCGACTAAACCTATCACGCTGTAATCGCGACCGCGCCACGGTTGTGGTCCGCCATGTGAAACGACAGGCCTCTACACGAAACTACCCTACCCAAATATACACAAATTTATTTACTGACTGACAGTCAAAGACAATATAGTTTATTTGATTAAATGTAATAAAATCCGTTTAAAGTAGTTTATTTTTTAATAACTATTAACATTCGCGTGAATGTAAGTCAATATTACGGCGAGGAGCCTGCCTAAAATATTCAGTAAATATTAATAAACGCTCTACAAAAATCAATATTCATGAACATTCTGCAAGCCTTCTTTATATCTATTATATCTTTAGCATCGCTTTTAGGCAACTTAGCATTATTTTGTATTTTCTCGAACTACTGTTCGAGAAAATACAAAATATTGCATTCTTAATTTTTTTCTTACGGCCATTAGTTTAAAACATCATATTATAATCTTAGTTTACAATAACACTGTCATAAGAGATGTTAGTGTAATGCCTGGTTATTTGCCACACAGAACGCGAAGCGACTGAAGAGCTGGAAGCTCTGTCGATCCTGTGCCGTCAACTGGAACAATGGCGCGACGAGACTGACTCGGACCTGACCATCAGCCAGCGGGTCTCTGATAAGATGAAGGCGGAGAAGCAGGCGCTCGCTGAGGAGAAGCGACAACTGGTATGGAGACCACTACAAGTATTATTAGGCAGCTTGAATGTGCCATAGGCATGGGCACAACGTCTTCTTGATACGGCTGGTGAACCTACCATTTTAAAAACTCTTCGCAGGGTTATTTGGTTGGGAACTTCTGCGTAAGACAGTTGCACAATATAAACATAGTGGAAACATACCTAATATTCTCAATCTTAAGCCTTAAAATGTTCGAAGAGACTGATCTTCAGTAAGTTCAGTTCAGTTTCAGTAAGTTAATGATATTTTATAAAAACGATTTCGTTTCTTCCAGGATATGCTGTTGTTCGGGCTGAGCCAAGAGGTGTGGAAGCTGGAGTCCAAGTTGGAGATGTTTCAAAAGCAGATGGAGATAAAAAATGTAGAGATGGACAAAATTAATGACAAGGTACCTTAGGCGGAATGCTTTAAGTTATGTTTCAGTTGTACCGTATTAGATCTTATATGGAAATCTGGGCTAAGATATAAATTAGCTAGCGCATGTTGAACTTAAATGCAAGGGATTAAACCTGCCCCTCCTCTTTAATAAGTATATTAATGTCTTATACGTTTATTGATACAAAGCAACATTATTAGGTGACCGCATATGCTGCTGAGTTGGAAGATCTTGAGCTGGACAAGCGGCGGTTGATGAGCCTGTGGAACTCCGTCATCGTCAACATCACACAGCGGGACAGAGTATACGACTCTGTGCGGGATGACTACCAGTAACACATGTTTATTTTTACTTAACGAATAACTTTGGGTCGCTGGTGTATCTTTGAAGGATATACTTGCATATATACTTGCGTTTCTCCGGTTATGCTCAGCTCTACCCAACCACAAAAGTTCAGCCTACTACTGTCTACTGGCAACAGTTTCAAGACTCCATCTCACTACTGTAAATATTTACAGAGATAACTTAATAACACTTATCTCCTAACAATGTTTACGCTTAACCGCCTCTTTGATTTAGTAAACCATGGAAGCGATTACTATTCTTCTGATATAATTATAAACCGTCTGTCTAAACAGTCTCGTGCAAAAATTTGCCTTGATCAAGTAGGCCGGGACATGCAACTGTGCTTCATAGTTAGTAATAGAGTCATATCAAACAGATTAAAAAGATTCTTATCATCTGTTTGTCCTTTTGTTACATCAAACTCTTAAATAATCACAAGGTAATGTGTGTAATAATGCGCCGGCAGGACGCTCCAAGAGAACTACCGCACGTTGCTGAACAACCTGGACGTTACGAAGAAAGTGACGATGGAGGAGATGCAGAAGAGCAAGGAGATCGCCATGAATAAGGAGAAACTCAAGTATGATATCGAGCACGCCGCCAAACTCGGTGAGTCTCTTATTACAGGATTAGTTTACTTCCTTGTTGTTTTCACTTAAACATCGTCAGTACGAAGCCAGTAAAATACCATGCAACAATAAAAGCGCTGTAACGGTGTTCTTCTACCTTGTGTCAAGGGTCCTAACAATAAACTACAAACTGAAATAATCTCATGTTATTCTTAGAGGCAACCGAGGAAGCGAGGAGAATAAGCTTAGAGACGCAGATAGAAGAACTTGCCGAGTGCACCGAAATGACGGATAGGGATCAAGAGATGATCAAATCTGTGAGTACGCTTCTTCTATCAGAATAGCTACTATGAATTTGTAAAGATTAGACAGCATGTGACATTTTCTTAAAATGTACTTATCTGGGTATCTTCTATACTTATAATAAAACTAGCTGTGCCCGCGGTTTCACCCGCGGTTATGATTACTGCGCCGCTCCCGTAGGTCGTAGCGTGATGTTATATAGCCCATAACCTTCCTCGATAAATAGGCTATCCAACACTAAAATATTTTTCAATCCGAACCAGTAGTGCCTGAGATTAGCGCGTTCAACCAAACAAACAAACTCTTTAGCTTTATAATATTGGTATAGATTGTAGAGAGGTCAATTCTATACATTGAATATATTTACGAAATAACTATTGGGGGGTGATTGGTAATCGATACTGATGTCAAAAATGCAATCAGTAATTTTTTTGTTTATCTGTCTGTCCGTCTGTCTGTTTGTTTGTATGTGCACGCATGGATCAAAAACTACTGAAGGGATTTTAATCAATATTGATACGGTTATAGTTCTTAATCCTGGGCAGGTTATAGGATACCTTTTATACCAAAAATATAATTGGGAATCGAGGTATTCGTTCAAAATGTACTAAAATATAAAAATAATCGTTTTATACATAGCTGTATCTTCACATCATTCTCACGATCAAAAAGTAGACTTTGATATCTAACTAATTAAAAAACATTAAAGAAATCGGTTTATAAACACACAAGATTATTATCAAATAAAATGTTAAGTAATTACAGCGTGGTGGGTGATCTGCGAATGTATCGTGCAATACGTTTGCTGTACGGTTGATTTTAGTATAACGCGCTGTACGCCCGGAGCGAAAACTAAAAAAGGACGGGGCGTTGACAGCAGCCTTCTACGCTCACCCACAGTCTGCGTAAACTTGTGAAGGTGAAAAACACACAATAAAAAGAATTTAAAAAAGAACAACATTTAGCAATCGTTAATCGGTTTTAGCAAACCGTGCTTATCAGCGCTACTTTTATTCGTTAGATACAGTAGGCAGGCTGTAAGTATAAGCTATATGTGGGTGTAGTTAGACTTATTTTCTTAATAAATAAGTATTCGATTTTCCTTTAGTTGTAGTTTTATAAGATATAATTATTTTAATAACTAGGTCGGTATTTTATGTGAAGCCGACGAAGTTGCGTGGGTCAGCTAGTAACTAATTATTAATTAGACTGCACATATGGCCTAGTGGTTAACGTGGACGCCACTGCCGCCGCTCTAATTGTTGTGGGTTCGATCTCCATACGGGTCAAAAATCTGTGTAATCCACAAATAGTTGTACCGAGTCTGGGTGATTTTTGTATCCGTTGTTTGTATGTTCATAATGTTCACCTATGACATAGAAGATCAAGGTAAGAAGAAGAATCTTCTGTGGTAAGAGATTACAGCATTTCTTTACGTATATTTTGTTTTCAGGAAAACGTTGCTATGCAGAAAATAATGAAGAGTACCCAAAAAGATTTGGAGCGAAAGATGGCGCAAAAACTGAAGTTAGAAGATGAGATCCTGGCGAACATGCAAGACTGCCTGCTGAACGACAAGGCGGTGGAGTCCATGGCCAACGGCATCAGGAAGATGAGGGAGATGTCCAACCGACAGGTGCAGAGGCAGACCACATATTATACAAAATAAAATAACTGTTAGACTACTTGCTAAAATTTGGTAACAAACCTATAAATGTGATTGAAATTAGGAATTATTTCCAGGAAGCAGCGTTAATGCTAATAGAGAACCAGCACGCCAAGCTAATGATGGATATCGAGGTGTACCGCAACCGCCAAGCGAAGAACAATATCATCATGGAAGCAGAGATGGCAAAAGTGAAAGCCAGGGAGAAGGAGATCGACGATCTGCAGCAGGACTACGACCAGAAGGCGCTCATCACTACCAGGAAGCAACGAGATCTGGACATCGAGATGAAGAAGTTTGTGGCTCTCAAAGAAATATTTGACGTGAGTACATCATTAGCTTTTGATTTGTTAATTTACCAACTACGAGTTGATCAAGTTTAGTTTCTAATATTATATGTTGCATTACATGATGGCGATAGATGAAGTCTCCGCAAGAGCGTCGCATCGAGGAGCTGGAGCAGCAGGTGAAGAGCCTGCGCGAGCGCACGGAGACGCTGCAGCAGGAGTGGCTGCGGCTGCAGGGGCACGTGGTCAAGCTCACCGCGAACTACCACAAGATGGTCTCCGATGTCAACCTCATCAACAAACGTACAAATAATCAAGTTTTCTTGACAAACTTCTCCTTTTTTCCTTCTTTCTCCGGTATCGCTCAACAGTTTAGCATACGGAGTCGTGGTATAGTGCTTTACACATTTAACCTATTAAATCACAGTGGTACACTGGCTGCATTAAGACTTGACTTGAGTACTGGACTTGAGGTTAAACTCTAAATAGAAGCTTACGAAAACAATACGATATTACCTCTTTCAGAGATCCAAATCTGCGAGCAAAAGATAATGCGGAACCAGGCTGACTCGGAGAACGTAATGACGGAGCGCAACCGCGTAGACCGCTGCCTGCGCACGCTGCGCGGGCGCCTCGAAGTGCTGGAGCGCACGCGCAAGGACACGCTCGTCAGGAACGACAGTTCGCAAAAAGCCAACTTGGCCATGACGCACGAGTATACCGCTAACCTTAAGGTAAAACACAGATATCATATTCAACACGGAAAGCATTTCCCTTTTTTAGAGCCTAGAAAGAAAATATATTGCAAGTAACTGTGATTAATTCAGAAAACTGGCTGTTCTCGACACATAATATATTCTGTACTTATAGAAGATCTTTGGAAGCAAGTTTGTCGTAGCTAGTGTTTACAGGCTCCTGAAGAAACGGTATGATGTTGGCAGCAGAGCTTCGTTCTTAGCGCTGGCGGCACAACTTCTCCTTTTTGAAGTTTTAGAATCGCGCGAATGATATCCATGGTGTTGGCCATACATACGGTAACTGCTAACCATAAGGCCGTATATTTGGTTACTAAGTTGTTAGGTTAGGTTAGATAATAGAATTAAATAATTACTTATACCTACTCAAACATGCACCAATAGTAGGATCGGTAATATGGAGCATTCCACGTAAAACGGACACGTAAAAAATTTGGATTTTTCCGATTTTATTAATATTTGTTTATGTTATAACTATGTATGTACTCGATCCAGATACAAAATGTTTTTACGGTACAAAGACTAGTTAATGAAAAAGATAGTTTTAAAAATTTTACTAACCGCTGGGTATGCGCTACTTAGAATCCTATTATCCAGTTTTAAAAAGTTACAATAAAATAAATAAAGTTGGCGGTTTGCCCCGCCTGGGCATCGCAGCGCCGTGAGTTGATCGCGGCAGTCGGATTGGTTGCCCTCTCGCTCCCGGCCGTAGTTCAGTGTATGGTCCGGAGTGAGAGGTCGTGGAACACCGTCGCCTCCTTTTGTGAGGAAGTCATTTCCATCAAGGAGGCGGCGGAGCGGGAGAGGGAGCGTTTAAACCCTCTCCCCAACCGCAGAACTGGGCGCCGGAGGGCGCGAGATGACCTCCAGCCACCCTGAGGATTGACCTGGGGGTGGTGGGCTTTGTGGGCCTGCCCGCCATCCGTTCAGCACCAGGTCCGAGAGGCGGCGTGCCTCGGCGAAATCCGAGAGGCGGCGTGCGTGTTCCCACGCGCGACTCTGTTTCGAGTCCGTCTCCCCTCTAGGGGGGGGACAGTAGGGTTTAAAGTGAGTCAGTGCCTTGGGTAGGTCTGTTCGTGTAGTGGCCTGCCGTTTCATACGGCGGGGTCGAAACCGCATGTGCAAGTGATTCGCGCGGCCCCGTCGATAGTGGTTTTGTCGAGGAACACCGTGGTAGGTTTAGTCGGTATTCCGGGAGGTACATTATTCTTATTCTATCTTTCTTTTACCCCGGCGAGTCCGACATAACCCCTCCGCCCGCCCCCGCGGAGAGGGATGCGTCATGCATTCCCACAAGTAAAAAAAAAATGTAGCCGAATTTATACTTCATTTAATGAGATTTTTAAAGGAAACAGGGGAAATTTGAAAAAATAAATTAAGTAAAAAATATATATTTATATTTTTTTAACTTGAATTTGACAAAGTTCGACTATTTAATTCTTATTTATTTTAATTTTTAAAATAGCTCATAATGTATAGATAATCCTTGCCAAGATTTATAATGGGCGTAGAAGTCGTTTAGGAGCGATTGTTTGTTTTATAAACTTTAAATATAGTTATCATGGCTCCTTAGGGTGATCGATGTTTTAATCCGTTTAAATTACCTATACATAGGAAATCAAAAGACCTAAATAATAAATAACGTTATAAAATCATAACGTTATTTAGGTCTTTTAGAATTATGCCGCGCCTTTATACAAAAATAATCCCACCGTGGGGCGCCGGCCGCTACGTTCAGAAACTGTAACTGGTCTAGCTCCTAAATGACTTCCCATTATAAAACTTGGCAAGCTATTTTTAGAAATAAAAATTAAATGGTCGAACTTTGTAAAATTCAAGATTAAAAAATATAAATATATGTATATTATTTAATTCAAAAACTTGTTTCTTAATTTCCATAAATGTATTTAAGTACCTCATTTACAGAAGTACAAAGTTGACCACATTATCTATTTTATTGTATCTTTTTAAAACTGAGTAATGGGCTTCGAAGTACCACACGCCTACCGATTAGTCAAATTTTAAAACCGTTTAGCTCGTTAATTAGACATTGTACTGTAAAAACATTTTGTACCTGGATTAAGGACACACATATATAGGCATGACATAACCAAATATTACTAAAATCTAAGATATAATTTTTTTTACCTGTCCGCTTCACGTGGAATGACCAATTTCACAAAAACAAATTTTATTAACTTCACAAATATTTTGTATTGTTTCTACAAGGACGCAGAATCAGAAATAATTCAACTCGAAGATGAAATTGAAGAATTGGACAAACAGAAAATGAACCTGACGCAGGAGCTCGACCGCGTCCAGAGAGAAGCGCTTATCTGGCAGAGGAAGGGCATCCTTGCCGTTGAGCTGAAGAGAAACATACACAATGCAAAGTCCACTGCTGGCGAAATTGGGCAAATGAGGAATGAGATTCATAGAATGGAGGTAAGAAGTAAATTTAGGAGAGATGGAGAACCAACTCGTTTGATTATGTTACTCGTTCCGTTTGTAAAAAATATATTTGTTATATAGAAATAATTATATAGATATCTAAAAGTCTAACAAATCTAAATGTAACCTCAGTAACTTATTCTTTTTTTACTAATCTGCGTTGTAATGTAATAAATCAATCCATAGCAGTATATAATGTGCTGCCCCGCTGCGCCACCATTATCAACCGTCGATTAGGAACACAATCGGCGCAGTGTTTAAGCGTTCATACAAAACGTATCGTGGTTGTTTTAGTCCGTCATAATTGTCATATTCTCGTTCGTATCTGTGCTGATTACAACATCTCCATTCCCTGTTTTGCGTACTTCTCTTATTTGTAGTTACATTTTATCTGGACAAATAATTTGTTGGTTAAGTGATTTAGTTAGATGTTATTATTATATTCGAATTTATTGTTTTAAATTCGGAAACCAGACCTGGGCTCTGGTGCACAATAATAGTATTATGATTACTTTGGACGCATCTATAATACTTGGATAGCTACTAAAATACATCGATGTTCAGGTTCGTCGCGAGCAGATTCGTCGTACGAGCGAGAAGTTGGCGGACGACTTAGCGTTGTACGTGACCCGGCGTGACACGGCCATGGAGAAGACCAGGGCAGCCGCCGCTGTGGAGAAGTCCCACGGCGCCGCCACCACCTCGCAGTCCACCTACCATCACAAGCTCAGACTTGCAAGGTCTGATGTCTCGAGAGTTACAAAGGTACATTAGTTTAAATCAATCGAGACAAATATAACTCATCTTGGTCTTCATTATAACAAACTGATGTTCAGAAAGTTTTTATAATTTTAGATAATAAACATCAAAACACGAAGATGAAATCTAGTGCTTTTAAGTTTTTTTTAATGGAATTCCCAATGTGCGTTTTTTCTTAAAAAAAGGGTAATGCGGTGGTAAATCGATTATACCTACCTGCATGTTGGCGGCTATATAAACAGACTCGCTAACTATTATATAATATGTTGGGGGCGAGCTGATGTCTGCAGACACCGCGAGCATCGCGACTGACTGCTATTGAGGCACAGCTGAAGAAAAGCTCAATAGCATTTCGACTAGAGATCAAAACTGATACTATACGATTAGCAGTCGCCAGCAACACAACTTTAGAACCATATAGACGCCAAAGACAAATAGTAACATTCGCTTTAATATACCAGGAGCTGACAGAAGCCAAGGCGCGCATGGAACAGCTGCAGAATGAGCAGGAGCGCCTGGACCACGAGGTCACGGATACCTCCGCCGTGAACTCACAGCTCGAGGAACACGTCGCCGACCTGATACGAGAGTGTCAGGAGACCGATAGGAATAAGCAGTGGGTACGTATCTCCTGCTACTACAGGACCTTTAGTTCAGACTGAGATTGGGCAACAGCAACAATTTTCACCATATATAAAGGCTTTTTATTACTCTAATAGCATGAATGTGAAGATATTTGTTTGTTCATGAAGCGACATAAGTAGCTGAACATTAAACAAATTATGAAAACTACTATTTTATACTTATATAAATGAGATACATCGGCTAACGTCGCTGACTGTACCACCAAGGTGTAGTGGTAGGCGGTTGTCGTTACTCGGTCACGTATGTCACCTGCAACACTAGGAGATTTAGCGTATTAAGATTAACGGACTAAGCTTAGTGTGCTTTGCTGACAGCACAGGAGCATTAAGAAGTTTTGTGAAGGTTTGAAGTTCGAAGTTGTTTCCCTTTATCGCCTCAATAATATGTCGTCTATCATTGTTTAGTTACTTACCCAACCCGTAACTTCATCAAACCTCAGGAAAAGTACAAATTCTTCAAACATTGCTTTTGTTGTAGCTCCTGGAGCGCGTAGTCCGCAGTCAACGCCTCGGCAGCGAGCTAGCCATCGCTATCAAAAGGCAATCAGTCAAGGTTCGCAGACCGAAGGGAGTCGTCCTCAAAGAATACACCCAAGCAAAAACTTTGAACCAGAGACTTAAATACATAGTCCAGACCCTGGAGGAAGAGTACCCGCACCTCATGGACCGGTTCGAGACTATAAAGAATACGTTGGACATCTACACGCCCTCCGGCTCTCCAAGACAGACAGAGAGCGCGATTTGTGAATTTGAAATCACAGTAAAGAGAGATTTGGAGGCAGAATTTGGACCTGAGAACGTGGCTGAAAAGCCACTAGGACCTGAATAATTAATTCTAAAACAATGCCAAGTAAAGTATTATTTTGTAGGGTTTATTTTTCCTTTTTGATTTAAAAACTGCAATTCAATATTTGTGTTCCGCAGCCATAAGCGCGTTATGAATTACACTGTCAAGTTTGTAAGAAGGGTTTAACGCCATTGGTCAAATGGATGACACACAGGAGTTTGCTTGAATTGTTTTAATTTGTTCTTTTTCTTTATATTAATTAAATATGTGGTTTTTTTATGAATTTTAATGAATTGTGTGTAATAATAAAACAATGTTTTAACAGAAAATATGATTTTATTATTATTTAAACTTAACAAGTAGGTACGCCTTTTCACTTAGAAACAAGTTTAGTAGTCGATACTAACATCATTAGGCTAAGCATGTGGATAAACCTGAAGCAATATAAAGTAATTGGGATATAACAATCAGGAATACCTTTATAGCGTAGTTTTAAACTAAGCAACTTTACTTATTCTCTAGTGTCAGTGATACCACCAATCGTTACCAAATTATATATTCGAAATCATAAAATTCTAAAATATCTCTCTCAATCAAAAAGCTTTGACAAATTGGCAAAAACCGATTACTTCTAAAACTGAAAAATAAAGTTAAAATAAATTCGCAATTAAACTTGAAAATGTATGGGTCACAATTATAATATATATATAGCCGACATATCAAACACTCTAAAGACCAAAATACTTTCGATTATCTTGTGTCCTACCAGAGATAGATATTAACTACAATGGCACTTTTGTTTCAAATTTCTATCTCCAGTAGATCACATTTCGGACATTAGCGGCCTGAAATTAACAGATGAACTAAGCAGGATGTTAGTTTAAGACTGCGCCGAGCGTAAGACATAATGACAGAGCTCGTGCGGCGCATATTCAAATCGGCGCGCGGCCGCCATAGTTAAATTGTATGGAGGATTTGAAGTGCTTTTTTGATAAATATGTATCTTTATTGTCAACCAATAACTTAAATATTTGGGACGGACAAATTGTAATATAACTATTTATGTTTCGTTTAAGCTGTAAAATAGCATAGATTTCTACTATTATAATCTAAAAATTACGTAACACGAGCTAAATTTGTAAATTTACGTAATTTTGTAGGCGAAAATAGTAATTATTTTAAGTTTTTACACGGAGTAATTGCAGCGATAGCTCAGTGGGGAGACCAACAGACTGCAATGCAGAGGGTCTCGGGTTCGAACCCACGTCGCGCACCTCTGACTTTCGGAAGTTATATGTCTTTTCGAAATGATGTGCGTATTGATTGACAATTACCGCCTGCTCCGTGCCTCGGAGAGCACATTAAGCCGTTGGTCCCGGCTACCATGACCATCTATGGCAGTCGTTATTGGGAAAGTCAGTACCCTCTAATACCCTGACACTGGTCTAGCCTTAGGGTATCGTTAGCCTTCGGGTTACGGAGGTCAGGTGGCAGCCGCTCCGTGTAAAAACTGATACCCAGTGAAATCCGGTTAGATCAGAAAAGCCGACCCCAAGTGACTTGGGAATAATAAAGGCTAAGAGAGAAGAAGACACGGAGTAATTGTAAACACATTCATTGTTATGGTAAATGTATATTTTATATTTATATTAAACAAAAAGTGTTGATTTTATTTACTTAACTGTGACCGCCTGTTTTGGCACATTTCGCTCGGCGCAGTCTTAAGTCTCGGCCTTGTAATATATAATAGTCTACGCTAAGCCAGTTATACCGGTTGTTGGCGCCTTACATCTGGCCACACTCAACCAGGCGTCAACGGAAGACACCGTGAGGCGCGGTGGCATTCCTGAGCTGCGCGCGCCTCCAACCGACCGCCACTCGGCTCTTAGACGCGCTAGACAACGTGCATTTCTTTATTTTATTGTACGGTTGAAATATTATACCAAATTTATACAGTCCACGATATTATTATTTAACGTCCTATAAGGCCTAAACACCGGTACTTTAATGTATTTAAACCATTCTCTTAAATCGTTTGCTCTTTGGCGTTTTGGGTTTTGACTTCTTAGATCAGCACAATTTATAACATTGCCAGTAATTAGATTTTTTATTTCAACTATATAACAAACAAAATAGATAAGGAATTCACAGCAAATAAAATCCAAATACATTAACGCCAAGCTGGCGACTTCTCTCCCCAGGACCTAGCATTTAACATGCGACACATGCCATTGCAGATTATAGCCCGTCGATAGCACACAAATTCTATAATAAAATTAGGACCATAATATGAAAATGTATCCTTGCCAAATTTCTTACATACATACGTTTATTAAAACATAACAAAATGGACCGTGGCGGTCTCATAACTTTTATCAACTCTCAATAGATGGCGCAGAGTAGCTCCTTGACCCAAAGAAATAGGAAAATGTACAGGCTGGTTAAATGGTATAACATCACCTTGAATGTAGTGCGTGGGTTACAAGTTGTGTTTGTGAGGGTGTACGTCGGTGTGTCACGAGGAGGCCTGTGCGGAGGAGGCGAGCAGGTGTTTCTGGTGCGCCGTGTACTCGTGGCGCTTGCGGTGATCTGAGCGGTGGAACTTTACGCCGCAGTACTGGCACGCGTAGCGCTTCACCTTCGTATGGGACAACATGTGCACCACCAGATATCTGCGGACAATCGTGCTGCTATATGATAATGTGTCCATACTCGCAATGTATGTATTAGACTCGAGATTAGACCATGGAATATCGCCAAACACTAAAATTTGTGTCGTTGTTACGAATTGTGTTTAATGGAATTTATTTTAACTATTGCTACTTTAAAACAAAATGTCATTAACGAATTATTTTGTATGACAGAACCCTTTAAAATTTCGCAAATACATACATGTATTTGTCATGACAACATTACGGAGAAAATTATATTTATAATTGAAAGACCGCTGTAAGGCCGCTGGTAACTATGAAAAGGAAGAAAGATTACTACCAACCACTGGAACTCTGACCATAAATAAGCATGGCATAATACATTCTTAGCCGCGCACTAATTAGCTTAAAATCAGAAATATGCTTATTCTTTTAGATCACAAAGTAACACTTATGAACATCAAAGTTACACCTATTAATGTGAATTTACTTTTACCTGTTGCCATGTTCAGCAAAACAAGGGCGTAGAAACAATTAGAGCTGGCATGAAACTCACGGCCATTCTTTTGAAACCTCAAGTTTACAGTATTGTTTATTTTACAAATATTTTCTGTAAAGAGCTGCAGCCATTAAACACTCATAAAACACTTATTACTCAAGTAATGCTGCAACCGCCTATAAAAGTATTTCCTATGAACAAGGTGTTGGTGATCGGTACTCACTCTTTCTTCATGAAGGTCTGCGTGCACAGTTCACAGCCGAAGTTCCTGACATCGCCGTGCGTCTCTCGGTGACTCTTTAGCGTCGACTCCGTCTTGTAGAACTTGCCACATTCTGGACATTCGTGCGTCTTCTCTTTAGAATGGGATCTGGACAAAGTGGGTTAGTTGTAATACTGCTCTTTAAAATACTTAAATGGCTAACAGGCATACATCTAGTTAACGATCACCGTGACCATTTGTGAGAACAAATTTAATAATGGTAGGTAGGTCCTGCTTAGCTAAATTATGCAAGCAAAAGTAGAAGAATATGTATAAGTCTAGGAATAGTTTTAAACTCACAGTAAGTGCACTTGTAAATGATATTTCTTGAAGAAACTTTTGGAACATAATTGACATAGGTGCGACTTTTCCTTCTCATGTACTGATCGTCTGAAACAATAAATAGGAAATGTATATTTGTAAGTTACTTTATTCTGTAAGTTACATAAAAACATGGCAATAGAGACTGCATCGTCAGTCACTCGCGTTTCTAGCACATCGGCTTTCAAATCAATCAACGAGGTTTCAAATTCCGTGTCCGGCGATATTGTCAATTATTGTCGTCTATGGTCAGGTCTAGATCATATTTTTCGATCTCGTGCCGCTAATAACATTTTAACAAAAAACTAAATAACACTTTGCCCAAGTTGGATAGAATAGAGAAGTTATAAGTCCCAACAAAATCTGTCAAGTATTTAATGCCTATTTTTCAAACATAGGGTCTCAATTAGCAAATAAAATACCAACAGAACTCCATAGTAATTACGTCCGTGCCTTACCGCAACTACCATCGGCAAAAGCTGTATCTCAGATGGATATTTTAAAGCCATGCACTCAAAAATAAATCGTGGACATTATTAACAGTCTAGACGGTAATTGTAGTATTGGGGTAGATGGTATAAGTACAAAAGTAGTGAAATGTTTAAAGGATTTAATTACAAATGACTTAACGGCATGCTTTAACAAACTTTTGTCTGAGGGCGTATTTCCAGACTCACTAAAGATCGCGAAAGTAACCCCTATTTACAAATCAGGCCTAAAAACTGATCCCGGTAACTACCGACCCATCTCCGCGCCTGTCAACTAACGAAAATTTTCAAAAATAAAGAAGTATATCGATTTTATTTTTGAGCGACAGTACGGGTTTAGATCAAAAAGCAGCACACTCAGTGCGACTGTTGATCTTATAACTAAGATAAAACACAATATTGATAAAATAAATATAGTTCTAGGTATTTTTATCGATCCAAAAAAAAACCATTTGATACCGTGAGCCATAAATTACTTTTAAAGAAATTAGAGGTCATAGGCGTTACTGCCAAAGCGCTACAAATGTTCGAATCCTACCTAACAAAATGAACTCAAATAGTTAAGATAGACAATAACTGCTATAGTGACCCATTGCCTGTGACGTGTGGCGTCCCCAAGGCTCAATTCTAGGTCCATTGCTATTTTTAGTCTACATAAACAACATACACGAGTTAGGATAAAACGAACAAATTACTCTCTATGCGGACGATACCTATATTTTTTACTTTGGCTCGTCTATACATGATATAATCTTGCGAGCTCAACAGGATCTAGACATTCTTTATAGCTGGCTGCAGTACAACTTATTAACTGTGATATAACTAAAACTTGTTACATTATTTTTAAAGCTAAGAACAAGCCAGTACCAGCGCATATACCTCTCACAATAAACAATATTCCATTGCAACAAAAAGCTCATGAGAAATATCTTGCCCTATATTTGGACACCTGCTTGTCTTGGAAAACTCATATTGACCATATAAAAACTAAACTGGTTGCTCTCTGTGGCTCCTTACGTCACATCGTTCGACGCATCCCACAGAAACTGCGTTATACGATTTATAATTCATACATAAAACCGCACGTGCTCCCAAAACAAGAATAGCTGAATTACAAATAGTACAAAACAAAATTATTAAAGTTTTATTTAATTATCATAATCGGACACCAACTGAAAAAAATTTACCGTGAAACAAAACTATATAATAATTATAATAAAATCCATTTATTCTCTCTCACAAAGATTTCTTATGATAGTTTACAGATATGCCATAATAAATCAGGTACTTTGTGACGACTGGTGCCTGAAATAGGCTTGAAAAAAACCTGTAGCTACAGGTCACTAGGGCCCTCCTGCAGCAATTAATCTATATAAGGCTAATTCTGTATAATTATGGCGTTTAAATTAATGCAATCGAGACACAATAAAATAATAAAAAGAAAAAGAAAAATGTAGTAGAAAACCGGAGCCCATTTCTATGTGTTGTAGTGCGAGTGTTTGATATTTAGTGTGTATATTAATATGTGTATATTTAGTGTTTGGAGTGTGAGAGCTCATGAGAACTCATGTGAATGTGAATGAGATTGGTAGGTGCGAACCTCATAATAGGCATAAACTAAACGTAGGGTATTAAAAGGTTTTCAGTAGCCTGATAGTCTTAAGTTTTTAAGGTACTTGGTAATCGATGTTTTACATGCTAATTTTAATTGAGGATAAATATTTAGGATTTAATTTAATTTATTGTAGAGGTAAGGACCCATAAAGCAGAAAAATTGCTGAGTGTGGGATGAGTTAAAGCTTTTGGCAGATTGTTTCCTTTCGACGCTTATCTCTGAGTAAGTCCTGATCATATCGCAATAGGAAATGTTTTTTTAGGACCGTACGCAGAATAAGCGTTCGTCTCATAGTAAGAACATCCCAATTTCTGTAAAGATTTATTGTGGGGAAACGGAAAGAAAGACCAGCGCCTACTTTGAAAATCGCTCGCTGTGCTCTCTCAACTTCAATAAGATGGGACTTAGCTGCACCTCCCCACGATGTTAAACAATAATCAATGAGCGATTGGCAAAGGGTATAATAGACCATCTTGATAACTCGATGATCTGTGTGACGTAGAGCTTTAAAAATGTAGATTAGTTTTCGTAATCTAGCCACAAGGATATTTATGTGAGGCTTAAATGTCACAAATTGGTCTATAGTAATACCGAGATATTTTATATTGTCAGTTCTTTGAAGAGTGGGGCATTGGTTCAAGGAGAGATCAGGAATACATGTATTAGCGGAAATAGTGAGATATGCTAGGGTCAAGAGGTTTGACCTATGTGCAAAGGCAACATAATGATTTTTGACACGTTAAGAGTCAAGACAATGGATTGCAACCTTTGTCACACCATATCAAAACCCTTTTGTGCAGGGTCAAAAGCTTCCTCCCAAGAATCACCACTAAAACAAAGGGCGGTGTCATCTGCAAATGCGATTATTTTTCCTTGATGGAGTTGGAGCTTACAAAGATTGTTCACATAGACCAAGAATAATGTTGGCCCAAGAATACTCCCTTGTGGTATACCGACGTTGACAGGGAGTACATCACTTAACCTGTTGTCGATTTTGACTCTTTGCCTTCTGTCCGTCAAATAGTCATCCAATAGTTTTAAGAGAACACCTCTTACACCAATTCTGTCCAGCTTTTGTATCAAGTGCGGGATAGAGACCGTGTCGAAGGCTTTAGCAAGGTCAAAGAACATCGTTAAAAAAATCCTATTGTCTAGGCCTGTTATGACTGTATGTAAAAGCTCGTGTAACGCGTCATTGGTAGTCATACCACGGCGAAAGGCAAATTGTGCAGCTGAAATGAGATTTTATTTATTTATTTATTTATTTATTTTAACAAACTTACATCTATCATTACAGGTATTAAACCTATTTCGACAGTGCGCAACTATACAATAATTATATTCAACACCTATACTTATCCTAATTACACGTAATAAAAATACAAATTCTAAATTATCATTACACAATAAACTTACAAAATTAAAATAGTTATCTATATAATAAAAGCATAAAAACTTAGTATTGAGTTATTATCTACAAATTAAAAATAACAAACAATACACATTATTACTCTTGCCAACTCACTCAAATTGCACGTAAAAATGTCAACTCTATTATTGATTTTATTATATTTTTATTGATTGATTGAGATTGTTTGACTCCAAGTATCTTATTAACTGCCGATTAATTAGACGTTCCAAGATCTTAGACAACGTCGGTAGAATTGAAATGAGTCAGTAATTCCCGACACGGTCTTTATCACCTCCCTTATAGATAGGTTTAATCACCGCTGTCTTAAATGCCCTGGGAAAGACAACAGTTGACACAGCTAAATTACAGATGTGAACAATTGGAGATACAAGATAGTGTACATACTTTTTGATAATTTTTCCAGATACTTGAGCACACCTGTCCCTAAGGTTTTTAACAAGAAGGAAGACTTCCTCCTCGTCAGTGGGTAAGATAACATATGAATCAAGGGGAGCTGACGAAGAATCATCGGAGATCATTGGTTCACGTTGATTAGCTGAGATGATACGTTCAGCAAGGTTTCTCCCAACCTCAGCAAAGAAACTATTAACGTTATTTGAGCTCTCTTGCTGATTATTGCATGTTATGAGACAAGAACATTGGCCTCTTGGTTTATTTGAACCGCTTAGTTTTGATAACCTCGCACAGTTGTTTTTTGTTACCTCTAGTACTTTCAATTTCATGTCTCTCATAAGTACGTTTTTCTTTTTTTTTATAAGATGTCAGCAAACATTTCGATAGCATTTGTAAGTAACCTTCAAAGTCTCATTATCAGGACCACGTTTAAATTTTTTGTAAAGATTATCTCTGTTCTTCATGCATCGCAATAACCCTTTAGTAACCCAAGGCTTCTTTACCCGTTGCCTTCTAGGAGTATTAACTAGGCGAGTGTTTTCTTTAACAGCAGTGGTTAGGTGTGTCACTAGACGGTCAGTAGTTTCGTTGGCATCACTATACTCTAGAATAGTTTTAAAGTTAATTTTGTGTATTGAGTCGTCGAGGCGTGTGAAATCAACCTTGTATGTTTCATTATTGCAGTAAACTGGACGGACTTTAGGACTAAATCTAACAGCTACACATTCATGGTCAGTAACTAAAGACTCAAATATAAAGCAGGTCGGGCTCACTTTAGATTTAATCATTATATGGTCCAGACATGTGCATCCGTGTGTAGGGATCGTAAAACCAGGAAGCATGGAATGACCCGCAAGGACATTTAGGTAGTCATATGATCGTCTATCGGTACTATTTGGAGTTATATCGATATTTACGTCGCCGCAAAGGAAGATGGTTTTATAGGTAACTACCTATAAAAACATATATATATGTATATAAAGGAAGATGTTTTTATAGGTAGTTACCTATAAAACCATCTTCCTTTGCGGCGACGAAAATATCGATATAACTATAATATATATATAATTATAACGATACACTCCTTTCTAAATTAGTTAATTTAGAAAGGAGTGTATCGATATAATTTATAAAGTTACTGGTGTTTGCTTGGCCTGGTGGGCGATAAAGTCCAATTATACAGGTGTCCAGGTCTAACTTTAGGAGAAGATAGTTGGTATCAATAATCTGAGGTTCTTCATGAGTTACTTTTAGATGTTTACTGTAGTAGATTACAACTCCTTTATTTTGTGTTTTGTGGGAAGTCGTTGTTGCGTAGTTATAGTTGTCCAGTACAGGTATCTACTTGGCAGAGGGAAGCCAGCATTCAGACAAGACTAGGATAATTAAGATCTGTGGAGAAACGTAAGGAGGTTTGGCATGTTACAATTAATGCTACGGATATTTTGGGCTAAGAGATTAAGAGTGAAGCCATTTATAGATATATGTGTATGTATATCATCTATGTCGCAAGAGATTGTTTTTGCTATTTGTAGTAAATCAAGGTATGAGTTCAAAGCTTCAATATTATGCATTGCTACGATAGCTAGGAAAGTAATATGATAGATAAGTGTCACGAGCTACACGTGACATTGAAGTAAATAGACATTAAACTCAGATCTCTTTCACACTATATAGTTATTATGCGTGTTATTATGATAGAAAAGCGACTAGATGTAAAAAATCTATACAACTTTATGAGGTAACTACGATGCTTAAAATGCACATAAAAGGTTCGCTTGTATAATGGTTGGTGAGTAAGTAGCAGATGTTGTGTATGTGTATGTGTGTACAGTGGGGTGACTGTGTTATTTGGCTGAGAAGGACTGAGGTTCCAACCTAAGCATAGCTTATATAGGCTAACATGCAAGACTAACCTACAAAATATAAACAAATTTAAAGAAATTAGACTATCGGACTTGACTAAGGCTACTAAATGAAAGAAGCTGATATAACAAGGTATTAGTCATATGACAAGTTTATCTAGATCTGACTCAGCATCAATGCGCACCGGTATCGAGTCTTCTTCTTTCTTCGCATAGATTTTACTAAAGGAAGTCCATGTCGCAGCAAGCTTTTTGTCTCTAACGTTTCCACGAGCAACAAAAAAGTCTTCTAGCTTGTGCTGATAGGTACTCCGAAATAAATACAGAACGGATCGCGCCAGATATCTTAATTATGATCAGTGTTCAATTGAGAGTCTTTTGATAATCATTTAGATCTATTGAAAGACTTATATTTGGAAATTACAGTCTCCTTACTAAGGGATGTGGTAAAATCTGCTACTATGCTTTCTGGTCTGGAGCGGTAGATATCTCTTATTTCGGCTTCCTGAATTGGGATTTCAAATCTCAATGACGAGCCGAGCTTTTCTATAATGTTTGTTAGGACCTCTTTATTTTCAGGTACTTGTTTAGGTATATTGCGATTTTCGATGGTAGTACAATAAGCTTTTTTTTCAAGGACATCAATCTGCTTTTCAAGATTCGTAACACAGTTTTTATAGTCATGATTGTCTTCATGCTTGGACGACTCCCGACTGAATTTTGGATCTGTTGGTTTTGTGACAATAGTAGACAGAGTGCTATTTAATAGCTTGAGTTTATGGTCTTGTTCTGTTTAAACTCCACGAAAATAGCCTGGATATCAGACATAGAAGTAGAAGATTGTTCGTTTCTGGCGCTTAGTTACATGAAAATAATTGACTTTGGAATCTCTTCTAGTTAAGATATCAAGCGCTGAGTCCCAATTGTACTGAGTCGTACCTATTTCAGTAGGTGTGCAGTGCCAGGTGGAGACCGCTGTCCTAACATCCTGTCTTGATAACAATGTCCCTTTCAATTAATAAATTAAACAGCAGCTGTTAATCGTAAAGTTGCGGATTGCTATTTATAATAAACATGCGCTTAGCAGGTGAAAAATTTAAGGCAAATATTTTTTCTAAAATATAGTTTAAAAGGTTCAACAATTTACAAAAATCAATTTAAGCTTGTCACTTTGACGACTCGTGGCGCGGTAATAGTGAAGAGGTCCTTTCTTGAGAGCCCTCTCTTGTAAAATTTCATGTTATATAGTGTCACTGTTCACTGTATACTCGTCTAATACACTGTTTTACTTGTGATTGTCACTTAGTTATTTTGGCACTGTGTCTATTAAAAGGTACAACGGATTTGCAATCGAAAAGAATTATTTAAGCACAGAGCACTTTTAAACACGACCGTTCACCGCAGTGAGGGGGGCGTATACAATACATGCATACAAATACACAAAACAATAAATAATAATATCCACACAAGTGTAGTATTCAATTTCAGGCATCAGGCATAAACGACAAAAGGTTGCAAACCCGGGCATTCGCACGCGCCGCGCTAACTATCTCGCTCTGCCGAGATTTCGCACGATACTACGGTAAAACTATGATAACATACGAAGGAGCGCACTTTTACAACAAGATACCCTAAATATAAGGATATAAAATATGTTAACTCATATAATATATTAAAAAGAGACTTTCTCATTTTATTATATCAAATAAATCATGATTTTAAATTAAATTATATCTATTGTAAATTAATTTTATGTATTGAACGGGTATCTGTGAATATAATTATCTAGTCATATATATAAGTTCAACATTGTAATTGTATTTCTAGTATTAATTGTATTTTATTGTTATTTTTGTGATGTGTTGATGAACTTACTTATGCTGATTCATAAGGCCTTTAGTGGCGAAGTTCTTGCCGCAGGCGTCGCAGCCGAAGGGCCGGTCCTTGGTGTGCATGCGCGTGTGCAGGTCGAGCATGGACTTGCACACGAAGCGCCGCCCGCACTGCACGCACGCGTGCCGCAGCGACTCGCGCTCGTGGATTATGCGCTTGTGCTGCGTCAGGTGGGCCACCACTGCGAATATTTACAAACATCATTTTAACAACTTGGTATTCCCATACATTAAAGGCAAGAGATTACCTCAATCTATCACACACATATAATGTTGTTTAGTTTCAATGTAATGGAGTACATGCTTTGTTTTGTGAGTGAGTGAGTTATAGACACAGTGCTGCAAATAAGAATTTATGCCGAGTGTTTTAAAATAACAACTTCGTTTTCGTTTTCAGAGACCAAGTCAGGTTTTGAATAAATTCTTAATTTATGAACATCTTTATCATGAAATTGTTGATTGTGTGGTCTTGATTTCGATTCCCAGGTCAGTTATGTGTGATTGGGTTTTTCTGTTGGGAAATTCTTAATTTGCTTTTCTTTGCTCCCTGTTGTAAATAGCTTTTGGTTGATTTGATTTTTATCAGTATTGATAGTTACACAAATTATGAAAATGTACAGGAATCATGTACCAACCTTTATTACAAATGTTACACATCTGTTTCACACCCAAGTGCTTTATTTTATTATGTTTATACCGTGCGCTGTGACTAGAGAACATTTTATCACACACATGACACTTGATGCGTTTACGTTCTGTCACGGGCAGGTGCAAGTATGAGTGTGCCTTCAAATCTGACACTGTTTTACCACATTCTTCACACATCTGTTTTACTCCCGGTTCTGGATGTGAGGTAGCTTTGGTTCGTTTTCGTTTCTTGGTTGATGGTAGAACTGGTAGACTATCTACAATCATTTGATACAATATATAATTAAAACATGCATTGAGAATATTTCTAACTATAATAATACAACTTATTGGAAATAATACCTGCAGACTTTACAAAGATTTAAACATTGAAATTAAACTACTATATGTGGATTTTATCGCATTGTTTATTTGACACTATATTACATAATTTTGAAAATTTGTTACCATACTAAAACTATTAAACTTTACTAATTTTTAAGCTAATTATATTGTTATTATGGTCACGGGGAGACTTCCCGAGAGTCTCCCCGTGACCATGGCTGCTGAAAAGCAACCAAAACGTCGGGAAAAGTGTAAAATTAAATCAAATCTAAATAGTTTTAATAACAATATAATTAGCTTAAAAATTAGTAAAGTTTAATAGTAATAGTAGTGTAACAAATTTTCAAAATTATGTAATATAGTGTCAAATAAACAATGCGATAAAATCTGTATATAGTAGTTTAATTTCAATGAATAATATTCGCGTAAACAGAAGACAATATTAAAGATTTAAACAACAGAAACAAAGAACACCCAGACTTGGCTTGATCATTTGTGGATCACAGAAATGTTGTCTTATGTGGGGATGGAACCCACAGTATTCTGTGCACTGGCAGCAGCGAGGCAACCACTTTAACCACAATTTAGTGTATCCTATGTGAGGGGGATAGGCAGAAGGGAGTAGAAGAGGGAAAGCATTGAGGGTAGGATGAAATTGATGAAGCTCTTACTTACAGAATGAAATTCAACAGTACTTATACTACTACTGTATGTCAATATTTTGTGAGAGGATGTCTTGTTTCATTAATGTAAGTAAGAGAGTTGTTATTAAAGGTTATATTCATACCATTTTCTTTTGTTTCTTCTGTAACATATTCATACTTAATCTTCTTTATTGCACTAAGGAACTCGTCATCAGATTCGAAATTGGAGTCAACAATATTCTCTGTTTTCAAACATATTACGTTATTTGGTTCTTCTTTAACTATAGCATCATGCGAGTCATCACTTATTGATAATTGTTCCCATTTAATTTGAATATCATCTTCTCGAATAAAAATCTCATTTTTTATGTCTAGTGACCTCAAATAAGCATCGTTTTTTAAAGCTAAAGTTTTAAAATTGTTAAACGCCACTAGTTTCTTGTAACACTTTAAACACAGTTTTGAACTAATTTTTGATCCATGCTCCACCTGCAGACGATAAAATAAGTTATTGATATGTAAATTTCATTTAAGTTCAAAAATATAATGCAGTAATCAGGCATTGTTTACTTTTATATCCAAACAAAACATCATGACATCTGCGTACGTCTTTTTCTCATCATCTCTATCAATTTGTACTTGTAATATATCTTTCTCGGGTCTTTTAGAAAGACAAATTCTACACACATCCATAATTATTCATTGAAACAGTTAAAACTTATTTATAGACTCTTTAGTCGTTAGTAATCGAGTAACATTTTTTATCAAACAAAACACAACACAACACATCATCATATTGACAATAATTAGTTGACACTTGACAGTTGACACAGTCTATGGATAAAGTGATATGGGTGCGTTCCACTTAGCGCTCACGTCACTCACGCTCAAGACGACGGTTTTTTCCGGTCCACTTGCTTCTGAGCGTTACAATTATTGTAAACTCAAGTGGAACGGATAATGGAGTGTTTTGAGCGTTGACGTAAATAATACAAATGGCGAATTAGAAAAACAAAGTGAGTCTGACCAATACACTCTTATAGTTATTGGTTGAATGGATTTATATTAAAAAATATATTTAATATCCTACTAATATTATAAATGTGACAGTTTGTGAAGATGGATTTTCTTTTGTTTTTTATTTTATACTCTAATAGGCTTGCGTTTGACCGCGATCTCACCTGATCTTAAGTGAAGATGCAGTCGACGATAGAGCACGCTTGCCTAGAAGATATCTCCTATTCACTCGCGACTTGAAAACACCCAGATTGTACTCATCGGGAAACACAGACTTAGGTAGCGAATTCCACTCCTTAGCGGTACGCATTATAAAATTGGAAGCAAATCGCTTCGTGCGTAAATGTGATATATCCACCATGTACCTGTGTCGCTGGTCTGATTGTCTGGTCGTCCGATGGTAGATGGTAGGATGTTTGTTACTTTTTCACGCAAAAACTACTGAACGGATTTTGATGAAACTTTAGAGTATTATTGTTTATTCATCGGAATATCATATAGGCTACTAAAAATCTATTTCAACATAAATCTATATTAGCGCGAGTGAAGCCACGGGCAAAATTTAGTATTTCATAATTTTGTGGAGTATTTAGTTAATTTACATTCAAGTATAGGTATCCAAAATATAATTTACGGCAACAATAGGATATTTGGTAGTGCGTCGCAATAATGCTTCACAAAGTACTAATTCATCCAGTTAAGATGAAGAGTAGAATACCATTCTACAAAATCGTGAAAAACGTAAACTTAGACCACGTATTTACAATTTACATAATGTAATTAATCGTCCGTGCTTCGGAGGGCACGTAAAAAGTCGGTCCCGGTTGTTGTCAAATTGACAGCAGTCGTTAAGCCATGTCAGAGGCCTACGGGCGGCTTGAACAACTCTTGACAACAGGTTGGACAATAACCAAACGAAAAAAAATATAGAAAAGTCTTTATTCTGGTGAAGAATTCAAAAGACTGACAACTGAAACACTGTAGATTATTAGACTGCGTGAGCGTGAGTCATGACGTCATGAGTGACGTTTTCGCCGCGACCACAACGATCGCAGTCGTCATGTGGAACGGCTAAAGGAGCATCTTGGGCGTTGTGAACGCTAAGTGGAACGCACCCATGTACTCTGTGGTTGACACTTCCTACATCTGTCTAGAAATCTAATCTACGTTCCATAAACTATAAACGTAAATATAAATTTATAGCTTGCTTGTCAATGATCCTAAGGTCAGAAGGATATTTTCCTTTAAAAGGCAACTTTTGCACTAGCAATAAATCTCTGTGTCGCAGGGGACTACAAATATTTAAACAAAGAACACCCAGATGTATATTATAGTGTCTTATCTATGACTCAGACTCGGAACAACAATTTGACCGTGCAGACAGACCCCTAGATAGGTATTACTTTACTCTTTGAGTCAGACTTGAAAGATGCAATTGAGGGCATTCCCTATGCACAAGTGCTGCTGTTCCTACATTATAGTAATTCTAGTATTAAAATTAGTAAGTATAAATGCATTCTGATTACGTCACATTCATTTGCAAAAATCGGTTAAGTAATTCAAAGAAGCCAATAAATATTTTATCTCTTAATTCATTGGTAGAATATTATTATTCTTTGTACTTAAACCTAACAGCACCATTGGGTTAGGTAGAACGTATTAAAGGAGACATCACAAGTCAATTTTTTGTAACACGCGTTGGAGCGTTTGACCTGTAACTCAATAAATCTCAGCCTTACAGTAAGTACTCAGCGTAATACACACTGTGGGTAGGTACCAAATAACAAGAAGCGACCTTACTGTCATCTAGGTACCGGGTACATTTCCAGAACCCGTGTTGCTATTAAGTTTCCTTACAAAAAAACACCACGTAGCACTTTGCCTAACCTAGGACCTTACGATAGTACTTAAAAAAAAAGTTCCGTTAAAGAGATCGGTTCGAAAGAATGAGATTCTCCTTGTGTAGGTAATATCATTCAATGTAGGGTCGAGATCGTACTGACAATAAGCTATTTAGGTACAAAAAGTTTACTTTACTTCTATTGCTATTTTGCCTTGTTGTGTATATCCATGGCTCCAGTTTAACTGAACAACTATTTGATAATCACGTCTAAAGTGTTGTGTTAGGTCGAGTGTGGAGATCGAATCCACAACCCTCGGAGCAGTGTTCGATCCTCACGAGTTGACTACTTGAACCACTATTTGCACCGTGCAATCATTTAAATTGATTAATACATCCAATAAAAGGTGTGCAAACTTCACCGCAAAATAACAATAAAAAAAAGCACTGACTTTTTCCTCTTTAAAGCTTTGTGACAGTTTGCTGGTGAAGCTCTTGAACTCGCTGTGGATCAGCCGGTGGGTTTTGAGCAACGAGATCGTCGTGTAAGAAGTGCCGCTTTCACCTGGTATTCTCTTGTATGGAGGAATGAAATCTAGGCAACTTCCCCCTCCAAAAAAAAACAAACAATGTTTACCGAGTAAAGCGTTTGTTGAAAACAGTATCCAGGGGGGCCGTGCCTACAGGCTCCAAAACTAATGTTGACCAATTAACGACTAATTATCGGTGCAATCAGATTTTCGCTATGTATTGTGGTTCCCAAGATGAGCGCTCATCTTGGTACAGCCACCAATACCCCCTTATATCTTTTAAACGGGGGCTCGTACAATGCTGATATTTTGTGATCAATGTCAACTAATTATTGGTATAGTTAAATCTTCGTTCTGTGCTGTAATTTTAGCAATACAATGTGTCTGACATTCACGTCACTACTACGTCACTTTGACACAGCCACCAATACGCCCTAGTATCTGTTAAACGGCGGATCGACCAATTCTGCTACTCTGCGACCAAATTAGACTAATTCACTACGCAAACAGATTTCCAGTTTACGATGGTGGCTGTGCCAAGATGAGCCATATAGTTTACTTCTAGAATCTTGTTATACAGTAGGATATACTTATCCAAATCGCGAAAGCTTTTGAAAAAAGACCATTGCTTCTCTTCTTATTCGCAAATCGATTCGAGTTTGTTTAAAAATTTATGGATATCTTGTTATCGCCATCGTAAAACCACTACCATCATTTTATAATAAACGTGAAAATTTCAGCTAGGTGTCACAGGGTAGGGTCGGGTCAGGATCCATTTGATAGCTGAAATTTTGCTATTCAGAACAGACTCAGAATACTTTCGCTATTCTAAGTCAATGATTCAGCACTAGATAACGTAACGTTCGTATGAAAAATTGCTAATGCCCTCTTTTACAATAAAATTTATTTGTTAATTTATTGCGCACCGCAACAGTGGGAAATACGACTGCAACTAGACTCTATGCACACAGTGATGGTCTCGATTTCGGGGCCCGGTTCGGGCAGCAGTGTTATTGCGTTTGTCAAGAAATTTTTAAGGGCAGCAAGGAGTCTGAAACTGTGCTCGGCAGGTATATGATGATACTTATCCCCTTTATTGTGGAAATTAAACCCAGATAGTAAAATGAGTTCACCTCTGCCTATTTCGTTGGGGATATAGGCGTGAGACTGTTCGAAAATACCTATATCTATACTAATATTATAAAGCTGAAGAGTTTGTTTGTTTGAACGCGCTAATCTCAGGAACGACTGATTCGATAAAAAAAATATTTTAGTGTTGGGTAGCCTATTTATCGAGGAAGGCTATAGGCTATATAACATCACGCTACGACCTACAGGGGCAGTGCAGTAACGATAAACGCGGGTGAAACCGCGGGAACATCTAGTATTATTATAATCAGATTTATTTGACAAGTGGTAATACATGTGGCCCTTTCCTCACAGGCGATTTTACAGAAATTACCTTGACAGTTACTCTTATTTAGTCTTCTTTGAAAATATTTATTGGTTTACCACTTCTTCCCCGAGGAATCCTAGCCATTTAAGTCTGCTCTAAAGACATACCGGGTTCAAAAAGATTTTAGCCATAAAATGTCGCAAAATGTGCTGATGATTGATCATTATATAGGTATAGCTTGTGTGGAAAACACGAAAGATAAACAAGATAGTCAGAAATAAGAATACAGCTCTACATTGATATTATTTTTGGATTTTTGGTTGAGCAGTCTTTGACTCTGGCGTTATGTCGAGAAGCTTTATTCAAGCTACGAAACATGTTTAGCCGTTCTAGTGATTTCGCTAATAAGACGACGTCGACGGCAAATTGAAAATATGACATAAATGTACTAACATCATTCATGTTTATTACCCGGCTAGCACCTTAGAACGGTTGGTTTACCCTAACGTCGGTTCTCATCTTCAGGAGTCGGCTACTTCGCCTTATAACATCGCTACTGCAGTGGGGTTAAATAAAATCCACAATTATAATCTTAGCTTTTATTTTCTTGTAAGAATGTTGGATACAAATTGCTAATTTCGTATCAAATGTTTAAAATGTCATAGTATAAGGAGAAAATTGTATATTATATAAATATAAGCATTTCGGACGTCAAACGAGTACACTCAACGCGCCCTACAGTACATGTTGATACTCTGACTCGCCCGGAGGACCCAAGTTCACTAAAACGACAGGCACATTCCACTTATATCTATGAATAAAATATATGTCTAAAACATTAAATCAATCCCCTTATAATCACAAGTTGTGATGTGTAGTAAGTGCTTGGATAGGGCCTGGTATTAGCTGCCGTCTCGTTAGTTCAAGTATCCGATCAAGGTACATGATGAACATGAAAATATAAAATAAAATATAAATAAAAAGCTAAAAAAATATTGCATAAAACTTGCCATTCGTACAACATTATAATTTATTAAAATTAATATTTACTGAATATACAATTCAATTCAAGTGAAACACTGCAAGGTAATACAACAAACTTTCATTATAATAATTAAAAAATTGGCAATAGAAATGTTTATTCCAACTTTGTCGTGGAAAATCTATATGCTATTTATTCATAATAAAATAAACTCTAGTCATTACTAATTGTCAAAAACGTTACTAACTCTATTCACCTAGATACAATCTTTATTATAATAAAAAAGAAATAAATAGGCACATCATTCACTCCGAATGTACGAAACACTAACTTAACAAGCTAAGTTACAATATTAGTTTCACATTGTTCACTTAATTTTAAATTACTTAAACAATCCACAATTATATTGTAGTATTGCTGGTACAACAAACGTTGCTATGGCGTCCGGCTTTTGTACTAACGTAAACGATTAACACTTTTGCAAATCAGCTTATAATGGTCGCGTCAACATTATTTCTAAACAAATTAACTAACATTCATTTTGCAATATCAAAAAAGATGGAACGTTTCTCGATCGCCGCGTTCCAATAGAGAACTAAGAAAGTTAATACACTGTTGATAAAGTAATCTCATTCGATAGAAAATCTTTTTATACTGTTAAGTACAGATTAAGCATCTTCTCGTATTTTATTAACTAAATAATACAAAACATCGCTAAGAAAATTACACCTAAAGTTGTCGCCATTATATAAACATGCAAGCCACGTAAATATTTAAACGTTAACTTAATAAAATGCAAATATATCTTAGAGCACTAGGGAATTAAAATATAAATGTACAGAAAATGCTTCTAATAGAATATTTTTGTATACCTAGGATAACCAAATTGACTTTTAGTAATAAGAAAAATGATATAATGGCAGTACCTTTAGCTGTCTAGGCATAGAAGTAATCGATATATACGTTTACTAAACTAGAAGTAGAAGCGGACCGTGTCCGTTACAAATGTAATGTTTGTCAACACAGATGGGAGCGCCTAGTTGGTCTGCGCGGCGGGCTGCGGCGCGGGCGGCACGGGCACGGACAGCGGCGAGCGCTGGCGGTCAAACATCTCGAGGATCAGCTTCGGGTCGGTGCCGGCCGGAACTGTGACCGTGCCCGTCTGTGTGCACACCGCTCATGAGTACCACCTTACGTTCTTCTCCGCAACGCGTGGCAGCCGCAAGTGTTTGGCGGGTTCTAATAGACACGTCAATGCCAAAACAATCCTTGTAGAACAATTTGATTTTCTAATTTTAATGTGATATTAATGAACCCTTGAACGAACAACGAGCGGACGCCACAACATTGCAGACGAGTTTTACGTTAGTTTTTAGTTTAGTTGTTAATCAGAAAGATAGAGAATCTGGAACTGGTTATACAGAGTTAGTCACTTAGGGAGTTTTGTCATTTAACATATATTCCAAACAATGTTTCAATATTCGAAAGAATATTATTATCGTTGCCTCTGCAGTTTTGCCAGGTTAGAAAACTGACTAATATCTAACAAAAACTATAGACATAGTAGCTTTTTAACCTCATGAAAGGGTGTTTCAAAAGTAGCATTCTGCATGGAATATACGCTAAAAATAAACATTCCCATAGGCATAAGAAGCTAAATAAAATTGATAGAAAGATAAACAAAATATTTAGATAGTATCGGGTCATGCAAGATAATGTTGGAACTATAGGTAAGTATAGGTTTTACTCTGCGGAAACATTTATGTACGCAGCATTTCTCTTCTACTTGTATAAGAGGTGACCACGTAAGAGATATTTTACCTAGATTTGCTAGTTAAATTGAATGAAAGAATTGTTATTAAATTAGTCTGTTACATGCCAGCAAGTATGACATAGCAGTAATTATTTAACTTCACAGTTAGCTTTGTATGGATATATGTTTCCAAAGACAACTTTGATTTGTCAACGCAATGACTGTGGTAGTCATTGTGTATATTGTGTAGCAGATACAATAGAAAATGTAGTCTTCGGTTATTTATGTCCGGCATTGCGTTCCGTGTGTTAAATATTTTACTAAACTATTATTATATATTACATATACATTGTGGGATGCGTCAGCATTGCTAAACAGAAGCAATTTAATATCGTTACTTGATAAATATGAAAGGTGACAACATAATTTATATTATGTATATGCTTAAGACTGCGCCGAGCGTAAGACGCGGTTGGACTGAATGACAGAGCTCGTTATTCAAATCGGCACGCGGCCGCCATAATAAAATTGTATGGAGGATTTGAAGTGCTTTTTTGATAAATATGTATCTTTATTGTCAACCAATAACTTAAATATTTGGGACGGACAAATTGTAATATAACTATTTATGTTTCGTTTAAGCTGTAAAATAGGATAGATTTCTACTGTTATAATCTAAAAATCACGTAATACGAGTTTACGTTTATGCATTTTTGTGCAAATTTACGTAATTTCGTAGGCGAAAATATTAATTATTTTAAGGTTTTTACACGGAGTAATTGTAAACACATTCATTGTTATGGTAAATGTATATTTTATATTTGTATTAAACAAAAAAGTGTTGAGTTTATCAACTTAACTGTGACCGCCTGTTTTGGCACATTTCGCTCGGCGCACTATTAATCGCTGCAAATATCTGCCGTTGTATATATACCAAATTTAATAGACGTAAGAATAAAAAGCCTAGTTATATTTCCGCAGAGTAAATAAGTTCTGGTAGGTATTATGAAAGCAAAGTGTAGGGTACCTCGATACGCGTGATGACTCCTTCCTCGCGACTGTGCTCTAGGACTACAAACAAAAACACAAAGCGCCCGTCAAACATACAAACGGATAAACATCAAACATAAACATATAATAATGGTGTATGAAGCGATATTACATTATCTTGTATTAACTTGACACATTTTATTTTATAGCACGATGGTTGAGAAAATGAACTGTTTCTATGCGGCAGCTAGAAAAAAGGGCTTAGTTTACTAACATTTAAAGGGCCTACGTGTGGGAAAATCTGTCAAATGTGATACCTTCGCACTGTTTATTAACAGAAATATATGAATCAAAAGGAAACATAAAGAAAGTGTGAGTTAAAGGAAGCAACATTACAATATCTGCATGACTAAGAGTTCTAAGCAACGATTTGGCACTTTTGAAATTCATTGTGACCTACCTTCTGTACATGAGAGAATGCCTGGGGATATTTTATAAATCGGTCTGACATTATGTAGTTTCTCAAAGAGTCCATTAATCAAACTTGATTGAATGATTAAAAGGCAACATAACAAATAGATCATTTTCTAAACCATTTACAATAAAAATATAATTTTGCGTATTGCAAAAGCTTTGCTTTGTACGTTTTATAATTGAAAGCCAATTCATAGCGTATATATCGCTCTCATGCAAATATGTTTTTGTATTGGATCGTTCTAAAATCCTGAAATAAAACCATATAAAAACAATGTATGGATTTGGTTGAAAATCTACGTGTTTAAAGGATTTGTGAAAATCTAAACATGTTATGAATTTGGAAATAGTAAAATAATAAAAGACAATTAGGAAAAGTAATTAAGTAGATCAAAAATAAGAAGTCATCTTTTTCGTATGAATCGCCAACTTAAAATACTGTCTTACTAAAAATACTTTAATTTTTAATTTGTTTAAGTATTAGCTCGTTTTTCTTTAAACAATTTATTTTATATCTTTTTGCTATATTATTAACTGCAGTCTATATTACTATATTCACTCTTGAGAGTGTCACAATACACTCTTAAAGGTGAAGAGACTGCTTTTTTTATTCTAGGTATCCATTGTACCAATATTATCATTAATATCGTCAACTAGAGAACAATACTTATTAAGAGAGGGTTCACATTATATTGATTAGTTTTAAACTTATAGGCTACTGGAAAATAACTCAGAAAGATAAAGTTCTGTACTATATTAAAGTGCTTCGTAATCATGTAATTGTGTAGTGTTGTGACGAGCTTCATACTCACTGTTCTCTGTGGTGGAGTTGGTGGTGGTAGTGGTGGTGGTGGTACCGTCGGGGCCGTTCTCGTTCATCATGGTCCTCGTCGTGGTCTTCACCACCATCGAGCTCGTGTTCACTTGCGAGTTCTGTATATGTACGAGGCCAATTTAATAATTGAAATACATACCAGGGTTTATATGCTGACAGCAACAGGTATTTTTGATGAGAACTTAGTTCAGTAATATGGTACTACTTAAGTTTAGTTTCTGCAGTTTTGGGCTAAGTGGAAACCCAGCATATAACATTAATACTTCGCCAGTTATTATTGATTACCCATGTAAAAGGGGCAAAGCTACACGATGGTTATGACGTCGTGCTGTTATAGTAAATTTCCTGACCGAAACTCCAATAATGGTTGCCATCTTTCGGTAATGACACCGAATGCTCACGATTCGCCGCAAACATAAGAGCCAAATTTAATTACGAGACAACTAAGCACTCATCGCCACTGTATTAGTGATGTGCATAACCGCATACAAATACAGTAAGGCACAATACCTACCATGTACGGTCAAGAAATCAGTGCAGGTACTTATGTAAATGTTGTCAAAATATATCTATACTAATATTATACAGCTGAAGAATTTGTTTGTTTGGTTGGTTGAACGCGCTAATCTCAGGAACTACTGGTTTGAATTGAAAAATTATTTTAGTGTTGAATAGCCCATTTATTGAGGAATGTTATATAACATCACGCTACGAACAATAGGAGCGGAGCATAAATGTTGCAAAAACGGGTAAAATTCTCTTATGTGAAGCAAACGATGTTGCGCGAGTCAGCTAGTTCGAATATATAACAACTGATACAATTCATCGCTACACTCCAGCTCTATCAAAACTACATCGAACATAACAAACCAGTACCTGTAAGTTAATGTTAAGCTCTGGCGGGGCCTGTGTGTCGCCGGTGGCGTTGGTGTGGTCCCGCACAGAGTCCACCGTGATGTCGGCGGACGCCGCCGTGACGTCATGGGGAGCTTCAGAGGCCTCCTCCTGGATGGTCAGTAATTGAGGATTGCGATCACGTACCGGCTTGCAGACAACCGAGTATGATGTTATGAGAAGGTATTATGTTACAAGGTCTATTGTGATGCAGGTAGGCTTAGAGTATATATAAGCAAACAATAGATAGCACGTGATAAGTATGGATAGTGAGCATTTTAATGCAGCTATCATTATATGTCGCTAAATTAGTTCCAGTTCTAGCGACCCACCCACTGTTCAAGGCAGCAAATTGGCACCCCGTGCTTGGTATAGTCTTATGCGTTAAAGGCATTAAAGTTAAAAAAGGTATCAACATTGAACACACAAAATTCTTGTTATTTATATTTGTGTGCAAGAGATAAGTGTCGATAGGAAAATATTTTAAATGGAAACTAGTAGTATAAAAAAATACCTGCACATGCTTGGTGCAATAGTTCGTGATTGATATGCGCACTATAATTTTATGTATACTCTAAAGACATAGTTATTATAATGAAAAGGTTGTCTTAATATAAAAGCTTCAAGCTTTTGTACAATATTATATCTAAAGCAAATGATTAAGCAAAGAAAAAGTACAGTGTTCTCAAGCGATGTTACATCAAATAGAGTTAAATTATTATTTGGGTGTGGCAATGGCTGCAAATAGAAAATAATGTTAAGCATGTAGCAAAGATTTATGATAATGATAATAACAAACACAACAAAGACTTTACAAAGAAATACACATGTTTTAAATATTGGAGTCCAATCACTTGACTGAAACAGTTCATAGACATTACTTATTTGTTACATTTCCTTTTTACTGTTTTCCTTTTCACTGTATATTTTAGTTATACACAATTTATTTTATATACACATTACTTCCCTTCCTTATAACGTCATCAATCATGTTTTATCTCTTTCTTACTTGCAGTGTGTCATTCGGCGTCATTCTTTTGCTCACTTCATCCATGCATACAAGTATGCCCGACAGTCTATATACCTAGACAGTTATTCCACCATCCGACAATCCAACCATCCCTTCTTCATATATAGAATACGTATCCAGTATTGAAATTAAATTACTCTATACGGATATTATCGCGCTGTTTATATAACACTTTATTACATCATTTTGAAAACTGTTATTCTTCTGCACTTGAACTGTAATACTTTTAACCTAATTATAATTAAAACTAATTATATTTAAGTTTACACTTTGTTCGACGATTCGGTTGTTATTTAGCAGGAAACTGAGATGCTATTTGTCACGATGTTCTAAAGTGTAGTTATTTCAAAGTACCCGAACATAATTTAATCATTGGTGTTTTTATTTACGCAAAATGAGTTCAAAGTATCGTGAGGCTTCTGGGTTTTTTATCCAAGGTCAAACGTTAAAAATTCAGGTATTTTCCATTTTTCCTCGGAAACGGTAAGTTTATCGTAAAAATAGATCAGACAAAAGTTGTAGATCATACAGTTTTCTACAAAAATTGTTCAGACACTTTTTTTCGTATGACTCACCACTCGGATATCGCAACTTTAACAGTTGAAAAATTCATATTCTACATAATATGCACACATTTCCGCACCACCTGTGAGGTAATGTGAAACCTTAAATTTTAACGTTTGACCTTGGATAAAAATTTTTGCAGGTGTAGGATCGAAGGGGATTTTTGACATTTCATTTGTAATGGAATATTAAACGCCTGTACTAATTTTTAGCTCATGCGAATTTTGGCTAAGTTGAAATGTCTATTTTGACTGGACTAAAAAAAGATTGTGACCGAACTCTCATACATTGGTCAAACCAAGAGAAGCATAGGCGCTCGCATAAAAGAACACATAGCTGATGTTACACACCAAAAGTCTACATAACTGTACTTACGCCTTTATTGCATTGGGCGTGCGACATGTGTTATGGTAACATTCAGGCTTAACAGGCAACTAACTAAACGGCTATACTCGGCGGTGGCATGCTTACCTTGTGGTCGCCGTTGGGCAGCGGCGGCTCGGCGCCGCGCAGCGCCGCGGCCCACGGCGCCAGCGGCACGAGGCACTGCGCCAGCGTCACCTGCGCAGCACACGCCTCGCTCACTCACTTATACCATATGGGGAATTGCTATGGAACATTTTGTAGCGGCATCCGAATGATAATTCATTCGTTGTCACCCATTACTATTTGAATCATAATCGAATATTCCAAATTTAATAATGTGGTAAGTCTTGATCGATCGTCGTGTATCGACGATGTTTTCGTGCGCACGATGCGTGACGATCATTTTGTAGGTGTTCTTTTTTAATCTTTAATATTTGTATTTCCCTTGTACCTTGTGGGTAACCTGCTGATATTAGCATTTCCATATGGCTAATAGATATAATTAACCGACGTCGACGGTTATTGCATTCAAATAATTTGAATGAATCGACTTATTTTAGATTTAATATTTTTATTGGATAAACGTACATCACTGGTGCAAGTCGCGATACACTTTAAAATAATATTTATCGTTACTCAAGTACATTCACCGTTGATTTATATTATGTATTAGAAATATATAAACGAGTGTATATTTGTAACGTTTATGATAGCTTACCTTCGTGGCTGATAGTGTGATTCGTTGTAGCTCGGAAGAAGAATGCAAGTAGAGAGCTTCGCCTCGCTTCGAGAAACATAAACTTGAAATGCCACTGAAACAAAACACGCATTCTTCAGATTATTCCTGGTAATATTACAGATTCCTCTGAAGATTCAGAAGTGAAATCAAGAGTAAGACTCTAGACTAGTACTAAATAGCACTGTTGAAATTTGTATATAGGTTCTGCCGAATCAAGAATTGTTGTTATTGTTATTTTTGCAGTATTACTTGATTTCTTTATTGACTAGTTTCGCATTCAGAACTATACTTGTTAAAGATTGCAGGCCGCTCAATTTCTAGCGACTTTGTACAGTCACTACATATTATAAAACAAAGTCCCCCGCCGCGTTTGTCCGTCTGTCTGTTCGCGATAAACTAAAATATTACTGAATCGATTTTCATAACAGTTTTACCAATAGACAGAGTGGTTTATGAGGAAGGTGTATGATTACCCGTGCGTAGCCGGAAGATCTTTGTCACGAGCAAGTCTTAGATTTCTTTGTCGTATGTATGCTAGTATATTCCCCTTCTCCCCGGACTTCGGTATCGAGTGGACGTGTGAAAAATCTACGCAGCTTTAAAGAAAATAAATAAATCAATTTAAAATTCATAAATTCTACAGCGAAATCCTGCCCACGGGTGAGAGAGACAAATCTATTTTCTTATCTAAATCGCAGGCGCAAGTACCAGGCAAACAGAATTGACAAGGACGCCAATTACACTAATAATTGAGAAACATAATTTCGCCAATACCAACAACTGTTCCTGTGGTCTGGAGACTAAGAGTTGATGCTACGACGTAAGGAAGCCTGGTTCGAGTCCTAACAACTACTTATCTTTTTGTTGTTTTACCATAAGTTTTGATACTTATAACAATATTCTAAATTCAAATATTTAATTGAAAATAAGCAGAAATATAAAAACCAAAGGTATACAATTTTTCGTAACACTATGTCTTCTGCGCAACTGAACAAATCGCTGTCTGACTCGAACGTCAATGAAATAGATCACACACCTCCTAACTTTGTTTCAATCCGCAACAAAAGGAATGAGAGAGAAAAACCTACCATCAGAATTCTGCGAGTTTAAGTAATATATCAAAGATTTATTTTCTACATTCACGTCCGCCCAACAAAAAGAACTAAAACAAATTAATAACAATCTCAAAGAACTACAGCTCTCTAACAACAACATTGAAGCATCCATTGCACGCCTATCCACTCAGCAACAGCAATTTCAAAAGAAGATTGCATCTCTTGAGCTCCAGGTAAAAAAAGATAAGGAGTGTATTGCTATACTTGAAGAAAACATAGAAGACTTGCAGAGGTATTCTCGTAAAACTTGCATCGAGATAAAGAATGTACCTAAAAAAGCTAACGAAACTCGAGATGACTTAATCAATATGGTTTTATGTCTCTCAAAGAACATAAATGCTGATTTGGTTCCGAGGGATATAACGGACATTCATAGAATCCAGGGGGAAAAGGTTGGGATTAATAAAACCCCTATCATCATTGAACTTGGCTCGTCAATACTAAAGTCAGACTTACTACAGAAAGCTAAGACCTATAACATAAAAAATAAAACAAAACTTTAGGCCAAACACCTTGGATTCACTACTAATGAGGATACACCGGTGTTCGATTCCGAACAACTAACCGCCAAAGGAGCCCGCTTATTCTTCCTAGCCCGGGACCTAGCTAAAACAAAACAATATAAATATTGCTGGACCAAGCTTGGACGAGTCTTTGTGAAAAAAGAAAAAAACTCACGGGTTATTCTAATTAAGAATGAGGCTCAAGTACACCGCTTATTACAAGATTTGTGACTAAGCAGGGGAACATCTTCGGTCAACTTACTAGTTTACATATTTTCTGCATATATCATTATTTTAGTAAAGCTAATTATTAAAAGCATTATACGCAACACACAAGGTCAGCTCAACTACACTAAACAAACACATATTTACAATTACACTCACTCACTAACTTACATTACATATTTCAAACCTAACTCTCTCTCACTACACATTACAACTCTCACTCATTTATTTACACTACATTTTGCACATATTATACCTCTATCCCGCACACTAGCAACTCACTGTTCACCTTTAACAACATTTTACCTCGTAAATAATTGTATGCTATACCCTGTAACAATTATATTCTTAAATGGATAGTAATCTAAAAACCTTAAGGGAGTTGGACAACTTTAAAACTGCGAACTCGGCTATTATCAATATCGAACAATTACCCAATTATTTATCACGACACTTCAACTTCACGGTTTTGACTCAAAATATCAGAAGTATTTACAGTAATTTTGATGACTTACAATTAAACTTGTGTCAAATGAAACATGATCCAGTTGTTTTGATTCTAACAGAATGTAGACTAAACTACAAAAGGCAACTACCTTTACTTAATAATTATACTTCCTATTATACAAGCACCCAGTTAAATCAAAATGATGGAGTGGTCATTTATATTAAAAATAACTACTCTGACCGCGTAAAAGAAATTAAATTAATACATGCTTCGGCCATTCAGATATACATATGTCTCCGACTACACCATAATAGGCATATATCGTTCCTCATCAAATGTCTGTGCTGACAGTTTTATTAACTCTCTAAACCTACATTTGGAGACAATTACATCTCATAAAAATATTTTAATACTAGGTGACATAAACATTAATTTAATAAATAAAGAATCTGAAACAGCACAGCAACGTAGTAATCAAATCAAAAATCATCACAGAGTGGTTAAAAACTCTGACTTATGAGGAAACGGAAATAATCTTAGTTAGAACATGCTAAATATACACACAATATATTGTAGGATAAAATTATACAGATACACGCACTCACAAACACACACACACAAACGCGCACGCGCTCGCACACACACACACACACACACACAGAGACACACATACAGAGACACACACACACAGACACACACACACAGACACACACACACACACAGACACAGACACACACACACACACAGACACAGACACACACACAGACACACACACACACACACACAGACACACACACACACAGAGACACACACACACACACACACACACACACACACACACACACACACACACACACAGACACACACACAGACACACACACACACACACACACACACACACACAGACTACAACAGTAATAATGCTTAGAGCTGTCAAATGTTACTATAGTTATTGTATTCCTTTTTGATTTAATATTTTCACTTATTCTTTTTATGTTATTTTTCTCTCAAAAATTTTAACCTGGGAAGTAGAGAGGTAGCTTCAATACAAGTATTTTTATAACTTACTGGGGCAGCCTCACCATATTGTAACCAAAACTATGAGATCCAATAAAAACATTTTTTTGTTATATTATGCAGCATGTGTCAGTACGTACTTGATGTCCTCCTTGCGCACGGCGGCGGCGTTGAGCTGTCGGCGCAGCTCGGGGCTCAGCACGAGGCAGTCGCCCAGGTTCGTGAGGCACAGCAGGCACCACTCGCGGTGCTTCTCACCACCAGCACCACCACACTCAAACCACGCAAAGGCTGTCCGACGCACCTGTATACAGACAACATTACCTTAAAATATAGGTACAGTAATACCCCGAACTTACGCCAAAAGGTGAGACAGCGATAACCATGTAAGTCGAATTCGCGTAAGTCGGGGTATAATTTCGCATAAATACATATAATATAAATTATTTTTAATTAAGGCCAGGAGCTAAAGAAAATAGTAATTCATTCAATATTTTCAAAGAATCGTATATTATCCATATGTATATAAAATCATCAATCTAAATTATTTTGATGTAGCCTAGCTAGCTGTAGGCGTCATAAAATCTAACAAAGTTATTTGAAGTCTCAAAGATTTTTCTCCTGCAAAATTTCGTCAATACCTGGACAATAGTGTAGAGGCAGTAAGTCTATAATCGAAAATTGTGTGACGCTCAAATAAGAGACGAATTAACGAGATTTGAAAACGCGTAACTCTGAGTTTGCTTAAGTCGGGGTAACGTAAATCGAGGTATTACTGTACTGTAATGTAGGTATGATAATTTTATCCTATGTATTCAGTAGGTAGTAAGTAAATCTTATATATTGTATGTCTCTTGCGCGTGTATTAAAAACATTGTCAGTCTGATTCTGCATATATACGAGGTTGAATAAACAGCGTTTTATTACTCTCCGAATATCACAAACACATGGTATGGCTAAAGGCTCGATCCCATTGGCGTCAGTTGAGTGTGCGCGATCCTTTAACGTTAGACCAGCGTCCATGTTGCACCTCCTAAATTGCGTTTTTGTCATCTCTAGAAGCACTTTCACACACGTCTTTACGCAAACGCGTCAAACGTTAGAAGAACACAAATGCCTAACAGACGTCTGAGAGGTGACGCTCTAAAGATCCATTATACCTTCACTTTGCCAGCTTTATTAAGTCCCACACAATAAGAAGCTAACTTATTGCCAGCTACCGAGATGGTGGCCAGATTCCTCGAAATCGATCTTATTATTTAAATAATATTTTGCTTACCATTCACACATAAAAATTATGTAATAGACATGCCACACAGGGTTCGTTAAATGCAAAAAGTAGTTTGTTTGGGTACATACCCTGGCGCCCTCGTGCGCCGTCAGCTTGTACTTGTTGTGTGGCTTGAGCGAGGGCAGCGTGAACACCTTGAACTGCTCCTCCGACGTGATCACCACGCGGTGCGTGCCTGCCTCCGGCAGCGGGGACACGCCGCGCTCCACCTAGCACACACAAACATATTGTAATACATTACATGACAAGCAAAATACTTAAATTGGTGGGGCTTTAGTAGCTGACCCCTAAACGAACATGTGCTCGTGGAAAATTGAGAAATGGTGAAGCAATTAGGAAAAGAAAAACCCATAAGATGTAAAATGAACACATGAACAATTTAATTACATGTATCATCGATTTTAATTATATCTAACACAATCCCGGAGCGTGGCTTACGTAGATTCCAGGCAGAGAGAGAGAGTTCAGGGTCACTTAAGTTAAACGGGACCAAGGGTCGAATGAGAAACAGTCCACCACGCGCCTTTCTTTTACATATATGTTCTGCGCAAGCTAGCCCGCGCAGAGTGGGGCTAAGTGGGGGATGCGCCGACACCAGCCGATCGCGTGACAACAGATAATATGACACTCGTGGCACCAGATGTGCCAGCGACCCACCGGATTTACCATACGATAGGTTGTTGGCTTGACTTATTAATGACAGCTATAGTAACACAAAAGTCAGTACATACCTCTAACGGATCCGGTAGCGGCACGGAGGCTCCGTCTAGTACGGTGATGCCTATAACTGGAGCTCTGTGCTTTAACTGGATTTCTTTTGCGAGCTGACATGTCACCTGCAAAATCACAGTGTTGTTAAATCTTCCATTAATTTGTAAATAGTTTCACTCAGTCGTAGAAAACATTTGAGGAGTTACATTACCTGAAAATATATTTTCGCTTAAATTCTAGAATTGGGTGTATTTTCATGCGACAAAAGAATGTATTTAGCGACATTCTGATATTTAATAATAATGCGAATCTTGCCCGCCATAGCGGCATACGGAATAAGGATACAAAAGGCTTACAAATAGACAATTCTACTCTATTGCCATCGTTGGGAGTCATTGAGACAACCAACAGTGCAGTTTATTTCTTGACTATTATTGCACAATGGATTTCTGTTTGTGCAATAAATGTCAGAAAATAAGTAATGTAGATGTTCCAAAACAACGAACACATATAATATATCAAAAAGATTTCTATAGACAAGGCCATAGGAGCCCTTAAATCAAAACGAGAATTATTAGAAGCAAGCTAGTATATTGAGTAGTGGGTACATACGGGTTCGTCTTTCCTCTTGTTGGTGTTGGGCACGTTTATCGTGAACGCATACACAGTGCCGTTGTTGGTGCCGGCCCACAGCGTCGGCGTCGAACTTTGTGCTGCGGACAATGCCAAAATTACTTATGTTTCATATACTACGCGATTTTCGATATAAAAGCTGAAAATATAACTAGGCAAATAATACATTAAATTCACGCAATACAATGTTAGGGCACGAAGTTTAACGGAACGACAACGGATGTAATATATATAAACTAATTTAACTGAGCTACTGGCAATTCAATCATTCTTGACTGACTTTTAGTGGTTTATTTAGTTTAAACTAAGATTATTTTAACGTTTTTGATACTATCATATAGAAAATAAATAAAATTTAAATAAAATATTTTTTTTTTAAATTATGGTAGTTTAATTTGAATATGTCTGTAAACGTAAGATACACTTTTTATGGTATAAAATCGAGTAGGTGCTGTACTTACTGTTGATGAGGAAGGTCCTGGCGAAGTAGAGACAGCGCACCATGGAGCCGAAGGCGTCGTCGGTGGAGCGCGCCTCCACGGCTCGCTCGATGGGCTTCACCTCCGCGTCCGTGTCCGACGATGCCTTGTCCGCCGGCTTCTTCGGGATGGGCTGACAACACAACACAACCCAACCATTACTATCGGTTCTGTTATTTGTGAAGCGACAGCATTTAAAATGATGTTGCATGAATTTATGGTTGGATCATGGCATCACGTCCGTACCATTTTAACCATGTCGCATAGTGTTGTGCGGTTTCAGTTTGTTGAGTAGATATTCATGTTATGCGATATATGTATAGGTCGGGCGCAGATGCTTCTTTTGTAGGAGCAGATGTAGTTGGTTTTTTCACATAAAGTGATAGCAAGTTATAGTTAAGCCAATGTTGTATACTGGACATGCAAGTTTGTATTTTATGATGGACTATCTTCCAAGTTTTGCTGTGTACCAGCATAACAGGGTCATATGCATAGCAGATAGATTCAGAAAATCAAACAATTATAAGTTGGATGTCATTAATGTCAACGTCGGGCCAAGAACACTGCCTTATGTATGTACTCCGTATGTTACATATTTTTTAGTGCTGACGTACTAGGCTATTTTCATGTACTTTCATCTATTATTATATTAGATAGGTCTAAAACCATTTTCGAGGCAAATCCCTTATTCCTACGTAATCGAGTTTTCCAGAAGAATGGGAATTGAAACCGTATCAAACGATTTTGCGAGATCACAAATATTCTAAGATTGCTCTTGGGCATCCTGAACAATCAAATAACTCTGACATGAGACACGAACATCGAACGCGTAATGTACATCTTAATTATTATATTCATCACAATAACATTCGCTCGATAAACCTTACATTTTAATTGCTTTATGCGATTTTCTATCGCGATAACAAATGTTAATAAACACACAATTTTAAATAGTCTGTTGTATAATCCCTGATCAGATAACTTTTATCTTCACCGAAGTATAAATCAGGTACTTTTTCTTGTTGTCTCGTTTTTGTAGATTTCAAAATACATAATATAGGCTCCGTCTTGTAACTTCTAAAAAAGCCTAAAATTGATTCGTTACTTCAACCCTAATTGAAATTTCGCTTTCCGTTCGCTGCACTCGATGTCTGTGCGGCAACTGAAGTCCAGCCGTGCGAGAGTTTTGTTGTGATAAACCCTTTGATTTGCGAAAATTACTTAGTATCGACAACGGAATGAAGTCACTACGGCTTAGCGCGAAGTACCGAAGTAATCGCGAAAGCTTGGTTACACAGATCGCGTTAAAGCAAATATTCTTGTTATCGTTTTGAGTGTAGCCTTAGTATTACATAAACACTCACTTGTGTGGGTGAAGTGGGGCTCGATGTAGTAGTCTGTCGTCGTTGTGACCTGCCTTTTCGCAGTCTTCGGAATGACTCTCGTAGGGATTTCTTGAACGATTTTCTTCTCGATATAGGTGTGTCACCCGCACCGGAATGATCTGGACAAAATAATTTGTCGTTAGTTATATCATTATTTTTTTATTTGATCTTCGAAACGTGTAGATGGGCCGAGCTCGTGCGCCCTATTGCCTCTGTCACGTGTCACGTGCGCGAGGTACAGAGAAGGTGTCGGGTGTACCGTGCGGGTTGAGCGTGCACTTGTGCAGCAGCGGCGCGGGGCGCAGCGCGTCCAGCAGCGCGAGCCCGTGCGCCGTGCCGCCGCACACCAGCCCCCACTCCCACTGCGCGCCCAGCGACGTCACTGCTGCTGGCGGGACCAGCTGCACCACCGAGCTTGCCTGGAAGGAGAATACGTCGTCACATTTATGTGCCAACACTTTGGCTATTCACTAAATTGTGATTTGGAACGATTATTTCAAAATTAAATCTTTAGTTCCTGACAATCCACAACGGCGATTAGCGCACTTGTTTGCAATGACGAAATGACGGTAGACGAATACAAAGTTAACGACAAATCAACAATCACTGAAATTCAACAAAATATTAATTCATCGTGGCTCAGGTTGTTAATCAACTGAATGAACCAATTTATCATAATTCTTAGTCCAACAAAATCTTGTACATATGATTCTGTAATGCTTAGAATTCACCAAAATAACTCACCTGATATCCTTGCGGGAATGTGAGTGAGCCTGATCTGAGAGTCAGCTGATCGTGTCCCTTCCATACGAAGCCATCGCGGTCTGACACGATGTTCACTGTCACGGACTGTGAAATTAACAAGTTATTTATTTGTCGTCATTTCAAACATACCCGCGAATAATACAATAGCGGTATGCATAGTACAAACCATCAAAGAGACACTACAAAAGGACCCCAGAATGAAGCCTTGTGGCACACCTGTTGCTTCTGGTGATCCACTTATTTTGTCACCTAAGTAGCCACCAACTAAATTGGTCTGAATCATTAAAGTATTCAAGATACCATAAAGCTCGGATGTTAAAATAACTGAGCTTTCGCCAAAGGCGTACTTTTTTATAGAGTCAAAAGCTTTGGTTAGATCATATAATTTCTATATGAATAATCAAAGTAATAATAATAAAAACCATGAAATATTTTATCAACAGCATTAAACCAAAAATAAGATGACTAAGATCGCTATAAGAATATTTTTTATTGTTATTAATAGATAGGTATAGACACTTCACGGGTATTTACAATTACACTACTTGTGATATCAGTTCGACTACATCACATTCGAAAGGGAATTATCAATATGCCGACATTGGTAAAGTAACAAAATATATGCTTAGTAGTTTATTTAAATTTTTTATTCCTACATGGAGAATTTTCTTACCTTAACTTCAGCAGTGTTGGAAGAGTTCTTGAGGCTGGCAATAACTATGTGTCCGGCAGCGCCACCGATTGTCAACATTCCAGATAGTGGACACAGGATTACCTGAGTAACAGAACATATTAATATAATTATATAGTTTTCTATTGCTGAATTTCATATTTGTGTTGGAATTTCTGTTTCATTTCGTTATTCCATGTCCATTTATTCTTCATAAAGTCTTAAGTTGCACTTTCTCCGTCAATAAATAAAATGAAACATTTATAACATCAAACAATTATCCTACAAAGTATTTAACATATTTTCTGTTAGGATTCTAATAAGGTAATGTCAGAATAATATTATTACTTTACAAAAGCTTTTTTGATAAACCAATCACGGCATCCCCTCAACTACAACTTTAAAAGTTTAAATTATATTTTTTAAACTACATTGATCATTTTAAACAAAGACGCTTAATATAACCAATTCAACGATGCCATATAAAGCTGTTAATAACAACAGGCTGGTCTACTTGTAAGATATTCCAATGGAATAAAGGTAAAACTTACCCGTTTGACCGCAAGCCTGGGATCGTCACTATAAGGATCGAAAGTGCCGACTCTTCGGAACGGCGGCCATTCTTCCTCGTCAGCCTGACTATCATTGTTCTCGCCTATTTCTTCACCGCTACACAACATAACACATCGATCAGTATCCTATTAATACTATCGTATGTACTATATTTACACGCAAGTAGTATGTGAATGCAAGTCATGTTGATGCAGACTTGCTTTTTAGGACTCAGAAGTACAGAAATAATACCGTCTCAATTTTAGTCAGTTATATTATACATTGGACGTTCCAATAACAAATTTAAATTGCTACTTTACTTTATAAGTACATGTTTCTACTACGTATGAAAAATAAATAAAAAAGTGTTGATAAAGAACTACATTGATTTAGTATGTTTTTCATCAGTATTGCGTGCAATACTTCCGCTCAAAAATAATAACAAAACAACCATGCAGCCGGCTAAAAGAATCGTAGCATGCTTATAAATCAAATGTTACCTTGTGGTTGATCGTTTGAGCCCACTTCGCAATGAGCAAGCAATAAGCAGAGGACGAAATCGTTATCAAAGGCAGACGCAACGGGCGTGGCGGGATATTACCACAGATTAGACTGATACAGATTGCCAGTTCATATAACGCAAAAACTGTCGCACTCACACATAGTTATAGCAAAGCCTCCGTTAAATGTTAGTGACTGCTTTTGGCAACGTGTTCATCATCCGGTATCCGTGTCTATATGTGAATACGTCCATTTTGAATGCGCTGTATTGAGCTGACTTTCTGTATCTACAGAATTTGTGTGAGAAGTTTTAAATATGATAAAATGTTTAGGTAAATTTAAATAAGAATATCCACCACGCCAATATGAAAAGGAAACAAACTGATTTGAGGTACACTTATGTATATGATTTTGTTGTTATTGTATGTTACTGAATTAATTATCAATACAGAGAAGGTTCATTTTAAAATATAAAATTATGTTTATTTGACTTGAAAATTAAAGGTTAATATATTTCATGGTCACTATGGTGCTAGCTTCACGGACAAAGATCAACTAAGTTTGAATTTCAAATGTGTTGATTTTAACACTACTTTACACCTTCTCAAACAATATAGAATTTAGTGGTAATATGATTAGATGCTTGTAAATGTAGCATGTTAGTTGTCCCACCAATCTCGTTACATTCACCAATGGCAAGCTTTTATTAGTATTGCGTTAACATGAATGAGTGTTATTCACTATGACAGATAAATTTACTTTTGTTTAAATAAATTAGATCCACAATTTGTATTTTTATTCTTTATATTTTTACGAATTTATCTAACTTCATTTCATAAAGTTTAATAATTAAAAAAATCTATTGTTAGTTGTACAACATTTATCTAATGAACTGATCAATATAGTTTTCTAGTGAAATGTTTGAGAGATTAGTATCATGCGTGTTAGTTTCAAAATTATATGTATTTTAAGAGCTGTAATACAGAGAAAGTTCGACACAAACTGCTACGTTTTGTTACAATTGATTGTCTAGCGGTTAACGATATAAGATCTTCATTACAGAACAGTTTAGTAACAAAAATAGCAATTTGCGCTGAGAATATACTACACACTCATAGTTTTGGAAATTAGAATAGCGATTCAGTAGAACGCGAGGAAACGAGATCGCCGGCCGATTCGACCATCGTGGTCCTCAGACACTGTATGCACGAGTATGTGTGAGTGAATATTAGTTTGTTCATATGTACGTATATAATGTGTTTCTAAATATTACATATAGGATCCTCTTTAAATACCCGTCGTTGTTTAGAGGATATTCAGAGCACAAGACAGAAATTGTTTGTTTAAATTAAAATAAGTATCAATGGGGATATTTATATTAATTTATGAATGTAATCATTATGATACAATATATGGATATTTATTAATTGTTAATACATTAATCATGTTCCTTTGTTATACACGTTCATCTGAATGTGGCTAGAGACTCACTAAGAAAAATCTGAGCCAATGTTTACGCTATTCGAAGGTTCAAAGTACTAATCACCATAGTATGTTAACATGTCTCGTAGTGAACACACGTCTTTTCTACATTAAATTCCATATTCCAAATAGCACTGATAACTTTCTCACTTGGACATTATAGACAAAACATGTTACATATGTCTGTATTAAATAGGCTATGCTGTGCTCTGAACCCTCTTAACTAAAATCATATCAGACGTACTATCATAAGTTTCCACAACTCTCAACACTCCTGGACATGTCTGACCATCGACACGGCTATATAAATGTTTAAATTTTTATCGTTTTTCATTGCACATATCATTAGAATTTGAGTTTCTAAACCTGGTGATTACTCCCTATGTGTAAACACCTATTCTTTGGGGGATCAAATTAAATATGTATCGATGTTTCCACAACTGTGTTAACAACTGGTAAATGGCAAATTTAATAAAACTATATTTGGCAATGCCATATTTCAATATTCATCTGCTGTATTAACTACACTGAAGTAATATTGCCCAGACAGATAATACTTTCATATTAACCCCACCGTTTCTCAAAGTAAGATAAACACAAAAACTTGTTAACAACCAACCATATCAGCTGCTGGGATTGTCTGACTGTAACAGCCAATTATATCACTAGATATAAGTTTGATTTTGTCACGCCAATCATTCGCCTTTTTTAAATTGTATGTAGGACTATTCACTACCGATAAAGTAATTATCGAGAAAAGGTAGGGTAGTGAGGATTATTGAATTAATTATATACGCTATAAAGGTAAAAATATTAAAAAAGGTAAATAACCCCTGTGCTAGAAAATTCCACTTTTACAACATTTAGGGGCAGACATTGCGAAGATCACACGTATCGAGGTGCACCGAGAAGTATGAAAAGGAGTCCCTTGAGTAGTTTTAGAGGTCTTATAAACGTTTGATACTTATCCTCGTGGGATCAAACTGACCTGAATAGTTGAGCAGTGGTGTACTTATAGAGCGGCGTCATGGCGACTCCAGTGACGTCCCAGAACCTGACGGAGCCGTCTTCGTGGCCAGTCAGCAACAGTTGGCGCTCGCTGATCTCTGGGTTTTCTGCAGACCCCCCGGAAATCGGCCATGGACTCTCCGAGTATAAGTTCTCGCTTTGTTGTTGACCTACAAAAGATAAAACTGTTAATGATGTTCTAAAATCACAAAGTAACTTTTGGAACATCAAAGTTTTGTGGTTATTAAGTTTCACCAACGAAAAACCTTTGACCACACCAGATATTTATATCGTTTATCGGCGTACGGACGCCGTCGTCCAGACACAATATTTTATTATTATGTCTAGATTTCGTTAGGCCGATAGGTTAGCCTACATTTATGTTAGGTGTCAAGTTCAGGTAAAGAATTAAGTCTATAACAAAATGTTTTGTTTTATTAAACCATTATGTAATGTTAGGGTAAGTAATTACAGTCCTTTAAAGAACACATAAATATAATCATGTATTATGTACTAAAAGGCATTGGATTTAGTTCAACTAGGCCATCAGCATATAGCGAGTGTTAGATGCGATGCTGATGAATGCGATTGCTTTTATTATGTGAACCTTGTCCGTCCGTCTGTTATACAACTTTCAACTCAAGAACCGTAAGAGCTAGAGGCTCGCGGTCAACGCCATTCGACTCAGCATAGTCGATATACTCCCGAAATTACCATGACCTTTGACCTCTGACCTCAAGGTCACGTGATACCATATTTTCGAACTCTAAGATTTACGGCAATTCATGGCCGTTTCTCACTTGTTGTTATATAAAACATCTGGTTGCGGGCATTTCCTATGGGTGACTGTATGGTGGTGTAAGATGTACGTAGCACGCACCTGCGGCGACGATGTTGTCGTAGACGCTGCTGGCGACGTTGTCGACGAGCTGCGCGGTGGTGACGGCGGACGCGTGGATGGACACGAGGTAGGGCAGGCGCAGCGGCCGCCAGCGGGCGTCGCACAGGTCGATCACCACCAGCTCCTCCTCCGCTAGCACCACCTGGATAATAAAACATGGATAAATTATACACTAGCTATGTCCAGCGGTTTCGCTCGCGTAAAAGTCAAAAGAAAAATTGCCTTACTAAAATAACCTAACTAAGGTTTATTATTTTTGATATAAGATTTTGCCCATGTTACTCAGTGATAAAGTGATAATATAGCTTTCGGATGGTGAAAGAATTTTTAAATCAGTTGAGTAATTTTTGAGTTAAGTGCTTGCAAACAAACAAAAATAGTAAATCTTTATATTATTAGAAATATCGGGAATGCTTCAATATAATAAGGCAAGCGTTTGACTGTTTTATACCAGACTGTAATATAGTAATATATTTTTTATACAATTGATGCAGTAAAAGAAAAAGTAGGAAATGCATTACTTTGCTTTGAGTTATTTTAAATCTATGTATGAAAATGTATAGCATGCATAGCGATGAGATGGTTTGTTTTAGTATAAGTATAAAATGCCTTATTTCCTTCGTAGATTTAATTTCAAGCCAGAGATTTTTATTAATAACACATTTGTATATCTCTAAAGAGAAGACAGAGCTGTATTATTCTCAAATAACATCAGTTTCATTTTACAACTCTCATAATAGGAGACTACTCGTTGACATTTATCAGACATATTTCAACACGCCGCGCGCCGTGCTCCTACTTAGAATGTACAATAATATGTTTTTATACGCAACTTCACGATTGGCAGCAAATACAAACTCAAACTCATATCACTAGAAGCAGTTTATAGTCAGTCTAAACTTTAAGACGGAAGAAATAAGTTGAGAAATATAAGAGTAGCAGTATGTGGTACTGACCAGTGAGGCAGCGAGCTGGTTGACAGTCTGCAGCAGCATGGTGGCGGGAGAGTCGGGCCGTGCCTCCTGCAGCGGGGCGCCGTCCGGCGGGACCGGTGTTGTCGTCACGAAGTCGATCACCTGACACACACACAGACATTATTGGTCTCACATACATCTCTTTATTAATGCCTAATTATACCAGATAAGACGTGTAAATAAAAATAATGAAACATAAGTTAAACGAAAACTATGACAAGAAACAAATTTTTTTTTATAATTGGACCCTGTTGTGCAGGTATGATCCAATCCACAAAAACATAAATAAAAGTAATGCTGATTTGAAACATAAGTTCATTTTTATTGTGAGTGTTATGCTACCACATCATGTTATGCATATAGTTTTATAAATAATTGAATATAGATTTTTGCATTACTGGATGTTTATTCAAAAGACCTTCATACTTATAGATAAATTAAAAAAGGAACCCCTGGATCATTTCTGCACAACACGGTCCAATTGTATTTTAATGTTTTTAACAATTTAAATTGTATTATTTTGCAAAATATTTGTCTCCACTTATTTAATACATTTAACATTAATTATGGAGTGGTTGGGTTGTGTAATAATTAATTAAGTAGATTAATTTAACCATCGGACAAACAGACAAATAGAACAGCGCCACAGGTACGTGGTGGATATACCACGTATACGCACGAAGCGCTTTGTTTCCACTTTCATAATGGGTACCGCGAAGGAGTGGAACTCATTACCTATGTCTGCGTTTCCTAATAAGCACAATCTGGGTGTTTTTAAGTCGCAAGTGAGAAAGGTATCTTCTAAGCAAGCGTGCTCTATCGTCGACTGCATCGTCACTTAACATCAGGTGAGATCGCGGTCAAACGCGAGTCTATATTACAATATAAAAAAGAATGTGTAGGTAATGCTCAGACTTACTCTGCTTGTAAAGTCGAAGGCGACATGTTTGTCTCCCTGCTGCACAGTCACTGTATACTTGTCCGAGTATGAGGCGCGGGGCATGCCGCCTGGAACGGAAACATATAGATGTAGCTGGTGTATTGCTTATATCAAGATATTATTTAGGCTATGTAGTTAAAAGTATGAGTTGCTTATTTCATTACAAAACCAGGATATTGCTGCTATTTCTTAAGGAGCCGTATTTAATATGGAGCTACTCGGCTGGAGGAGTAACAGCCACCTATAAAAAGTCCTGGTAGAAAACTTGTCTAGTGTTGCTATGATGAGTAGTGTTGTCAGACTACTTAAGACTGTGCCGAGCGTAAGGCAGATAATGACAGAGCTCGTGCGGCGCTTATTCCAATCGGCGCGCGGCCGCCATAGTAAAATTGTATGGAGGATTTGGTGCTTTTTTGATAAATATGTATTTTTATTGTCAACCAATAACTTAAATATTTGGGGCGGACAAACTGTAATATAACTATTTATGTTTCGTTTAAGCTGTAAAATAGGATAGATTTCTACTGTTATAATCTAAAATTACGTAACACGAGCTTACGTTTTTGCATTTTTCGTGCAAATTTACGTAATTTTGTAGGTGAAAATATTAATTATTATATGTTTTTTACACGATGTAATTGTAAGCAAACACATTCATTGTTATGGTAAATGTATATTTTATATTTGTATTAAACAGAAAGTGTTGTTAAACAAACTGTGACCGCCTGTTTCGGCACATTTCGCTCGGCGCAGTCATAAGTAAGCGTTGTTATTTCTGCAGAGACCCATCATGATACTTATTTTTGCACTGGCATCACTGTAACTTCTTTTGCGAAAGATCGACAATTCATGATTCTGTTATTATTTTATCATAATCGATCATAGGCTATGATAGCAGTTTATCATTAGGAGGTCTCTATACAGACTACAAATCTAGTGGTATTCAAAAATATAATAATATAAGCGCCAACTTAACCTACGGGATCATTGCTGCTGACGCAAAACATGTCGGCATACATACCTGCATAAATAGTGATTTCATCGCCATCAATGCTGGTCCTATTGAGGATCTTGGAGATGGCCTTGCAGGGGTAGGGTCCGTACGGTGTGATGGGCTCCTTGAGCGGACGATCACTGGCCGCGCCCGCCACCTCCCACGTCACGTATGAGCCGTCGTTGTGTGATGACGTGAAGTGCTCGCCTGCAACATACGTTGACGGGTTTGTGAGATTTATTTTAGAAGTTAAGAATAATATGTCGAACTGGTGCTACGGTGGAAAGTGATAATGATACTTTTACAGATTGGTTTTGAACAATATGGTAAGTGTATATATACGATACCTAATGTTGAGTTTAAGAGCGAACTTACAAAAAGAATAATTACGATATTGTGATATGATATAATATTTCTACACGTAAAATTCGTACATCATTGGACGCAAATTATTAGCTAGATTTTAGATATTGATTTTTGTTATTAAATGCTGTGGAGGCATTTTTATTATAATCAATAGTTATTGTACCCAAGTTCTTTTTTTATATGAGATTTTTTATACAAAGGCAAGAAAGCAATAAGTTAGACGTACCCTCATCATTCCAGCACAAGCTCTCCAGCTGTTGGTTGGACACAAAGGTGTGTGTGGGCGCAGCGGCGACGCGGTCCCATAGCACCACCAGCCCGCGGTTGTAACCCACGAGCAGGCGGCTCGGGACCTTTGGGTGCTCGCACATCGCTTCCACCGCGCCGGGGTTCACTTTGAAATCTTCTGGACAACTGAAATAAGATAATAAAAGAATAAGTATTATATTTTCTTATTAATTGATATAAATAGTATATAGAATATAAATAGTGCATTATAGTTCGCTGTATAGGTGAAAGAGAATATTGTCTTACGTTTATGGAAATGTTATTAATTGAAAATAAACTACTTTATGCAGGTTTTATCGCGTTGTTTATTTAACACTTTATTACATTATTTTGAAACTGTTACACTACTGCTATTGAACTTTAACACTTTTTAGGGTAATTAAATTATATATAATATAATAATAATATAATATTCTATAACATACACACAACACCAAAAACTATTTATATTTAAGTTTACACTTTCCTCGACGTTTGGTTGCTTTTCAGCAGCTATGTTCACGGAGAGACTAAGATTGTATTCTTCCGTCTTAGTCTGCAGTGAAAGATAACCTCGTGAGGAAACCTGCACTGGGCAAGCATGGCCAACCTAGCTCTTTTCACACTGATAAGGCTCGTGCCCATCAGTTTTTATATATAAGCCTCATATTATTATTATTTATTACTAGCAATTTGGGTTACAAATCTAGCTAAGTTAGAATGCTTGTTTAAGTGGGTTCACATCTGTAGTGCAATCGATGGGATTCGAACCCACGCACTGATGATCGCAAGATCAGTGCTTTCATTGAGCAAACGCTGCTAAACTGTTACACTCAGCAACGTAAGAATGTGAAAATTAAAAAGTATTTTATGAATTTAAAATAGAACTGTGATTAAATCAACTACTTTTACATTTATTATAGATATCTGTTCACCGACTTAATTATGTTGCTGACTACTACGTGTTAATCTAGTAAGTAAGTATCGGAGCCTTGCATTCCTCCCGTTCTCTTAAGGTATTACTTAGTATACAACAGTTTGGCATTGTTAACTGTATAAGTATATACACTGTAGGCATACATGCACTGTATATCCTGAAACAATATGACTACAACATTGCGTCACTTCCATTGTTTTCTCTATAAATAAAATTATCGTAATAGAGAATAATCATTGGATCACGACTATATTTTAAGCATTTTAACTTAGCTGAAGGGTTTAACAAGCATAATAGTAATTTGAAGCACAGATGTTATTGTTTCAGCGCTATGCCTGCCTAGCGACTAGCATAAATGTGACTTGTCACTATATTTAGTTTAATATGACCTGAACAAATAAATTATTTATGTCATTTTATTTATTTTCGTTTGTTTGAGATTAAGCTCCGTATCGCGTGACACTTAATACACTTTAAACAATGAACACAAATAACATCTACTCCAAAAAAACATTTAATTTCGTAGATGACACATGTTTTGTCTCGTGTGGGATTCAAACCCGGAATTTTCAACGTACTGGCAGTGGCGAGGCTACTACTTACCACTACGCTTTACCCGCAGCCTAAATTAAAAACAAATGTTAGTAATCGTATTCTTTGATTAGAGATTTTTTACTTTACGCTAGTTTTCTGTAGGAGGGTGGTATTACATTATTTAGTAACAGCGAATTCTTCCACTTTTAGAATCTTCGATATTTGCGTGACAAGACAGAAGGCTAAGGAAAAGATGGATGGACTGTGTCAGGATGGATATGAATAGGAAAGGGGTAAATTATTAGATAATAATAATAATATTTTCCACATACACATAACACCATCTAGCCCAAACTAAGCAGGGCTTGTACTATGAGTACTAGACAATGGATAAACATACATATTATATACTTTTTTTTTGTAAATACGTACATATTATACATAGAAACACCCAGACCAAGACAAACATCCATGTTCATGCACACAAATATTTGACTTGTGCGGGAATCGAGCCCGCGACCTCAGGCGTTGCAATCGGTTATACTAACCACTACGCCATCGACGCCGACAATGATGACGGGTGACAGAGAAGTATGGAAGCGAAGGACATACTGCGCCGACCCCAAATAAATTGGGACCAGGGCAAGAGGATGATGAATGCTCGTACTATCATCGACTTGAGCGAACGTTGACCATTTCAGAAAAAATTTCGCTTGCACGTTTTGACTTTAAATGACTCCGCCCTCCGCCCGACCAAGTGTTGGCCTGCTATGCGATTTTAACCTTAGGAGTGGTCATCCGTCGCTTAAGTCGATAGTACCTACGTAGCTAGTTTGTGTAATCTACAATATAGATGATCTAGCAAACTTGAATGCTACATAGTTAGCATTTAATTTATCATCTCATTCAGTGCAACTGAGTTGCAAGTGGCTAACAGGAAGAGTAAGTATTTAAGATGGTATAGCTGAACAAGCAAACAATATAAAACTAAACTAATAGCATCCTGTTATACTGTACAGTGGGGAATAAGTAATGTATTTGATTAGGTCATCGCCAGATATCAGCGCCCGTACCAGCTTTTTGACCGGGGAAGTACGACTACAGAAGATCGTATAGAAATAGTCTTGATTCTGCTTTTATACAACTGGCATCTTAAGCGCCGACTTCAAGAGCCCCATGGGTTCTAATGCCTATTGGATGACTCGTTTACACTTAAATAAATCAACCAATTTTGACGTCTATGGTCATGGATACTCCACACCCACTATTTGCCTTTCGTCGGCACTCCTGTCAGGCATACGGCCCTCATGATGATAAGAAGTTATCGTAGTCAAATGTTGCCCTTGTGGAAGTTTATGAATTAGAATTATGCCTGGCACATAGGTGCTGGTGAATTATTTGCCAATACAGCCAACCCACTGGTTTATAAGGTTTGATATAAACATATAAGTTTGTTAAAACATTTGATAATAAATCAAGCGTAAAACGTCCACCTATTTGAAGTACGTACAAAAATAGATAAGGCCTAGATTTATATTCATTTTTATCCAGATATGCGTTTCAGTCAGCTTCACGAGGGTCAAACCGAGGTCTGGGTCAGGATGACTGGACCAAGAGAGATTTTTGAAGTTTGAGCAATACCAAGTTTTAGTACCTATTTGGTACTATTTGGTACCAGACATCAAATAATTGGTACCTCGCTAAAGAGGGAAAACTATTACGAGGAAAGTGGTCAGCCATTCTGACTTCAGAATGGCTGGACCAAGTCGGCTGCACCTAGTTGTAGGTGTTATAACTAGTTCATCTTTTCATTAAAATTTAGTACCTCATTGGTACCTCCACATATGTTTTTCTTAGATTAAATATTACGTATATTTATTAATTGATTGACACATTAAATATTTTTACATATAAATAACAGTGTGTATACATTTTGTTTTTACTAATTGTGATTCTACTTGACATGTCGTCGTAACATTGCCATTTGGACCCTCTGCGGCAATGTGATTTGTAATGTGCCACGCCTTTCGGAGTCGGAGGTGGCACAAATTCTATAACAGACAAAAGGTGGTACTCTATTCCTTTTAATGTTATATTTTTAGGTAAATCATGAATGCAAATTTCGACGTCTATTATCGAGTTTATCTGCAAACGGTGTAATCGAACCATTTCTCAACAAAGTTACCTTAATCATTTGTTTTCCTATCTTTGTTTTTTGCTGTTTTTTCTTTGTAGCTAAATCTCTCCAGTTTTCTATCAATGAAGGCGAATCAGAAAAAGACAGATTCATCAGTTTTTAGTAGTAGTTTTTATCAATTTATTTTTGGACAAAGAAAATACATTTACGAAAATATTTTTTTATACACATATATGTTTTAATATTACATGTAATACACATTAATCTTTGATGGCATTTGAAAAACTGATCTTATTAGGGTTCCGTAACCGAAGGGTGCTAAACGGAACCTTATTATTAAACCTCCGCTGTTCGTCCATCTGTCTGTCAGCGGGCTGTATCTCATGAACCGTAATAAGTAAACAGTAGAAATTTTCACAGATTGTGTATTTCTGTTCAAAAAATAATGAAAATAAAATAAAATATAGAACGAAAGTAGGTCCCCATACAAAAATCGTGTTGTTTTTAAACAAGTTTTTTTTTTTAAACAAGTGGTAAAAGTTTGATCGTTGTAAGTGACTAGTTCGATTTCAGGTTTGGTCCCATAGTAGAAGTTGTTCATAATGATGAGTACAATGACCCCTTATGAGGATTAAAACGATTAAAATGTTACCCTGTATAGTGTTAATTTATATTGTACAGTGGTACGGAACCAATCGTGTGCGAGTCCTACTCGCACCTGCCCAGTTTTTTGAAACCAGTAGGTACTTTATAACGCAACTGAATATGTTTAAAATAAATAAATGGGAATCTATAAATATAACAAAAAAAATCAGCCAGCCAAATTTAAGGGTGTAGTACAGACCATCAGACTGAACAGTTTTCTCCATGGGACCAACATCGTAATCACGAAAAACCCTGTATATGCAAAACTTCTTGTAGGTGTAACTTATTTTTGGCTTATCGAAAAAATCGAAGAAAAACATATGTGGAGGTTCCAATGAGGTACTAAATTTTAATGAAAAGATGAACTAATTATAACGCCTACAACTAGGTGAAATCAACGTGCTCCAGATTACATGCAAAATTTCTTCTAGATGTAACTTTTTTTTGGCTTATCAAAAAAATTTGAGAAAAACATATGTTGAGGTACCAATGAGGTACCAAATTTTAATGAAAAGACGAACTAGTTATAACACCTACAACTAGGTGCAGCCGACTTGGTCCAGCCATTCTGAAGTCAGAATGGCTGGCCACTTTCCTCGTAATAGTTTTCCTCTATAGCGAGGTACCAATTATTTGATGTCTGGTACCAAATAGTACCAAATAGGTACTAAAACTTGGTATTGCTCAAACTTCAAAAATCTCTTTTGGTCCAGTCATCCTGACCCAGACAAACCGAGGCCAAAAGGTGTAGTACTTAATGATTTCACTTACTTTTGCATAACAACATCCTGGTATATCACATCTTCGGTGACGGCGAACGTGTTAAGATCCAGATTGTATATGTTGCCCCCCTCGGTGCCGATCAGTAGGTTCTTGCCAGAGGACTCGACGCACAGGGCCGAGATCTTCTTGTTCTTCCCCTCGAATATGTATGTCTTCAGCTCCACCAGGGATTTCTCGTTTATCTCCCATAAGTGGAGGCTGTTGTCGTCAGATAGGGATACTAGTCGGCCTGTTCCTGTAATATAGATCGAAAATTGGTTAATAACGAAACGCACTCATATATGTATGTAAACATTTTGGGTGGTTATTTTTATTTTAGGGTTTATAGTTAGTAAAGGGCCGGGCAGTGTTTTCTTTTAGAAGAAGATTAATAATGATTTATTAATATTATTTAAGAATGATTATCAGGCTGCTTAAAGAAGAGCTGTGCTATCTAACAGAAATCCAATGTGTTTATTGGTGTTTACGCTGACGGTGTGAGTGATACTACAGATGTTGCAAGCATTCACAGGCTACGATATCCGTCCTCTATCAGGCGGGCCACATGCATGTTTGCCACTTAAATTAAATCAGCAGTTCCTGACCAGTCTTAGTGAAAGTTCAAATCGATGTGGTTAGTTTTACATCTTAATTAAATTTTAATGATTATTTTCGGTGGACATACATATGTTTACAGTTCAAACGAGGTACACGATCGTCGCCGTAATGTTTCGGGTTAGATTTCCACGCCGTAAAATTTTTGCCTCCTATTACGTAGAACCGCTTTCCTCAGAGCGCAAAGAGATGTCACAATTTATTTCCAGAAGGGCACAAATTACATAGCGACATAAATTAAACAATATCCCAAAATAATACGTTATCATAACGCGCTGGTGACTAAACGGTTCACAGCGAGCGATGCGTGGGCGCACAACCAGAAACGCTCCAATAAACGGAACCCTAATAAAAAATGTGTGTTTATTTGTAACTGTTTATGTTGAATCATATTATTAACTCTACACTATATCTATTAATAATAATTTATTGTGTTTTTATAGGAACTGTTATGTTTACAACGGTGAGTTTACGTAGCGTTTTATTTGGAAAATCGATCTAAACATTCTTAATATTGTTTATAAGTTTCGATTTATTTCTACATGTGTTTCGCATCATTTTCTAATTAGGTAAATAGAAAGTTTAGAGTTGTTAAGGACAGTGTACGCTTGCGTGCCCGATTGTCAGTCGCGTTCGGTTCAATTTAGAGTTTTGTGTTAGATGTTAGAAAGAGACTAAAAGTGTTAATGTTGTAAGTTAGTTTTTTGTGTGATAATGATAAACAATTATTCCGGATTTTTCTGTTCTTTGTGACTATTGTTTGAATGATTACAGGCTCCCGTCATATAGATATTATAGCTATCATAGCCTTAAAAAAGCCGTCGTAAATCTTAAAATTGGACATTTTAAGTCTTATTGCTAACTGTAGTAGGTAGTCTTTTACTAATATGAAACGACACTGCCCAATTCAGCAAACGAACAAGAGACTCTTGATCGTGAATAAACGCAAACTTATGCGACAAAGATAAGCTTTCCTTTGCCTATGCTTGTTGTAAGAAAGTGACGCAGATACAAGAACCAGGGTAGTAATGTCTCACTTATATGATGCATGTGTGAAAGAATGGCAGATTTTAAATGTTTGTTACTAAATCATGAACGAATCTGTATGAAACCTTGCACATAGGTAGCTCATGTCTCTTACCCTAACATACCTGTATAATACACCTGAATCAACAGATAGGATACACATATCCCAGTTAATGTTCCCGTGAGGCTCACGCGAGCAACATCGCAGGCAAAAGCTAATTAATTATAATTTTAGAGTGTGACTTCAAACATTCCACTCATGGAGGCCAGAAAGTCATTTAATATGAGGACAACGCGCGTATTCTTGGGTTTAATTTATTTTGCATGCCAAGTGCTGATTACGTATTAAAATTATTCGATTTCTGTTCAGAGTAACTCAAAATGCGGTTTTAAATACAATACTATTTGGTTGTCTGGTTGATGTTGCAGAGAAAGCGACTGCTGTGCATGGTCTTGGGTTCAATTCTTGCGTCAGGCAAAGTGATAATAGTTTTTTTAATGAAATAATGAAATAATCTGGGATGCGATGCGGGATGTGGCCGTGTCGGATAGACGTGCTCCTTCTTTCTCGGGACAAACAAAAAGAAAGGTGACTCCAGAGTTCCGAGTTTCACTAATAAAGCCCTAGCAGAAAATCTCGCCAATTCTGTTTGAATCAGGATTCAAAACAGAGTCCTCTCGATCGATCATAAACATACCAGGTCGACCCAAAAAAAGAAAGGTTAAAGCAATATAATGACTCATCTATGACGATATGATCTACGTGGCAAGTAGATAGATCAGGTGAAAGAAAAGTAAAATTTACGTCGTTCGAAGAATAGAGACATGAAAGAGGCACCACCGACAATAGTAAGTGTTTAATATGGTCTACAGCTATTCAAGGTGAAGTAGCTCACCAGGTATGAAGTGTATCTGTGTGACGCTGCAGTCGGAGTTGGTGTGCTGTCCATAGAGCTCGACGCCGGGTCTGCCGTAGACCTTGAGGGCGCCGGTGGCAGTGCCCAGCGCCACCACCCTGAGGAGTGGGTCCCAGGCCAGTGCTGATGCTCTGTGAGGGAAGCCGTGTTGGACTGTCTGTGGACAAAACAAACGGTATATAAGTAATTGCATAGATCTAATCCTAACTAATATTATGAACGGATGTCTGTGAACTGCACGGATGGCGTAGTGGTTTAAGTGGTCGCCTCGCCACTGCCACTGCGCCGATTGTTGTGGGTTCGAATCCCACACGGGACAAAACTTTGTGTGATCCACATAATATGCTTGTTCCGACTCTGGGTGTTCTTTGTGTCCGTTGTTGTGTGTCCGAATGTGTGCAAAATCCCCCTCGACACAGGAATTATTCCTAGTGCGCGAGTTGTCTTTTTTACAAGGAAAGCAGAACTAAAAAACAAAAGAAAATGTGAATGTGAGTTTTTGTGTTTATTACGTTTCACGCCGTAACTACTCGACCGATCATCATAAAATTTCACATACACGTTGTCAGGGGAAAAGAAAAGGATATAGGGTACCCTTTATAAAAGAAGTACTGTTACAAACCTAACCTACATTTACGCGTACGAAGCCGCGGGCAAAGTCTAGTTTATCATAAACTCGTTGTAGTGAAGCTTTAAAAAGATTTAAATCGCAGATACTATAGGTAAAATTTGCTAGAACAATTTTAATTTAAGGTATATTTTTGTGTTTGGTCAAAGTGAATTTACGAATGAGGTCCTCAGTCCTCTAAGATTGGAAATTTACAGTGATGTTTTACTATTGGCGATAGATTAGGTCTAAAAGCTGCAATACGTTAAAAACTTTGACTAATTGTAATAGTTTAATTTGTATTTACTTGTGCCCCTATATACAAAGTTATGTTTAAATAATCCTTCAACTTAACCGAAGTGTTGGTTTATGTAATTACTAGCTATGTCAACCCTGCGGTTTCACACCACTCCCCTCCTAAGAGTCGTAGCTCTTATTGCTATAGTAGCGTATAATGTGTAAGTAGAACATAAAACAGGCAGACAGAATTTTCAAATGTGACTGGTAGCTAAGAGATTCAAACAAACACAAACAAAGTTTTCAGCTGTGTGTGTTTGGCTCAATGAAGCTTCATATATTATGAATTCTTCATTCTAAATACTTCATTTCTATCAACAATGCGAGTATTTACGGAAGTTATGAGAAAAACAGTTATGTCTATAACCTACATATGAGTCATGAAATGATTGAATTAGCTGTAACTTGGCGGCAATCCATTGTAAAATGATTTCTGTGGGCGGTTGGTATGTCGGTATCCGTAGTATCCCCACATCCGTATAGATGACATGACAGATGTGTGAAATCTGCTAACTCATAAAGCGTCTGCATGGTGGACTACGACTTAGGAGGTAGACTATGACATGGTTTACCACGTGCGTAGAAGGGTTAGCCCTTCTCATATTAAACGGGCAGTGGGACCGTTTATAAACATATATTTTTATTTATACCTATTTAGCGTTCGAAAAGTTGTGCATTACATATTATTGCCAGCGGCATGGACAATAATCTGGCATAATTACCTTATAACGATACCTTCGAAGCTAAGGTGTTATAAATTTATATATAGCGATAAACTTGCATGTTTGAGAGTGCTGCATGTTCTCAAAATTTGTGAAGTTCATGGTGGTCTATGGCCTAAATCTACTTAGACGAAGCTCGTGCCCAATTTTTGAAAGTTTATAAAAAGTGCTAATAATATTACTATATTACATACCTACAAGCTCTCTTAAAGGAACGCCAGTGTACGGGACAAATTACATGGTCAATGTGAATAAGCGGCTAATTAAGTGATATAATGGGCTTTTTGTAAACGAATTGACACTTAGTACCTAATGTGCGTATACAATGGGATGACGTCACAGTACGTGCGGTGTACTGACTCATACACCAGTATAAATACTCGGTTTAATGAGTATTTGATAGCTAGATAGACTGGCAAGTGCTGTTATATTAAATTGGTTATACATACAGGCACTTCAACGCTGACATTAAAAAAATGCACCATAGGATCTTTGCATTTTAGCTAGCTTAAACTATCACTAAGCAGAAATCACGTTGATTCGGGGTACAGCTTGAAACGAGGACAAATTAAAATACGTTTTTGGATTTATAAATAAGATAAGAATATAAGATCGTCTTGGAGATGTAACATTTGCAACTATGCCTAATCCTTTGAAATCTCAAACGATTAGGCATAGTCGCCCACTGCTACAGTCCCTAATTTCCAGATCTGTTTATAGTTTTGTTTCCCATTACGTACGAGATAACTTAACTAGTGAAACGTAGTGTCATACACTCTACCACCTTATATTGCAACTCTTAGGAACATCTGAACACGTTAAGTGCATTGCTATAATTTCATTAATGTCTTATCTTAAGTAACGCTTTAAGCAAAACGTAAACTTAAAAGATTCGCGTTATACACGATAATGATACATGCTGATCAATTGCCCGTAGGTATTCGATCGCCACCATAGACGCCACCGCAAAACACATTTCAAACAAAAAAGCATTTAAAGAGTAACTGTTATCTTTATCTTGATGACCCAATTCTGAATACATTATTTTAGAAAACAAAAGATAAAACCTCTTAAATCTATTAGCTTATCTAAAGCAGACACAACGGTATGTGACTGATTGAGTAATTATTTTTTTAATCGTCGCGTGCGTCTTGTCGATTACATTATAGTCCGACCACGTAGTAATTTGTTACACAGCCACATCTATTAACGAGTATTACTATAAAAATTAATGACACATACTTGTTGATAATAAAAGGGACGTGGGAACGCGCACACTGATTGACATAATGATGTGTGTGATGTTTTGGAGGGGAAACTAAAGACGCCGCTTAGCAATGTTTAATAATAGTTAATAGTTTGATTAAACCTTTAATTAAAAGACTACTCATACTCGGTATTAAGGACAATTTATATTAAACTATATCCATTCATCAAAATCCAGTATATACATATTATATTTCTAGAGTAATAATCACCACTTGTTTTAGCGGTGAAAATCTTTTCGCTATATTTAAAAGTAATTAAGTATGGTATTTAATAAATATTTATCACAGTCTTACATATTAAACCACTAGTGGATTGCCATGATTAGGTATACATAATTACAAACATACATTGTTTTACGCCTATATTCCTGAAGATGTAAGCAGAGGCGTTTTACACCCACATTCCGCCAGCTATGATATTTTAGGACACAGTACGGCACTTTCTGTTGCTACTGGGTAGTTCTTGATAGAAAACCCATTAACAGTCTGCCTGATCCTGAACGCAAACCTGCGACTTCATGCATAGCAATTTCAGCCACTTCAACTGAGGTGCTCATAGCCAGTTGCACTCACTGATCAGTTAACAATTAGCGAGCTTAAGCAACGTTGGGTGCAGTCAGTTTATAGCTGGGGTAGACCCCCCACAAGGTGGACCGACGACCTGGTAAGGGTCGCGGGAAGCGGTTGGATACGGGTGGCCCAAGACCGGTCTGTGTGGAAAACCTTGGGGGAGGCCTATGTCCAGCAGTGGACGTCTTTCGGCTGAGATGATGATGATGATGATGACCGCTTAGTGGTATTTCATCTGAGCGTCTCCGTGCTTTGGAGGGCACGTTAAAAGTTGGTCCCGGTTGTTGTCAAATTGACAGCAGTCGTTAAGCCATGTCAGAGACCTATGAGCGGCTTGAACAACTTTTGACAACAGGTTGGCCACTAACCACGCGAAAAAGAAGAAAGAAGCCACTTCAACTGCACCACCAAGGCAGGCGCTGACATTAATAGCCGTCAATATTTTCTATCGACTAATACACAGAGCTATAATTACGTGTAGCCATTGTTATCGAGGTTTAGACAGTAGATCGTGTAGGCAGCGTGTTATTACTGCGTCATTTGGGACGATGTGAAAGCTAACCCGAATACATATAATAGTCATGGAATTCGAGCGATCGGTTTTAATCTGTAGTAAGTAATTGAGTTTAGGTGTTATTCGTTATAGAACTTAAAAGTATTTCTATATGAGAGTATAGACACTGACTCTAAGGTTATCATTAAGCTCATAATTAGTAGGCTTGCTAGTAGAAGTTGACTATTAAACATTAACTATTGCGTACCATAGGAACATACACTATTTATCAAAAGGATTACATCAAGCAATATATAATGCATCAAAAGTATAAAAAACGAAAATAACAAATCAATAGAAAACGTAACATAATTAATACCATATATTGTAGTTTTTATACTGCAATTAATAATAATAATAACATTCTACCACATACACACAACACCGTCTAGCCCAAACTAAGCAGAGCTTGTACTATGGGTACTAGAAAATGCATAGACATACATATATACTTTATTTTATAATAATAAAAAAAAGTATATATATATATATATAATAAACTACCAAAAAATATACAGAACATTGAAAATATATAACTATTTAAAAGGCGTCTTCATAAACTGCTTGTAGGCAAATGCTACCATTTGCTTCGAGAGTTCTTAGAGGATAAGCATATAGAAAATAGCTACAAGTCTGCCATTTTCAATATTTTTTTCATGCTATGACATTTTATTAAAATTGTATGACAATATGTAATCTTATTTTATAATTGTATGACATTTTATCATTTAATTATCACTTGACATTATTTTGAAATTTCAAGAAATTATTATGACAGCCTGACATTAAGTATTAATATTGCTATTTTAAGATATGTAGTATTATTATTAGTGTTCATTACAATGTCTTTCCTCTCTTTTTTCTTCTTTTGCATGCCTGATGGTTGAATATGGTGAAAGACCAATAATTGTTTTAGCCCATATTCGCAAATGAATAAATGAATTATGAATTATAAATATCTTTAATTATATCTTCAGATAGGACAGCTGACATAAATTAATCATAAGTAAGTAATAAGCCTCTGAAGATATTAATGGAATGTTCTATTTGCTAAGCTTTATTGGAAAACATGTGTCATCCATCTAAATGTTTCAATTACTGAAAATCCTACTAATGTTATAAATGTCAAAGTTTGTGAGGATGGATGATGGATGGATGGATGTTTGTTACTCTTTCATGTAACACTACTGAACAGATTTTATGAAACTTTACAGTATTATTGTTTATACATCAGAATAACATATAGGCTACTAAAAAATCTATCTTAACATATAGTCATTACCGCAAGCGAAGCCGCGCGCAAAATCGGGTAGGATTTAGATTATACAGGTTAAGATTAACATACTACTAACACATGTATTTAAAAACGTAAACAAAGACTATTTAATATGTCGACAAACAATTACGCGGATTGACATAAAAATCTATTTTAAGCAAAAAATATGCGCTGCGATCAAATGCATCTTATTGGTGTTAGTTTAAGGTTGAATTTTGAATAGATTGGTTTAACAACAGTTCACAGTTGATCGACTGTTGATTGAGAACGATAGCGCATTCTTGATCGCAAGCACCGTGACCGACGACCTCGGAGCGACGCTTATCACACCGGTACCGTGTTACCAACTGTGGGAAGAACGCTGACACATACCAGGCAATCCTATAGTGTACAGCAGTTATTTAACAGGTAATAACTTAATTTTACTAGTCTCTACTATTATCTCTATTATTTTTCTCTTACAGCAGCGATAGCTTACTCCTAGAAGAGATACGACTTTGATCCCAAGGCGGGCATCTCTGACTTTTGGAAGTTATGTGCATATTAAATTATAATAGTTAATTATCGTTCCCTTTAACGGTGAAGGAAAACATTGTTAGGAAACCTGCGTAACTGAGAGTTCTGCATAATGCCAATCCGCACTGGACTAGCATGGTGGACAACGGCCTAATACTTCTCACACTGAGAAGAGATCCGTGCCCAGCAGTGGGACAGTTTATTACAGGGCTGATAATTTATTATATACTATCTTCTTTTGAGGAATGATTAACATATAAGGTAGTGTTTATCAAGCCCAAGATGTTAAGGAAATTCGATTCTATCTGATTTGTTCTGAAGGACAGTGTTCGTCCTATATTGTGGTGTTGTGTCATTTAAGTGTAAAACATGTGCCGTTTCTAGGAACAGAAGGCGCCTTGTTAGAAATAGAGCAGTTTCCTTAATTCACTGGGATTTTACCGGGCGTTTGTTTAGTTACAATAATATTTGAGTGGCCTTTGAAGTCAATTACTGAAGAGTCCTTGAGATACAATGGTCTAAGTCTAAAGTACAATGAATTATATACTCCGCTATATAAAAAATATTGTTATTACTACTAAATCTTAATAATTCAACCTGCTATGTCGTTGCTTTGAGCTATACCTAATATTAATTGCAAAGATCTATTACAAGGTACTTAACAAAGATTAAACTCGAAATAACTTCTGGGATGATACTTGTGATAGATGCAACAACAATTTGAACAAGGGATATAAGCGACACCCAGATCTGAAGTAGGTACCTAATTTGTTTTGTTTGTTATTTCGTACAAATGTTTGTCGCGTGTGGGTATATAATCCGTAATTATACTATGGCGAGGTAATGTGACAATGTCTATGCAGTCAATTTGGTAGAGCCATATTTTTCATTCCTGTACCCTCCACTTAAAACTAATACTAATCAGTAATCACGCCATCTTTCCCAAGATTATTTAATGGTCATTTTATACATATTTAACACAAACTCAAAACATTCCCAACCATCCACATTACAAGTCAACACCACGATAAACGATTACTAAAAAAGATCCCTGTGTTTCTCCCACAAGCTCGCCAGGTAGAGCCAAGAGGACCATTTAGAAGGGAATCTCGTTTAGCTACAGTAACTATCTATTGTCCAGTTCCAACACGATCGCATCCACAGGGCATCCACGTGCATTAATACCATGGTATACCGAAAGCTCTTCTGAACCGGTTCTACCGTTACCGGTTATGATGATAATGGATAAAGGACATTATCTCCATAGCATTAAGGATTATATTTGGTTACAACTTTTGTGGATGCTTCGAACTGTGTAGCTTTTTTTGGTGCAGTGCTTCGCTTTGAGGATAGGTATTTTGTAGAGAAACGCCTTGTAAGGTGACTTGTTTAAAACGACGAAATGTTTTACTTGTAAATAAAAGTAGTGAAGCTGCATTCTTCGTTTTAGTTCGATTTGATTTGTTTGTGATTGTGCTTTTCGATTCCCGGGTGCCTTAACATTCTTAATTTATTGCCTTTTAACTAATTTAACCTAACCTGCTTCGGTCGCACGATATTAAATGCCACTGCTATGCATGTGGCACGGGGTACTACTCCTGGGGCTATTAAAATATCATTTAGATTTTCTGTCGAGAACTTTTAATAGCAGTTCCGAGTCTGTAACTGTGTCTCGTGACAACAATAATTTCATTTCACTGGGTACTTAAAATCATATCTGGCAAAATATGGACGTAATAGATCTCTGTCTACTCTTTCGAGGATATAAGCATGAGACTAACTATGTGTGTAATACTGAATCATACCAAAAACGTGTTTATTGGACCATTAACGTCCTCAATGGCTACCCCAGTCACACCCAACTCCCTAGAGTTTATTAACAATAATTACGTAATACACGGCCATAATTTAATTATCTGTCTATCCATCAATAGCTCATTAATGAGGTACAGAGAGGGCGAGACCGCCTCCGTCACCAAGCTGTTTTTTCCGTGCGCGGTGGCGGCGTACAGCATCGTCCGCAAGATAAAGGTCGCCGGCATCACGACCCAGCTGTTGACGGGGCATGGTGGGTTCTCCGGATACTTGACTCGTTTCAAGTGTAAAGAGGACCCAACGTGCGCCTGTGAGCCGGGCGTCGAAGAGACGGTCCAACACCTGTTGATAGACTGCCCTATACATGACAAGGATAGGCTGGAATTGGAAGTGGAGACTGGGGTCAAAATAACAACAGTCAACTTATCCATCTTAATTAAGGATCATGGTAAACAATTTATTAAATATGCACATAGAATAGTAAGAATTGTAAATATTAGAAATAAGGTGTAGTATAGTATCTAAGTTAGGTATTTGCTGATACCAGAACCCTAGATATAAGAAATAGTAAATAAGTTGTAGCATAAGAGAATGTGTACAAATAAAGAAAAGTAGTAATAAGGTAGGATAAGGAAAATAGCATGTAAGAAATGTAAATAATAATTTAAAAATGTAAACTACCTAAACCCTTATTATCCCCCAAGTATGAAAGGAATAGAATGAAATTACGAGGCATAAATGCGAGAACTAGAATGGTACTAGAGGACTGGAATGAGAGCGTGAATAGGTTTTAGTAATATAATAATAGCCCTTTCAGGGCACATGTATAAATAAAATAAAGATTAGGAGCAACAGCTGCCCCTCATTTTCGTAAACAGTAGGCTCTGTCTCTGGCAGAGGAGCAAGAACACCCTATGATGACGGGTGCTAAAAAAAAAAAAAAAAATAGCTCATTAATGTAAATGTCTATGTTCATTCATATTCATGACAGCGGCATTTAATCAATGCTAACTATATGGGCAATTAGAGCGGCGTGTTTGCAGACTAGTATTACCGTCATTTAGCAGCAATTTGGAGGTTCATCTTGGTCACACGGACTGAGGTAAGCAGTATATCGTTTAAAGTCAATCCCTTTTTATATTAAAATGAAAGGAATGTGTTGCATTTTTGGCATTGCAGCAAAGGATGAAAGCGGTTTATTGCTTAGATATAATTTGTAGGCACATTCACAGACCTCATGTTGACACGTTGTCTGTGTGACAGAAAATCCCAATGAAATTTTGCACGATCCGGGAATTGAACCTGTCAGCTTATGTACAGCAGTCATATTATACTACTACTATAGTTATGCCATCGAGGTAATCAGTTACTTAGTTGCATATAGAAACCAATATTCTAACACTAGCGTTACCGTAAACAGAAAATATGTGACGTTTCATTAGGTATCAAAATCCACATCCAGGAGTTAGTGTATGATTGTCACCAACAATTGTACGTGTAACACAATCGCTCGTAAAGCTCTCATATCGCATTAGCCGCGTTTACTGCAATAACCGGCCTAATATGATTGTTCTCACTGCACTGATATGCGCCCACGCACCTTGCATGATGTCACCGCAACGGGTTTGGGCGTTACGTCATTTTTGTGAATTACTCGTGTTTTTATGATGAAGTAATTTAAATGTAATTTACGCGTCCTATATTTGAGTAGCTGTTTGATAAATAAATGTCACTTCGCGTATACCTACTTGAGAATAATCCTACAAACAAACATACTTATTTTGACAATGAGCAGCTATGAATTACTACGATATTTATTTCGTGTCATCAAACCTGACTAGATATGGTGTATTATTATTCAATCACGGCATGCCGTATGCGCTTTTCAGGCAGAAGGACGTTGCTATATGCACGTTGCAGTGTTGGATCGGATAAATTAAATGTCATTATATAAAAATAGATTGATCATCGTAAATCCTTAAAGAAGATACTTATATTATTTTCGAAATATTCGTATAATGTTTACTCGTCGACACCAATAATCGAGCACAACAATGGCATTGAAGAGTAGCCTGAACAATATAGATACTGTATCTACACTTACTTTGTAAAATACAATGTAAACAAGAATCTCTACTGAAATTAACTAAATTAAACATAACATATTGCATATTGCATACCTTTTATAATGAAAATAGAATTAGAACATATTCCCGGGGGCTGCGCTTTTCCGAATACCACTACAACCTGAATGCGGTCACAATAATTAGTTGTTGGTTCGCTAGACTAAATTGAATCTTAGCATTTCACTACAGAGCTGAATGAGTGGAATTTAATTAGTCTAAGTGGCTTTTAGCAGTTTTATTTCATACCGAATAAACAAATGGAAAGAAATATGAAATGAACGCTTTTAATTAGCTGCTCTTGACTTCATTGAGTCATAATATAATCTATGCAGTACTTTAGGTCTGTTCTCATTTTTTTTAAGAAAACTGTAATTATTTAGTGTGTCGGTTTACAAGTATGGTGCAATAATTAGTTCATGAACATTGACCACCACGCTATTAGACAAATGGACAGTGAGTAAAATGCAGGACACTACTGCACTGCATTTTCAATAGTCGGTTTAAGATAAATAGTAGTAGAAATTACTGAAGATCTGGATTCTGGTTAAATATATTCTCAACAAAATTTTTATCAGATACTAAGTGATGAAAACACTAAATATAAGCGATAGTAAATTAAAAGTTGACTAAGTAATACAACATCAGATAAATCTTCGAGAGTACCTGCTTTTATTCATTTAAAAACATTTAGATAACAAAGTAACTCTTTATGAACGTTTATTGGTTAATGAGTTTACTGAAGTATTGACGTTTCAAAACCGACACCTCATGTATGGATTTCAGTATTATAAATACAAAAATAAAAGTTTTCTCTGCTTTTTCCAAACCAAGTGTAACATTTTTTATAAAAATAAACAAGAGCAGGTCAGAAATTATACATCAATTAATCAATCACAGGTCAATACACGACGACCGTGACCATCAAAAAAGTAACAGTGTCGATAACACAAATATATAATTAGCACTCGACAATATTTATGTCGCATGAATCATGTATGTGCACATGCGTGGTAATTACTCACATGAGATTGATGCATTCGCTGAGGGAATCGTACAGCGCTGAACGGTGTGTGTGCGTCATAGTTTACACGTAGTTTTCAAGGTTTTACCGTCACCGTGATGCTTGAGACATCAGTTTCCTTTTGTTGTTAAACAGCGTGAGCGACTACACGTTTGGGAGCTATGGGTGCTGACTCATCGTGATTAGACTGTGTATATGGCTAATATAAGGTAGGTATTAAATCGCCAGTGTATGTCAACTGTTCAATTGAGGTTTAGGACCGATATCTGGCATCAAATAAGGTAAAGCAAATACTGAATAGGTTGATAACGAAACCAAATAGCCCCGGTTAATAAGTTCAAGTACTAAGGTAAAAATCAGTTCTACGTGGTATATGGGATTAGGCGTCAAGTTTATTATTTTGATTGTTTCCACTAATTGCTTTTGTCAAACCCTGCTATGGAAGGAAACATATAATAAGCATAATCTCCTTTCAGAGTGCACAAAGCCGATGCTTTCATAGATTTGAAAATGCCATCTTATTTTGCATAGGATTGTTAATAATCTTCTCCCTAGCCTTTATTATTCCCAAGTCACTTGGGGTCGGCTTTCTAGTCTAACCGGATTTGACTAGATATCAGTTTTTACACGGAGCGGCTGCCACCTGACCTCCGCAACCCGAAGGCTAACGATACCCTAAGGCTAGACCAGTGTCTGGATATTAGAGGGCACTGACTTCCCAATAACGACTGCCATAGATCTTCATGGTATCCGGGACCGAGGGCTTAACGTGCTCTCCGAGGCACGGAGCAGGCGATAATTGTTAATCAATACGAACATAATTTCGAAAAGTCACATATCTTCCGAAAGTCAGAGGTGCGCGACGTAGGTCGAACCCGAGACCCTCTGCATTGTTGTCTGTTGTTCTCCCCATTGAGCTATCGCTGCTGTATAGGATTGTTAATAGTAGTTCATTGTAAACACAAATCAGCTCATGGATTAAGAATGTTCTGGCACGCATTTATTAAAATTGAGCTTCTAATAACTTAGAAGCCTTGTCACTTTTCAAAATTAAAAGAATATGTAGTTTGTTTGGTTGATAGCATCGGAAACTATAGTACTTAATACTTCACACGGTACATGTACGGCTTCAAGAGGAAACGGAAACCTTGTCGACGACGCAGTGCGAATTCATGTGTATATTATAGTGTCAACGACTTTACGTCGAGAATTATATTGCTCTATTTTAGTTTTGGTATATGTATTGACGGGTAACGAGAAGACTAGTGTTATTATCAGAAATTGTATGCCCAACAATGGGTAAATAAACATTGATGATGTGTTAGTTCACAGAATTTTTATAAAAATGGGCAGGTGGTTCTTAGTCCGAATGTGCTTGGAAGTTGTTGCGCGTGTTTGTAGACCGTCTCGCGAGAAATTATTTAAACGTGGTGGTTTATCTAGAGAAAAAGTTATTAATATAATAATAAAGCTTTAGTTTGTTAATCAAACACAGTAATCAAGAATCAATTTAAGGCATCTACTATTTAGGAAAGAAACTTGTCTTTACTGGTTATGGTTTGTCATGATGACGTGTAAAACCATTCTTATTTACATAGAATATTAAATATAAGTATATATATGGATAGAAAAGTTGTAACATAAGTGCAGAATTGTCAAATGCACGTTTCGTGGACGATGATTAACATTTAATAAGCTTTTTCTGGCATCAAATTCTTAGTTTAGCGATTTGACAGTATGCCAATAAACAAATCCGACCGCATATTAAGTGTTTTTGAGATACACAGATTTTTATACGATACCACTTGAGAACAGACGCGGCTCGTAAGACATAATGTAGGTATGTAAAAATGTAAAGGTAGTCTGGTATGTGGGTGATATCTTATAACTACCTACTATTAATAGAACTGGTAGCTTGTTTACGATCGGTTTTTGTTAACTTTGTGATTGGATTGACGAAGAATCGTATTTTCTAGCTGTTGATACGAGATTTCGTCTGTATGGTACGTCTGGAATGCATGCATATATAGTCTGATGTCTACCTATATCCCTAAAGCGTAAGGCAGAGTTGTTTTCCAGAAATTTTTTGCTTGCTATGGTTTTATGTCTCATGCATGCGTAGCAAGCCAATAGCAGTTTACTGGGCGCAGTTCCAAACTCCTTGCTGCAGAATAGAAAACCCCAATAGCAACATAAGCCACTCAATCAATTGCAGAAAGAATAGTGCAATGTGGATGCCTGTTACTAGATGGATACAACATCACGTCAATGGATGGTGGATGCCTCGGTGAAAATCCGTTCGATGCGAGCAGCACAAATCAATCAAATCCTGAAAGATTTATTTGTCGCAGTCAGTATACGGCCAAGACGATGATGATTTCGTTAATCTGTTCGGGGATGAAAGTAGACGCTGTCGCTATAAAAGTAATTTCGTTTGTCCTTATCAGTTACCAATTAACAAATACAGCTTCGCATTTATATAGTGAGGTTAGGTACCATAAAGCAAAGCCTATTACCAGCCGTGGAGCGTAATCATGATTTGTGTTCCATGCTCTGTGATGCGACCATTGCATTGGTATACAATATTAAGTCATTAAACTTTCCAAACGTATCGCCTGCCACAACATCAATAACGATTGACATGAATGAGTGTGACGTCACCTGACGTCAGCCACGCAGAGGTGTCACAGACCAGCGGCTTCCGGACCGACTTCCGGAGTTCATTGTGTGTGTATATATGCGCGGGCGCCGGTCGTTGGGCCCTGATTGAGTGTATTCTTTTACCATAATATGTAATTACTATGTTTAATCTGTAATAATTTACAGATAATTAATCAATTCGCATTTTTGTAGCGTGACGCATATATAACCAAAGGGATAGGCATAAAAATTACACTGATATTTTATCAAATATATACAGAATGTTCCAGAATATGTGAATCAAATTGTAACGGGCGATTCCATAGGTAAGGAACTTTCAAATGTGCTAAATAAACTAAAAAAAAATGACATTTGTGTAAAACTAAACAAACAAGATTTTCTTTGGTGCAAAAAAAATACACCAAAATAATGCTGCGATTTCTACACTACAAATCCTATATTTTGTAGTTTAACAAATCAATCCTTCACAAATAATAATAGTGAAAATAATTAATATTAACCATAAACGAAGCACCTGTAGTTGAAAGTCTGGAAAATGTCGTACCTTTTTTAAAACTTTTTAGTTTTTTATTTTAAACATAAAATAAAATAATTATTTCTTTTTTTTATTTAGCTCATTTGAAAGGTCCAAATCTAAGGAATCTCCCGTTACAATTTGATTCACATATTCTGGGACATCCTGTATAATAACATTACCCTTTTGTTGTCTAGTGATCGCAGGATATACAGGCGTGTATACTCTAAGGATAGAAGTGCTTTACACCCACAATTCACCAGCAATGTTCTTAGATCGCAATCAATAGTGAGTGAGCCTATTGCCGCCTACTAGCCACGTTTCTCACTCCATGTTACTACTGAAAATTTCCTAATAGAAAAACGCACGCGTTCTTCTAGGCTAGGTCTGCCACACTGCCCGCCCCGAAATGCCCCGAAGGATGGTTTCGAATGCGTATAATACACTTTTGCCACTGCACCATATAGCAATAAAAAATCGATTTGCCTTAATCTCCATTACAGTGTAAACAGATACCTTTGATAAATAGTTGATCGATCAAGTTGAACCAACTAGGTATAATCGCAGGTTCAATTAGCCAAGTAATACAGGTAATAGGTGTCGGGCCATATACGGCGACTTCCTCCGCCATGACCGCGTTGAAGGAGCATGCGCTAGCCATTACGTGCGCGTTAGTCACATGCGCCGGCGCTTGACTGTCATTCATCCTTAGTACGAGGGGAAAGTTGTTGATTTGCATGACAGTTTATAAGTGATGAATTGTTATATAATAGAGAGGCTATAGAGCCTAAGCTATACCGCCTGTTATTTAAAGAGGTTAAGCAACTTTGATGCGGGCAAATTTGAGATGTGCGATCATTCATAAAAAAATTGGCTTTTCTGTTTCCACTACCTACATATAAAACAGAATATCATAACATTGAAGTCGTATATTTGCTAAGGGTAGGGCAGAGCATAATATCTACTCACATTTCATCGCCTATGTTTCATGGATATGATTTCTTAAAGTTATTTAGTTTAAGTAATGTAAAGACAGACAAACACCAAAATAACGCTAAAAGAATACCAAAAATCTAATTTCAAATAATTAATGATTACTTAATTAAAGTATTTATATAACGGAATCCATATAAACAATACAAGTTGTAAATAGCCATTCATAAAAGATAATGTTTCTAATTTTCTCAGAAACCTTATGTCTCACACTTGCAAACTGACAAACAATACTAAGCATTTGTAAATAATCCAATAACTTCTGCTTAATACTTCATATAAAATAATAAAGTATTTTCTCGGTAATGCTATTTCTCGGATATACATATGACACAATAAGGCACAGAACTGTGAATCGAACTGCGGATAAGATAGCCGAATGATTGACTACCTTATCACTAACCGGTGATTCAACATCCCGTTGAACCGTGATATCTAGAAATACATTCATCTCTATGAACTAATATACTTATTTACGTGATATTAAGAATCGGAGGTTTACAAGTCTCTTGCATGGGACAGATATCTGTATGATCCACTGATAGTTACTTTGAATTTGGTTAAGGATTGTGTCGGGTATGTTAATATTTCGAAGGTACCTTTAAACACATGAATTAAAACACTTTGCATATTATGACAGTCAAGCGCGCGGCTCATCTACACCTAGATGAGCCGCGCGCTAGCCATAAGCGAGCCATAACCGATTCTCATGGACAAGCTGTATCTTCTTGGTTGATACTTAGTCCCAACGCCAAGGAAACCCTAATGGATATAAGTTTAAGAGAGAAAAAGTAGACCAACAATACCGCGGTTGAGACTAGCGATGTACAAAAGTGCATTTGAATTATATACGAATGAATGGACAAGACTATACCTACATATGTACGTACGTGTGCCTTGAACTGTGCATAGTAGGTATGGCGTATGGCGTTCTTCACAACTAATATTATTCAAATACAATTATTCGCATTAGTGGTTAAGATCGGGCGTGCAACATCAATGGATAGTGAAACTGATAGGTTATAATTAAGACAACCCTCTCGAGTCACACCAATTGCGAAGTAGCCTGACTTTCTAAAGAAATAAAAGCTCGACATAAATTAACAAATGGTAACGCGCATATTACCTTGCGCGTTTAGTATAAAAGATGCACTTGCTCTGCTAAACAAAAGCGTCAGTGTAAATAGATAGTTGCTTCGTAACAGATAAGGTTAGTTAATACAGCGGTGAGGCATGCAGGTGATTGCGATGGCATGCGTGACTCACAATCCATTGACATTCAGCACGGGCCGCGCAGCTTATTGCAGTGGTTTCCTTTGCCACGAGTTTGTTAAGGCAAATGCTATAAACCATAGAGTTCCTTTTACTATTCTGTGTTAGTGTTAAACCTGCTGAGAGCAGTGATCTCGAAAGTAAAAATGCGAAAACGGTAGGGCTGCCAAGTATATTTGGACCAAAAATCGTTAAATTGGGTTAAAATAAATAAATAAAATTAAATCTCTATATTTTAGGCGGGCTGAACAATTTTTATTTTTAGAAATTCTCGCGTGCTACCTACTGAACCTACCACGGTGTTCCCAAGCGAGCTTACCTACCTACCTACTAGGTATTGGACACAACCATGATATTCGCCAAAATATATCGTTTACCCGTCGATCGACGTTTAAGAAGTACGGAATCCCCGTAAAAGTTAAAAATATAATAACTAAAATATTTCAAACTTAACTTCGTAATCCCTACTTGCCGTTCGAGGAACAGTCACGACGTTTTGTCGATATAACTCTTAAATTGTGTATAAATGGAGCAATATATAAATTTCTAGAACTAAATATATACATACATTTTGGTTAACGTAATTCACATAGTTGACTATGAAGTAATGTTTGTTTGTGACAGCTGACCCAGCTAATGAGCTTTTGATAATACGGTCTAATATTTCGTTGGTATATTATTAATTACAAATTCCATAAACAAATTCTTTTACATGTATTTGGTTCGATTACCCGATATACACGCGCTCACAGCCGCTAGTGGGCACATTTTAAAACATTGTTGGATCACAATTTTCCAATTTAGTCTAGGCAACATTTGCTAAATAAAATGCTATGTGCGAGCCACGTAGTCTATCTGACAAACAGACAGACGGCAAGCTATTAATGCATGCAAGAAAGATTTGGCAGTAGTACGTTCGTTTTTATACCATAAAAGTGCCACACAAGCATAGAGCGTAACAGTTTACCATCAGCGAAAGCAGTTAAGCAGTGGATACTTGTAATATCATTGGTAAAGCCTACACGTTGTCACCCATCAAGAAGTAGTTTGATCTTCCTACTTCACAGCATACTTACCAAGTTTGAAGGTTTAAGACAAGATTTTGATATCAAAGAGTCTACGTCGCTATCGTGTTCTATAAAAATCTTACTTAAATATCATTCCTTTCTACAAAAATATATTGTAAAATACACATAAATAAACAAACACCGCAAAACTTTTTTTAAACAATTATTATAATGAAACATGACGGCGACATCACCCAAATAAGGTCGGCGACAATGCAACACACTCAATACGGAGAGACGTCGTGAGCTCGTGCAAGGAGGCGGAGTCCCGTTACTCTTAACATTTGAACCTACATACCATTACCAGCTCCCCATATGCACTTTGGAAAACACCTATCTCCAAACAAATAAAGTTAAAATTTCTGAAGCAAGTGTTGACTTGTTTGTTTTTACATATATGGAGTACTGTATGTGGATATAGTCGACGGTTTAATAAGCTAATCAACACTTAACGGTATAGTATTGTGTTTAATTAATTCTTGAGATGGCAGCCGTTTGGATCCCCTATTAAGACTGCCACACACGGAGTCGAACTTTAAATTTATACAGCGTGTTACGTTACAACGAAATCACATTTAATGGTTGTTTAGTAAAGTAGCTACATGATGAAGAAAAATCTAGACAATAACATGATAATGCAGGGTTTTATATATTAAACTTTATTAAAAATTGCCCAGAACTTTCGAAAACAATTTTTAACATTTCGTAAAGTCTGTCGCAAATTTGTCTATGTAAGATAAGGAGAATATAATAAGGAGAAGAAAACCAAAATAAATTATTTTTCATCATGTAAATTCACCATTTATAGGCATTAAAATTTTTTTCCGGTTTCATTACCGCATAAATCGCCAATCAAATAAATACCGGATCTTTGAATTCTTAGTATCAAGTAACGATAAAAGTTTTATTCAAGCATTAAAACTAAATACAATTTCTATGGAAACGAATGCATGCGAAAGTGAAAATCGATCGTATGCAATGCGATTGTGTTATGCAACGGAAGGAAATGGAGCACGCAGTGTGATCTCGATACTAGCCAGCGGAACGAGGCGCGGTGTCATTGAGAATGCACTGCATACGATACACACATATCTCGATTATCTATATGCTCCTGCTTATATTGTACATAGCTTAAAGTAAGGTAATTGCATGCCTGTATATTCAACAAGGACATGGTACAGCCTTATCACACCCACATTCCGCCAGGCATGCTTTCTTTTTCTTTTAAAAAGACATCTCCCGCACTCGGTACAAATACTGTATCGCGGTGGACTTCATGCATCTCGTGGAAAACCCTGATATTAATACCGCCTAGCAATAAACTCTGCTATTAAAAACAAACTTAGAACGTTTACGTTACTATAAGATCACGAATGCATTCTAGGTATAGTTTATTGTTTAGTAATGTCTCGCCGCCTCGCGATCATGATTGTTATTGCTGTGGACGAGAGATATTGTACTTTTTCGTCAAGACTTCCTCAGTGACAGCACGGAGTCTGGATTTTTCCCCCGGTAGACGGTTATAAGTTCGCCACCAATCACTTCCTAAAAGCACGGTACAGCTACTCTCCTGGGATATAGACGTGAAAATATGAATGTGTATGTTTACGCTTGCCCGCAATTCTTGTATATGATGCTTGTTTGTACACGCTTGTATGTGTGCACGAGCGGGCTGGCTCATTGATGTAATTAAAATTTAAAGAGAGCAATAAAACACGCTGATACTAGAAGCACGCTCATGAATAAACTCGATGCATGTTCGTAGATTGAAATAACTACAGCCGAGCTCTGCATAATAATGTGACAGAATAAAAATCCGTCAGTTGCGAAATAATACGATCGCAATGCATGCAGCAGTAGCGGTCACCATGAGCTGATGTTCTCAGCGGCAGACCTGCTTACATATTGGAAAGTGAACACCAACGCAAAACGCAAATGATCGTAATCGAACTGTTTCCTTTGTACGACACCTGACATCACTGTGATCACTTGCTATGAATAAATCAGAAAATTCTATAGTAGCTTCCCCAATGTTGGCAATCACCGCTTCAACCAAAATGCAGTGGATTAAGTCATCATCACGCTGGTAAATTTATAAATAAGTGGAAAGCATGTACCGTAATAAATTTAAATCCTAAATATCAGTTTGTGAAACAAATTGGAAAGGGGCATGCCAAGACGCCATAGTAATTCGGGCCCACAGTGCACACCTATAAAAGCTAATGACAATAATAGTAAGCAATGCCAATAATTAATTAGCATAAGGAGTGATTTACAAAAACTTGGCATTTTAAATATATCAATTAATCTTAATCTAAAATTTATATTAAATATGTGCTATATCATTTTACACACTATTTTAATTTATTTATGAGTACAATCTATTAGGAATGAAATAAAACAGAAATCATTGCAGTTTTATAGCTTATAGGTAAAAGTCGTCGATATTAACCGCAATAAATAAACACTAACCGTCACAATGGCGTTGCAAAACAAGCAATGATATTGACATTTACGTTTTCCGGCGTCATACAAGTTAGAGATGGTGTTGCCATAATAAACACAAAACCTCGATACATAGATAATAGACATTACTTTCAAGTTAATCAAAGCAATCTTGCAAAGATAAAACTAATAATTATTATTAGGTTTTGTATTACTTTTGTATAAAAAATGAAATGAACGATTATAATAATAATTATATGATATAGCAATGGTAAATTACTGGTTCGAAAATTACTGTCACCATATTTTGTGTAAAGACAACATTTTCACGTTAATGTACTTGCTTCCAAGTTCTATTAATTACATAGTTTAGTCGTTTCCTTGTTTAATATTTTTAGAAAATATTACCGATTTGTACAGAATAATAAATACAAGGGAAAACTAAGATAAATATTAATATATTTTTTAGTATAGCCAATTTCTTGTGCACCTCTGGGCCTAATAATGCCCCTTTGAATGTGTGTTAGGTTCTAAATCACATAAGCAAAACACTTTTCCCAGAAAGTCAACCATAAACATTTTTGCAGATATGGATAGCAAACATTCGCCATAGTAACTCCACTGCCATGATCACGTGACACAGTAGTCGTTAAGTATTCAAACGTTATTGCCGATAAGGAGTACATACATACCTTCGTCAGACACGAGCAGTGATGATATATTACGGAACCTTCGTCTGTAGTGTAGACAGATAATGTAAATAAAATGCGTCGAGTGGTGTTTGAAGACGAAACGAATTTGCTTACACTTCAGTGAGTGATGGACGGAATCTAAGTGAGATATATACGAGTGATTAAAAGTGAGTCGGCCTCCATGGCGTAGTGGTTAGTGTAACCGAATGCCACGCCTAAGATCGCGGGTTCGATTCCCGCACAAGTCAAACATTTGTGTGCATGAACATGGATGTTTGTCTTGGTCTGGGTGTTTCTATGTATAATATGTATGTATTTACAAAAAAAAAAGATATAATTATATTTATCCATTGTCTAGTACCCATAGTACAAGCTCTGCTTAGTTTGGGCTAGACGGTGTTTTGTGTATGTGGTAGAATATTATTATTATTAAAAGGAAGTCCTATTTTTGGAATACCTACAGTGCCATTTGAAGTGTGATGGTACTTTTTGTTGATGTTATAGTACAAGTTACCCAACAAAACTTTGCTACAACTTATATAAGGTGTATAAATTTCGAGTTACATGTATTTTGTATGTCGATAAATTTTATTTATGTGTTCTGATACTTACTTATACAACGTGTATCAATCACGATCTACAATCATTTTGTATATTGATGACATAAAATATTATTCATGAGTGGGCTCCATTCATAGTGGTTCAATGATACCGTATTGATTTACGATGTTACTATTTACTATTCGTAGCTATGTTACCCAAAATATTTAACATTACTTCAACATAAATAGATAGGGAACTGGTGAACTGACTGGAAAGGTAAAATGTTGCCGACTTGAATCTAGTAAATAATCGCCAGTTGAGAAAATTTTCAAATTCGGTATAAAAAGGCGAAGTAGGTCGCAGGAAACTTTTCTACTTAAATATATTAGAGTTGTTGAAACGTCTGCAAGGATCTAATCCTCCCTAGTAAATCGATAAATAGAGAAATTGTAGAGTTGTTCTGCGCAAAGTTTCACCGCTACTTCTACTTTATCTAGACGGACTTTCACTTTGAGCTGGCAACATCTTTTTCTTCCTATTTGTTTGAAGTACAACTGGTAAAGGAAAGGTTTGTTAAGAAGTTTTAAACCGAACATATTTTAACTAGTAGGCATATAGAGTTAATGTTCAGATATTATGCTTATTTTGGGTTTGGAGGTTTGTAGAATGAAAATAAAAGTGAATTAATTTTTGTTAAGGGAATAGGTTAATATTCGTTAACGGAATATACAACCAGAGAAGTGGACTACCAATGATCATTGTGTGCTAGAATACGGTCAAAAGTGGCGACGAAAACCTAAATAGAAAGAATTAAGGTGGCAGTGCCTAATAATCAGAATATCCTTGGCTTGTTGTACTGGGCATAGAAATGTTGCATAACAATAATGTAAAACTCCTATCGCCGCCACGTTGCTAAACGATAGCAAAATAACGCGGAAACACATTTATTCAGCACAAAAACACAAATGCCACATAAATAGAAAACCCAAAAGTATTCGACTATGACAGTAGTCATATTTAAACTTCAAACCAAAATCTCTAATATATAATTCATAATATTTTAAACAACTCATTCAAGTCCTAATATTTAGATGGGATAATACATATTTACACGTATCGCTGCGCATATATGACAGACGCTTACAGCTGATGTCAAAAGTATTTAATGCTATGTTTACTATATTACTCTAGACGATGAGTAGACGGTATTAATGAGCTTCGATTTTATGGAAGGAAGGATTTTATTTTATTACATTATTAACTTTAAAGCTTTAATACGTACTTATTTGATGACTGTTATTATAATACCTTACTATTCTTTGTGGCATATGCATTAAAAAATCATTTCATTTTTATAAATTTTTATTTCTACTAAGCTGGCAAGCAAACCTTTCGCCTTCAGACCAATTAATCTTGTTAAGGAGCACCGCAGGAATATATCTTGGAAGCGTTTTTTTGTAAAGAATTCAGCTAGCCAGCTTCAGTTTACGCGAAAACCCGGGTTTAAGTAGAAACACCGATCTAACTCTACTAAACTAATAACTACACGTAACCTGTAGTTTTGTAAGTCGTTATTGACAAAGCATCAAACTCACATCATCACAAAAACCAGAAATGGTCCCAAGGCTGAAAATATCGTAATGTTTTCCTTCTACTTCTGCTATGGACCAAATTTCTCCGTTAACCAAAACAAACATTAAAGGAAAGATCTTCATAATCCATGAATAAAATTACGTCGTATTTGAAAGAGAGAGTTCCTTTAATTACGTTTCACACGTTTTGGATTCTCTCACATACATTAATTTTAATGTCACAGTTTTACGAGGCTTGATTACCATAAGAAAGAGAGTATATGGCAGCATTTACCCTCGTAGTTTTGTATTAAAATGCACAGAGTTGCGTGCTTAGTTCTCGGTCATTTGCATGTTAAGAGGGCCACGATACGAACAAGAGTTATCTTAAGCATACACTATGTTTGCCTTTATGGCACTGTAGCATATGTGTAAGCGCAACTGTTCGTCGAATAATTAAGGTTTATTATTTAGAATGGACAAAATATTTTTGGGCTTTCATGTCAAAATGCTTGAACTGGTACTGGACAAAATCCTTATTCATTTTCTATAAATAAAATTAGAGGATTCACGGTCAGTGATCTCAAAATATACATACACGCCTGGTCCCCTCGCAAGGGTGAGCAGAGACTACGGATTTTACCTTGTTAATCTTAAAATATCATAAGTATTATTCATACCTAACTAGATTTTGTCCGCGGCTTCGCCCGTATTGATGTAGATTTTGGCAATCAAAATCTATTACTCGGAAACAGTCCTTTTTTTTCTGGATGCAAGGTACACCCTTTGTTTCTTTTTTGTACCCCTGACAACGTGTATATAAAATTTCATGATGCTCAGTCGAGTAGTTAAGGCGTGAAAGCATAACAAAAAAACATTATAAAACAAACTCACATTCGCATTTATACTATTAGTAAGGAAGAGAAGAGTTAAATCACTTAAAAGCTCTGACATTATAATAACACAAACGTCAATTATAAAGTATCCTGAATGTAAGTAGGTAATGTTGTCTAGTAAATGTATGGTCGTTGAAAATATACATAGTACGTGCTTGGGGGGTTCAATATCAATAACACTTGTATGTAAGACGTTGCTCCGTTCGATATAAGCTTATTAACCCTACAGCAGTATTAAGGCTTTGGAAAGGAAATACACGCGAAAGCATCAATAGTAACTTTATATCCAGATCCCTTTTCACAACTTCGGTGAGGGGTAAACAAGGCAGCTTTGATGGCGACTCGAACTGTCGACGGATGATAAATCGTTTTCAAATGGTATAATTATAAACCATCATGCAAAATGAAGTGTTGCAAACAAGTTTATATTTCTGCAGATAGTAAGCGGTTACAACAACTTATGCACGCATGCATTACCAGGCGTATTATAGACGTGAAATTGATCTTCAGAAGGTTTGTAAGAATCTGCATTGATAATACATAATGTTGAGGGCACAGTTTTCTTGGCTTTGATCGCAGGGCTGCGATCTTCTGTAGAGTAGAGCTGGCAATAAGGTAGTACCTCAGTGTAAAGCTAGGCTCCAACTGTTAGCGCAGAGCCGGCTCCGTATGGAGCATGTTTTACTTGCAACGTCATACTTTATAGAAGTACTTAAACTAACAGAGAGTCAAGCGGAAAGAACTATTTGAATAAAAGCAATGTAATGAGCTTCTTCCAACTATATTTAAACGACAAATAAAATAAAAAAAATTACACCTCTTCCTTAGTGTAACGTAAAAAGTCAACGTAATGATAGTTCTAATACGTTGACTTTTCAAAATAGTTAGATACTAGTGTATCTAACTATTTTCTTCGGCAAATCATAAAATATTAAAAGGCATATAAAAAAAATATCCTGCCTATGTTTTAACTAATTGGAAATTAGTTTCTCTAGTCTAATTTTCGCGCCTATACTTTTGCACTGTGTGGAAACTCGCTTTATAGTCTTATTATTAATAGACAAGTATCGTTTTCAATGATACTTAATGTTAATCCGTAACCTTACAATAACGAAACCATTTAAACTCATAGTAATTCTCCTTCAAGAAGGGCGCACTATTGACTGCTACGTGATAACGTTATCGATGTTTTGTTATCGCGCTGCAATCAATATTTTTGGAAATATATACGTGTAATATATATGTACCTGTAATGTTATTATATGCTTGTTATTCTACTGAAATGTGTGACGATGCAGCGATAATGTTTTATAGAACAGGATGCAGGCATAATGAACAATATGTGTATAAGAGTTTCGCTGTAATCATTAGATAAGTATAGTTATAATATGTCCTTATGTTAATCATCCTGCTTTATGCCTGCTTACATATACTCTTGTTATTATCTTAATAATTATCGATTTACTCTTGACATCATTTTTTTATATTGATTACACTTTAAAACTGGCTATGCTCGCGGTTTCATTCGATCCATTCCTATGAAGGTCGTATCATGATGTTTAATAGTTTTTTTTATATCTTTATTATTTTTTACAAAGAGTGCAGGAGTAGGCACTCGTAATAAATCCTGCGTTGCGGGGGACTTTGCAAACATTCAAACAACGGACACTAAGAACATCCAGACTCGGAACAACTATTAGTGGATCACATAAATTTTTGTCAGAAGGGATTCGAACCCACAACACTCGGCCCAGTAGTAGTGGCGAGACGACCACACACCATATTTTAGATTCATAGAACACTTCTAAAGAATTCAACAAATCCGTCTGATAGTTCCGGGGATTATTGCTACAAATAAACAATCTCTACAAATTTATAATATAAGTATAGATATTCAATTACCAGGGCTTACGATTTCAATTGGGCAGTCTTAATTGAAATCATGTGAGGTCATATCATAAATTCTATTAGACACGTTATATCCGGACTCGATTCTGGAATACTATAAGTATATACATGTGTACATGACATTACGCATTTATGTGCTGTATATATTGTTATGTATGTATTTCGCTAGCCATTTCCCTTGTAACGGGCCCATAATATTGTACACCGTAAAATCTTTCTAAGTTCTTGCTTTCATTGAACATTTCATAACAGAACAAGGAGTGAGAAGCGATGGTCTGACGATTAGTAAACTAAAATAAATAGGACTAGTGACCCAGTGGCTCACGCTGCCCATTTTAATATTATCTACGTTTTAGTTTCGAACAGCAGGTGATACATACATACATCCAAGCTTTGAACATTATTTTCCTCGTATATTTACCTGACATTAAAATGTTTCTAAATTCTAAATATAAACAGTTTCTCGGCAGTAAATATTCCATCGAGCTTCAAAAACAAACAACGAACGAGGGTGCAGAGCACGCGATACTACAATGAGAAATTGATACGAGGGACAATCAACGTAGTGATGTCATAAAAAAACTGCACGGGAGACACGGTACAGAGGTCTTTGTTTGTCGTTTAAAATAGATGATAACATGTGTTGTTTAAGACACGTTAGAAATAATTAGCAGTTAACTAGTAATTGAGTTGATGGTGAGAAGGATTACAGATTGGCGAAGATGCATGCAAGGAGCGCGACATAATGGCTTTGGAAATAATTGTTAGACGGTGGACGACACATAGATGAGACAATAAATAACTGAACTGCGAATTTAGTGACGATCGTATACTATCAATAAAATATTCTGAAATCGACTAAGCAAAGTGCCTGATATAAGATGTACAACTGGTTTTTTAAAGACGAAGGTATCAACGACGTGTCAATTTCAAACATACCTATGACAAGTGATTTGATTGACTGTTGCTTCAATCAGCCAAACACAGCTGTTAACATGCATTTGACCGTGTGTTCGTTACTGTTTGTGTCGGTTTACCTTTCAGGAACTAGATGTTAACTATGTAATGCTTAAATCAAAGTTATTAAATGGCACACATTGCCGTGAGCATTCGTAATGATGAGAGAAATTATATTGGAGACTCGTAGAACACTTGCAAATAATATAATAAGGGTGCCAACAATTTGTATACCATCGGAAACGTATGCGCTATTCTGCATAGGCTGTCATTAAGATACTTGAGAGAACAAGTTGTAAAGAGAATAAAGCGCTGTTAGATCTTTTAAAGACTAACTAGAGAAAAGATATTAACAAAAGATTATCTTTAAAAAAATGTTTTGATCATACCTATGTGTAAACAAACCGAAGTTGTTCCACACAATACTCTCCAATAAATGCCAAATGATACTATTCTTATACCACATTATGCCATATTACGTCACAAATAAAAGTTTAGCGCACACGTTCGCGGTGAATAAGCTAATACCAGAACCGTAAAACGATCGTAAAAATAAAGAAATTTTGTGTGTTGTTCGCGCGAGGGATCTTGAGCACATGTGTCCTAAATGTTCGCAAGACAATTCGCCACTTTTATTTTTATTGCGGGAAGGAATACAGTTCACTTTGGTTCAAAAGGAAATGTTATCAAAATATTTTCAGTCAGTTTATTACAGTGATACTCGTCGTAAAGCAAAATAGTGCTGTTGATTTTGTTTCGTGGCGTACTCCAACTGATGTAAACAAACAATTCGGTGTTGTCGGCGAAAGTAGTTGCTAAAGTACAATTCGGTATTGTTTCGTATGTTGAATTATGTTAAAGGTATTTGAAATAAAACTATGTTTTAGTGATTTTATCGCGGCTTGTTTTGTTTACAACTTTTACCTTTTGCTTTTTATCATACGCAACCATGGGAGGCTGAGGAGTTCACCGTGTCAATTAATTGACGAAAGCAATTCTACATTTTATCATGATTGCTGTTTCCTTGAATAAGCCTTAAATCTCTCTAGATTTTGTTGTAATTTGCATTTTTTACATTTAATTAAAGACATAATATGTCGTTTATATTAACGTTGATTGATATTTGATAACAAATGGCATGATATTGTTGTTAGCAATAATCTTGTTTATTAGACAATTAACAATCTGATCTGATTCTTGGTGTGACTGATCTTTTTAACCAGCTTTGTCTGTCAGCGTTGACTGGAGATAATGGCGGCGCGTCTAAGACAATGAAACTTAAAAATATAAAGCTATGCAATTGTTTCCTAGCCTATCGCTTTATAACCCTGTTACATGTTGCGAATACAAATGCACAGTATCACAAATAATTACAATAGTGTAATTTCTCATACAACTCTCATTATAAATCAATAAAGTACACATATAAACAACTATTAATATATACGCGTGTTATAAAATAATGAGCAGTCAGCAACGCTGGCACGTGACTGGGAACCGATGTCAAATTAGATATGGTTACTAAAAAATATTGTTTACAATACCGATTAGTATAATAAGTTAATAATTGTACGATATATGTAGAGAAGCACGCACGGCTGTGCTTCTCTTGGAAGCAGACGAATGAAGTTATTGGAAATTTATCAATATAGACACGTGGCCTTTATTTGCGGCTGATGGCTTGGTCTCGGGTTTGATTGCCAAGTCAACATTATATAATTGAGGTTTTCTGTCAGTAGCAGCAGGCACTCTGAAAATGTGTGACGGACGTCAGTCTTAGCGTTATAAGTTGGAACCACAGCTGGAGAAATATTGGTGTGATGCATGTCACCCCTATGTGAACATACAAGCGTAAGTCTCTAAGAATACTTCTATATTTATAAATTGTGAAGGTGTATTATTGCTTTATTGAACAAACATACTAATATTAAATTCACCAACTTCAGAAACTACATTACAAGGAAATTGTACGTGTCTGCAATTGTACGGAGATGCAAATGCAGTCTAGACAAGTAAAAAGCCGTGGCAGTGTATAGAGCTCCAGGCATTACAAATGGCGTTGTACCAGAGTGAAGTATTGTGATTAAAGATTGCTATCGTGTACAACACTTCGTTGCAAGCTTGCATTAGAACCGGCTATTTACTTTGCTGCAATAAAAACTATTTTAGTCAATATTCACACAATTATTTACAATTATATTGCTCTAGACAATGTAAAGAAATTTGTTGTGTTCAAGTTTTTGGATGTCACGCGTTCAAAAACATCACAAACACGATGCTATTTACAACTAGCCGCCCGCAGCTTTACTCGCTTTTTTACTGCTTGAAAGGTACCTTCTAATCATGTCTCCCCTGACAACGTGTATGCGAAGTTTCATGATTGGTTGAGTAGTTAAGACGTGAAAGCGTAACAAACAAACAAATTGACATTCGCAAACAACTAGATAATAATTAATAAATCAAAAATGGCTTGTTCACCTTATGAAGTGGTTTTATAAACCGACATTCTTCTTTTTCCTTGATTGTTTTCGTATTGTGAGTTGTGTTTCAGAGCATAAGACCAAATAAATTAAATGTTTATGTGACTGATAACGTTATTAATTCAATCAACCCGAGCGAGACAAGAGCCAAGAAATTAAACTTAAAATTTAAATATCGAAAGAGGTCTAACTTTTCTATAATATCTGCATGACGATGCGGGGATATTATTAACAAACGGGATTGTTTTAATGCTAAAATGTACAAAGACATAGTATAACCCTTTGTCGCGACAGTTCTAATACCGATGTAACCACATAAGTATATAAAATAGCGTTCAATTAGCAATACAATCGATATGGAGTCCATCGAACTCTAAGTAGGGCTTCTAAACCTTTACAGGTAACTTCTGATATCCGTGTACTAAGGCTTCATGCGCCGGGCTTTGTGTGATGCAAACATTTACAATTTTCTGTTATCTTGCGTGACTCGATTGGATAATCATCTTTGATTTTATGCATTTGAAGATACACTTTGGTTGCAGTGATCTTAAATTCGATTCTGTACGCAATATCGAGCTGAAAGTAAGATGTTTTGTTTAGGTAAATTATATTATAACCGTGAGAGATGCTAATTTAAGAACTTTATCGATAACTAACCGAATCGACACGATAGCATATCGTTCTTGCATTGATGCAACGTTAGAAATTATGTAAACCACAAATAAGGAATCGATTTAACTCGATCGAATCGATTGATTTTAAATAGATTTCAAGCTGTTGCTTTATTTTTAGTAGCTTTTGCGCGCGGCTCCGCCCGCGTGGTGCTTGCATCAACAAAAAGTAACCTATGTCCTTCCCAAGCTTTATTTTTTTTCATCTAAATTGGTTGAGTGGTTTAGTCGTGACTGGGTAACAGACACACAGACAGAGTTACTTTTGAATTTATAATATTAAAATAATACAAAGTAAGGATATCGCATGACACCAAAACTAATCAATCAATAAGTGAGTTATCGTAATGGTTCTAAACCGGTCTTCTGAGCAGGTAATCATAGAATATTGAAGTGACATTACGGCACCTTCCAATAACGTGATATAATTTTCGTTGCATTTGCCTGATATACACTGCCGGTCAAAAGTTTGAGACCACCTACATCAAAGTTGCAAATGGATGTAAAACTCAAAATAAAAAGCTAAACATGAAAGGATTTATTGTGATATTTATTAAGTATGGCAAATGCAATTAAATATAAATAAAAAATATTAAATATTTCGACAATTTAACTTAAAATATATGTTGACAAGCTAAACAGCTTTTTCATCAAAAAACCCTCCCTTGCATTGAATCACTTTGTTGACAAGTCTTGGCATGCGGGCAATCAATTTGAAGATTGTTTCTTGTGAAATATTGTTCCAGCTTTCTTGCAATGCTCTCCACAAATCTTCTTGTGAGCTGGGACAACAACTGCGCACGTTTCTGTCCAGCTCTTCCCACAATAGTTCTATAGGGTTAAGGTCGGGGCTCTGAGCGGGCCACACCATGTTTTTTAACACCCCTTCTGCTTCTTTTGTATCTAAATAACCCCGGCATAATTTGGAGCTGTGTTTAGGGTCGTTGTCTTGTTGGAAAATAAAGCCATCTCCAACTAGCCGAAGTCCCGATGGTACAGCATTACACTCCAATATTGCTTTGTACTGCTCCTTTTTCATAATTCCTTCGACTCGTACCAAATCTCCAGTTCCACGGCTCGAGAAACAACCCCAAACCATAACGGAACCACCGCCATGCTTCACTGTGGGCAGGACACAGTCTGGCATCATCTTTTCCTCGGCACTCCGCCGAACAAAAACACGTCTTTTGCTCCCAAACACTTCAAATTTGGACTCATCTGTCCAAAGAACTCTTTTGAAGTCTTCTTCACTCCAGTCTCGATGGGTAAGGGCCCACTGCATTCTCTTCTTTTTGTTTTGTGGCCTTAAGAGAGGTTTTCGCACTGCTACGCGACCAAATAACTTAGCGTCTCTTAGTCTTCTTTTCACTGTGGTCAATGACACAGGTGTAGACCGGGATTTGTTCACTTCAGCGCGGATTTCTGGTGCTGTCAGGCGTCTATTCCGCTTGCTTGTTACCACGATGAACTTATCCTCGCTAGAAGTGGTAGCTCTCGGCCTTCCCGACCGCGAACGATCTTGATTATTGCCAGTCTCCTTGTATCGGGTTATTGTGTTATGAACACAAGTCTTCGACAACTTGAGCTGAGTAGCAATCGCACGTTCAGATTTGCTTTCGTTGTGTAAAGCAATGATGACAGCACGAGTTTCACCGCTAATTTGGCGTACTTTTCCCATAATGAGATGTCTTCACTGTAAGAACGACGAGCTCGGACTAACCAAGATTAAGAAATATTTACTCCATGGAAACTCAGGTGTTCACAGTGTTTTAGGAAGTTAAAATTTCCTAAAATTCTGTTAACACAAAATAAAGCCCAAATAATGAATAATAGTCAGGTAACAATAATATTACAATGACTTTAGCGCGCGGTCCGCACGCGGCGCCCATTGATGTTTCTAGACAAAAGACCTTTGTACGATGATTGCATAAAAATAAATAGAAATAATGACTTCGAAAAATAGTTAAATATCCATTGTATATGCAGGTGTTCAAATTAATTGTTTATCATATGTATTTTTAACAAATTTTATTGTGAAACAATATTTTAACTTGTGGTCTCAAACTTTTGGCCGGTAGGGTAGCTACAGTCATTCGTCGACTAGAATATTTAATAGTAATTATCATGTTACAATGATATATGAGCAAAAATATTTTAACGTGAAAACGGCTCATTTCCATATAGGTACAAGAATGCTGCTTACCTATTTGATTTTTTATTGAGAATGTATCTTATCTTTTCTGCAGGCAATGTAAAGTCTAAAATACTTAGAGTAAGTTATCTATTTAAATTCTGGAGGCGTTCTCTACTTCTCTGAGAGGTCCCACCAAGTCCTAAAATTTTATAAAAACCTGGGCAAATATATTTGGGCTTATTGTAGGATCCAGTTGCAAAACAAGCTTTCGCTTTACGAATGTTGTCTGTTTTATCTAGTTGGTACAACTGAGATAACCGCATTTTGGTTAACTGTAAGTACATTTAAACTGCAGTTATTACTATTTCATTTTTACTTATATCATTACAACACTTTCATCGCGCTGGTAGGTAGATATCCCGACAGAAGTCTGTAACTTGTCGGAAAACCAAACGAGCAACACATTGGAATCTACTAGTTTTCTCCATTAACTCACATAGGTACATTTTAATATGAATACTTAATTCCTTTTAAAACAAATTCAAACGCAGAACTGAGTCAGTACTTACTCGGTATTTACTCGCGAAGGTAAATCGCGCACACTCGTACAGGTTTAAGGATGAGTATGTCATTGTTAGGCTATAAATAAGGTTCCAGCGCGACCTTCGAGAGGTGATCGGCCGGTCACAAAGCCTAGCGAAACTACTACTTCACATTACCTATTAATCATTCGTGTAGAAAGACAAAAAATCTAATGTAGTGTATGTTTTTGTTGTGCAGAAAAACTGCCGGCTTTTCATGTGAAAATAATGTCGCTTTTTGTGATCGGATATTGGAGTTTTTGCGAGGAAATAATAGTAAAGTGGGGCACACAATTTGTCGTCTGAAGCTAGATACAGCTATCTATTGGCTAGAGCACCACGTTATACCTATATCATCGACGGTAAGCAGATGTCACATACCTACATATATTCATAACTTCAGAATCTAACGACAAAAAGCAGTCAATTGTCACCTACTGAACATAATTTCCCAAATAAATCAATCAATCATGAGTTCTTACAATAGGCTACTTGTAGCTCACGCTTACACTATGAGGTAATTCGATAAAAAACGTCTATAAATCTAAATACGTGTGAACAGCGATTCGCCGGCAAGTCCCCGACTGCAGTAACCATTAACGCGTGTATTTACGTTCAGTCTGGTACGTGGCCGCGCACTGATCACTCGCATTATTTTAATGGCGGCACATTCATACAATAACATCGGAACAATGTCACGAATGGTAAGGAAACTATTTTAAATACGACATCTCTAAATAACATTTGACTGATACGGAGATTGATTTTATATTTAAATACCGATGGGAGGCGTAGGGAAACCAATTGACTTTGATTTCAATTGGAAAGTAAGAAATATTACTATTTTCATGATTAGCCTCATCATGAAAATAATAAAAGTGGGTATGTCACTCGGGTCTGTTTGTTATCAATATAATACTTATGCTCAAAAGGCATCTTAAAGAAGAACTGTGTAGGCAACAGAGGTTGTTGAGTGGTGCTTTTCTTTAGCGCTGGCGTGTAGTGATAATATTTTGAAGCCAAATCAGTTAAGTTTTCTTTTTATAGTAGTTACTTAATTAAAATAAAAGGATAAGATTTAAAAAGAAGAACTTGTTTCAAAAGAAATCATTCATAAAAGAGTGTATACAATGTAGACCTGTATTCGAAGAATATGGGCAAATAGATAAACGATTTGGTGTTATTCACTAAAAACTCACAAGAGAAAATGTAGAGAGGCAATACGAGAAACTCTTGCCATTAATACATGCGAGACAATGCTAGGAAACCGCGGCATTGTGCTGAGCGCGCCGTAATTGTGATCGTTTACTTAATGCGCTGCGGAGATGCACTGCATTTGTGAAAGCCTTTTTATTGTAGCTATTATTTATATTAGGGCCTTTCTCGGTAACGCAGCGATAGTGAATATATGACTGCAGTGTTTGAGGTCGTCGTTTTGATTTACGGATGGAGCGTAATGTTATTAGGTTGATTAACGGAAATTCTTCGTCAGCTTGAAGGGTAGACCTGTGTTCGGTAGGCGACGATAGGCTTACCTATTATGACGTGAATTCTTAAAACTTATCTGCTTATAAATCCTTGTAATACATTTCTGTTTGTCTCACCGGGATGAAGCGCGTGAGTCCACGTATAAATTATATAGTTTCGGAAGTAAAACCGTAAGAATGTAGTTGATATCGAGTTATATGCCAAATCCTAAATCCGGTGGCCAATTTTTTTCTTACAATAATGTCAATACTAGGTACTCACCGAACTTTAGGTAACACAAAAACTAAATAACTATTAGCCGACACGGAACTTCGTGAGCAGCGCCCAGGATCACAAGATCAAGTGCAATATAAATGGATAAGGCAGTCATTAGTTTTAGATCCCGCGTAATTGGGAGCCAGCCTGTATGGCTAGACGCTGGTTCCCTACGGTTACGGTTATCTCACGGACACACAACTAGATGTCCAGCTGCTACTTAGAATGTTCCAGCTGAAGATGCCAATAATACTAAGCCCAACCCCCGAATCGACACCGATCACGATCAGCTGCAAACATAATTATGTAACGAGGCAATATACAATACCTACCAATTATTGTCTGTATTATATAAATTTCAATTTACAATATTAAAATTATATTAATATATAATTAATATAAAATAAGCTAGAAGCAATTAACTTCGCTATTGTGAAGTACTGACACACTAACAGGATTGACAAATTACGTCGTTTGTCATTGTTGATCAGACAATTAATAAATAAAACCGCCAACACATTCCACTAATTAAATCGGTGCGAAGAAATTCGCGGAATGTCGACCGTTGCGAATATTAGCGAAACATCGTTTGTATTTGGATATAGATAAAGAGCAGCCATGTTCGACAGTGCTGGCATTCTGTTTATGTTTTTTGTTATTATTAGCTAATTTCATGGTGACAAGTTTCGTCAGTGCAAAGTTGACATGACATCACTGTATGTTAAATTATTTTATATATTCTGCGTCATGTTATAAACATAAATCAATAGAACAACATTTTGTGAGGGTAAATATAGCTATGGTGTTTTGTAGACAGGTTTAGTTTGCCGTGATTAATCTACTTCACTACTAACAATACGCAGATTGCTTGGTCTAGCTAGTGACAAAGTGTAATTCACCGAAAGCTATTTCAACCCTGGCTTACTATTGCTTCTGGCCTGGCTTATTATTGTTAGAGCAGCGATAGCTTAGTGGGGAGACAAACAGACTGCAATGCAGAGGGTCTTGGGTTCGAACCCACGTCGCGCACCTCTGACTTTCGGAAGTTATATGACTTTTCGAAATTATGTGCGTATTGATTGACAATTATCGCCTGCTCCGTGCCTCGGACAGCACGTTAAGCCGTCGGTCCCGGCTGCCATGAACATCTATGGCAGTCGTTATGGGGAGAGTGTTGACACAAGGGATCCCCTGGGTCGAAGTGTCGCCGGTCTGCACTGACTGGCCACCACATAAGATACAGATACATACTATTGCTTCAATATTACATTGTGTAAGCACAGGGGCAATTACTTACATGAAGGATGTCGTGAAGCACGAATTCTTAACATTGGACCATCGAAGGCCTTGATTTTTCCTACCTTACCTAAAACGGCGGCTCCAAGAGACCTAAAGAATAAGCAAATGCGTAGGTAGTTGACATTTGTATTTACTCAAATAAAACATACTATATTTGCTTACACGAACATTACTTTAAAATCTGTGATAACATATTGAGATATAATAATAATCGCGAAGGAAGCGTCGCCGCCGCCGGCTAGAACGGTGAATGAACCTAAAACCTGGAGCTTATCGTTCGCCGACTCCGCGGAAGTGTTTTCGAATGCAAATATGTACAGGAGGGTGTTTGATAGTACATACACACATTCATATGAAACGGATTTATTTTCATTTTATTAGAAGTGAATTGTTTAGTGTTCTCTTTGTTTTAGAATGCGCCAGCACCGTTGGGTATAATTTTTCTCATAGGAATTTGAAGATAAATACAAATTATACACATATTTACTCATATAAACATTTACTTCAAATAGTTTCGTAATATTGACATCGGGTCGCAGCTGATGCTGATGTACCATATCTATGTTTGTATCACCAGAAGTTTACTTGTCGACCTTGCAAAAAGAAGTCGCTATGATATCAGTAAAGGCAACAAAAATCTTGCTATTTTCACGTTTTCTCGAGCTTTACTAACATAGCTCAATGTTGTTTGGCTATGATCTTTTCTAGGAGAAAGATTCGTCCCGAATGTATATGTGAAATTAACAAAACATACCGGTCTTCCTACCTAAGTATAAACCAATTTAAACAGATCGTGACCTCAAAGACAGAATTGGCGAAATATCCCGCGAGCCAATCAACTCAAAGCGGGACTAACGAAATAGGAAATGGCCACCCTCGGGAATTGGCCGACTCGTCGAAATATAACTCCAAATGTGTTACAATAGTTAGCTTGAATTGGTGATGCGACTGCGGCAAGTAGGAAACCGTGGGAGGCGAGCTCTTCAGGCAATGACGCGACTTAATCGAGGTTAAGATGCGTGCCCCCTTGTAACGAGCATCGCGCCTTGTTTGACGCAACTATGCTACAGACAAGCAAATTGGATGACTGCCTGTGTGGGATCACAACACGGAGCGTTCTATAACCACGACTCCATCTCGCTAAAGGGTTAGATAAAGGTTAATCTCAGTCTAACGTACTGACGTGTGAGCCTATTGCAGTCTGCTGTGCAGGGTTACGACTAAACGCATAGCGTGGTAGATTTTATAAACAGTTATGTCTGGCTGCTGCAGCACAAAAAGTGACTATACTATCCATCAATGCGACAAGTGTTGTAACTTCGTTGACTAACTTCGTTGACATATCTAAATAATTCTAAAACACTGACTTTGTGTTGCGATGACAAGAATTAAGTGAAACGGAAGAAGGGTGCAGCTCGGCCTGAACCCTGCTAAAGACACTGCAGTCTTCTAAAAATATCCATAGGTCCCACGTAACAGGACATATTATTGTCATCTATAGTTCAACAGTACACGCGTTTAGTAATAATCTATGATGGGAAAAACATAATAATAATGTTAGATTCGTACATTGAAACCAGGTGCCGTACCACCGCTACTTAAAGTATTGTTATTGCATCTTTTCTCGTGCAGAGCAGGCATGCTTACTCTTAAGCTTGCATCGAAATGTTGAAATAGAATTCTAGAGTTCTCGACCTCCAATAAACTTCCTTTTTACGACGAAGTTATCGGCAATTAATGTTACGGGCCACATTAAACGATTTCATATCACCAGTATTCTGTATATGCGCTACGTATTAAAAATAAACCGAGAGATTGAATGGTGCATCGCGAGATAGTTTACAAAATAACGTAATTGATAGTGACGTAGACGTTACTCAATCTTGAAGCTATGGCCACATGGTCCGATGATTTTATATCATCAAATTAAAATACCGTATGCTGTAATGGTGTAGAATAGACTCTGGATAGCATCACCGATCTATAAAATAGTTTTGAAGTACACAATACTGGTGCGTGGTATTATTTTTAAATATTTATTTGTGGCTTTTAGAAAGGTGAATAGATCGTCGGCCGAATGCAGTTCGTTCGGGCGATGATCTGTTCATAATATTAGCCGGTACCAAGCTGAACAGTTGATTGTGCAAGTAAATTGTTAGTTTTAACACTTCACGCACATTAGTAGGTAAGTAGAGGTAGCACCATATGCGTTTTGAAGACTGTCTTTGATAAAACCAATATTAGTTGTACCTATATGAAACATTTAAAACTGGAAATATAATAAAATAAATATGAAGAAGTCTATATTATGTACTAAATGGAGATCGAACAGTACATACGTGTATAGGTAAGTATCGTGACGGACACTTTCGTCATTTAAATATACTATTATGAATCACTCAATCTTCAAAAGATAAAAGCGTTTAGTGAATAGATGTTGATGTTGTCACACTAACATTGCCTAGCCGATAATATGCTCAACTGTTGTAACCAGCGCCCATAGTCATTAATAACCGTTTATGAAGACCAGATCTACCAGATTTACTAACTTTGCTGTATAAAAACAGTCTTATGACATGTAAGTGCATGAAGATCTGTGTCTTGTGTCCAATCGTTTCGTTAGCGTATATCAATCGTCGATTATTAATGTTTTCTCAGCGTTAGGTATAATGGATTACGTCTCCAGAACTAAACAAAACAAACGTCGGAATGACATTTTTATAGAGAGTATGTCGTCGATATTTTCATAAAAGTCTATAGAGAATTTCTTGACGGATAAAACGTAGTAGCACTTTGTCCGATCCGTGCATCTAACACAATACTAAATGGAATCCAGTTGCAATTGACGATTGTTCTGCCACAAAAGCAGCTATATACAAAATTTTATGTTTATAAAATAAGACATACCTATTATATTAGCTTATTTTAGCGTCACAAACCCCACACAACTGATCAAGTTTTATAGGTAGTAGCAGATATAGACCGTAGGATCTAACGTGCTATGTGTATTACAGAACATAGGGATCTGTACATTGTAGAGTATTTAATGAGAATTTCTATGATAGCATTGTGCTGAGCAATGTGGAACCAACAAAAAGTTCAACATAGCATTGTATCGACACGTGTATTAGCCGCCCCATTAGACCACATAATTAATACACACATTACAATGGGACAACTGGTTTGGCTACCACGTTGCTCTACTCTAACAAGCATGATTGTGTAACTGCTTATAGGGATCCGGGTTCAATTCCCTTAACAAGAATAGCTTAGAACGTTTTTAGACTTTCGAGATAAGTACACACAATACAATATTAGACTGAATTAACCATCGCAATTAAAACTCGTTGACTAAAATTTATTAGGAAAAGCATTCTTGATATTCTCCGTAAGGAATTTATCGGTAGCGGCATAGCCCGACAGTGTTTAGAATGCAAATCTCAGCTGTCATGAACGCCAATAATAGTTGATATTGAGAATCACACGATTAAAAATATTGTGATATCTAGTTAGGCTATGAAACTTACGGGCGGTTTAAAATGCTCTGACGGAGTAACTATGCGAAGCAAAGGAGGCTTGAAGCAAGAATGTTGTAAAATATTCGATTTATTTAAACATGGCAGGCTGCTATGGCGTGTAGGAAAGATAATTATATCATAATAGCCGGCCAGGAGACTATAATTTGTTATCTAGTTTGACAAGAAAACGGCTACCTGTTGCTTTTGAATATTTTATTCTAGTACAGATGTACTTAAGTTGGATGAATGTTTATCGTTTCTATAGATTACACCACCGTGTCTCTACAAAATAATAGGAGGACTAAGTTGCTTATGGCTTCATGGCTGGAGTAGAAACCTGTTGCATTGTTGTGTGCAATCGAAAACTAGCACTTAGTTTAGTTTATGAGTTTATAGCACTTTGTGTGGTAATTAGTATTCTTGCTAACATCTCCAGCTAAGCTTGAAACATTTCCCAGGTGTGGTTTCACGTTGGTAGTGCAATGGCTGAGACTGCAGGCCACGACTTTTTTATCGCCAGCTCCACGCCTTGGACTACCGCCGCGGCGACGGCTATAGGTTAAGGACTATAAATATTATTTACTTAGGAAATTTTGAACTATACTACTTGTCTTTTTATGTTATTTACTAATATCATCAATTTAGTCCATAATGAGGAAATAATACAGCATTTCATAATTCGTCATTATTCAGTTCTAATTAGCTAGTCGACTGTGCCGGTTCCAGATCTTACTTGTGTTGAGTCAAGCTCTTTTCACCGATGAATACAGATAAACAAGACATGTAAGTCTGACATCCACTCAAACTAATATTTAATTGCAAGTAGTAACAGATTGTATGAATTAATCTTCAGCAGTGATTCTAGGCGAGTAACAAGAACTATCACACACAAAAACAACAAGACCCAACCTGTCAGTATACCCATATCCACAAACAACGATAAAGCCTGCGCCTGGACGCCATCGTTTGTACACCGATGGACGAATTAAAATAATATTGGTTACGTCCAGCGGGCTTGAATACCAATGTAAAACAGGTAGGTGCCACAAATAGACATAGCACAGGTTCTGTCATAAATATCGCATTCCTAAGTGGGTATTATCTAAACAAAATTAAAAGGAGGCGTGATATAGATCGCAGAATTGACTAAATAAGGTCTACCTGCGATATTTTAAGGCTAAGTTAAGTTCAGGTGTTCCAAGAAAAGGGCGTCGACAAGCAGCTCTACCTGACTGAAATATGGCCAGCTCATTATGTGAAATGCCTGTGGCTACGATTATGATTGGGTAGGATTTGTAGGACGAATTCTAACGGTCTGTACCTTTCGATAGTTTTTTTGTTCCTTGTTGATAGTAGAAGACGAGCAAGCGTTGATAGAATTCTCACGTAATGGTAAGTAACGCTATACGCTAAATCGCTTATACATACAACCTGCTACGCCATCTGTCTAGAAGGAAAACTTGATCCGTTAACTTTCTTAAAAAGTATCAAAGGGGTTTTTTAGAGTACTACGATGGCAAACAAGCATGACCCGCCCGAATGCAAGTGGCCATTGTGGTCTATGTAGGCATGCACCACCAAGGCTAGAACACTGCCGACCCTGCAAGGGGAATATCAGAGTACTCCCCTCTGCTAACAGCACAGCACTTCCTTAAGCAATAAACTTGCCCTTTATTACGTCAAAACTAAATACATGTCTGCCGAAATGCGGGTATGATACATTTCCTATTAGTCTAAGCTGTACACAGGCGTGCCGTATGTGCATCTTTAAACAGTACTAAATGTTACATTTTAAAACTTGTTGCCTCACCTATTGCAGGACAAACATAATATGCTATGTTTATGCGAGCTTGGCTTTACAAATTATAACAAAGTACAGCGTTAGAGACACGACCGAGCCCACTGCCCTTGTTCCAGAGGGCGCGGCTAACTGGGACAAGTTTGTGTTTAACTATCAAGCCTCTAATGTACGCGGAATACTGAGAAAGCAGCCTTCCATAATGGCGTCATGTTCATTAGTTCGGGAACTAGTAGGAACTTTTAGAAATAGGTTGCGTAAACTGCATATTAGAAATGGGTCTCTTTTGTAACGCCCGCAATAGGAGTTATCCTGTGTCGCGTCAGACTTTACAGATATTCAAACAACGGACACATCTAGACCCTCAGATTCGGAAAGACAAAAGCTTAGTTCCGCGTGGGGTTCGAACCCACAACAGTCGGCGCAGTGGCAGTGGCGAGGCGACCACTTTAACCAGTACGCCATCCGTGCAGTTAAATAAAAGCAAGTAGTGGGTATTGGTCTGTCTCTTTAAGTCGTAGCGTGATAACAGATGAACTGTTTAACATGATAGTAATATTGAAAGAAAAGATTGTAACAGTGTATAATATACTATCTAGTTCTGCTACTCAATATACAATTTGATTGTAATCCGATAGACATACATGTATGTATAAATATAAAATTATGGACTACTCGTAATTATGGCACGTGTACGGGACCTGTTTGCCATAATTATCCTTAGTGTTTATTATTTAATAAGGTACTATAAAACTTTGGTGCAACGACAAATACATTCCTAGATTTCGAACTCCTACTAAGAATTTCTTGACTACAAACAGCAATCTCGCAATATAAGCGAAAGACTCTTTCTTGCAGTGATACAGACCAGTTGGCTAAAGAAGAAGAAATGTATGCTTAACATACCTATTTATGCATGAACTTTGAAGATTAAAACAAAGCTTGTTTTTTTATTTAAGGCTCGGGGCACACCAAACAGTAGATAAACAATCGTCGCATAACGACACCGCGCCTCGTGGCTTACAAAACAAAACCACATTATAATTCCAATCATATCCTTAAAAGGAAAACCAAAAGGAACGAAAGCGAGGGGAAGTCCAATGACAATGTTATAAATTCCTTTGATGACGTCATTGAATTGCAAAATACGTCACGGAGAGGTAGCTAAGGAGATAACAACTTCGGTAAAGTCATTACAGACGGAATTTATCACTGGCAGAGAAAGTATATCGATGAACTAGACATCTTCATTTCACAATATCAATATAGTAGCGAATTATTGTTCGAATAATTCTACTATATAGGTATTATTAATGTGAAGATTTGTGTACATGTTTACAAAATGCTTAGAACTTTAATCATCAGCATACACTGTTAAATGGCTTATGATAAAACATGGCACAGATAGATCTATGTATCATGGTCATGTACTAGACTAACACATACGATTCATTTTAACCGCTCTTATGCGCAAGGGGAAAATTGCCGGCAAACTAGTACATTATAACTTCAGTTTAAAACTATAATTTATGATTTGGATTATGAATGGACCACGTGTATTCTTTCCTAACGGACTACGAATGAGTAATGTATGTCTTTCAATAATCGCAATTAAGTATATTTTTAGAACTGGCGCACTTGTCGTTTCTTTGCGCAGTATTGCGCAAAAATACTTGCATTCGTATATAAAAGGCAACCGTGATGCACCATGGAAACACTCTACAATGCGTAGTACTTTACAAAATAACAACAAACAACGGGGCAAAGGCACACTCCGACTTGGTATTTCAATTCAATCACTCACATTTTTAACCGCGCGATGATCGAACTATCAAAATTATCAAGGTTTTTAGTTCATATTTCTAGATGTATCCATAATTGCACTCATGAACATCGTGAGAGAAACTAAATGGATGAAGTCAGTTAGTCCATTGCGATTAGTTTCAAGCCAGATTCATTTCTGAGGTATATATAATAGTAGCCGACAGTTGCTTAATAATGAGGATATAAATTATTTTAGCTGAAGTAGGCACTGTTTATTATTCACCATTGATTATATTGGCTGGTGGAATCATTGTTTAGATAATAGGAAATCTCAGAAATAGAGAAGTTGGACCAGGTTTATAAGGCTCACGCATGTACTGCAATATATATAGCTTGTATATGCAACGAGTACTATTGATCAACTATTTATGTGTAAGTAATTAAACGGTTTAAACCAGTAACAAAATTACTTAAGGTATTACAATGACATTTACTATATTATACTGATCTAGATAGCATTTAATTTTACTGTACCACAACCCGATTGATTGAACGCAAACGCAAACGATTTAAAAGTGTGACCATATATTTATTGAAGGTATCTTCTGACCCTTTACCTTAACCCACCAACTAACGTAAATGTAAATTCCATAAACATCTCCATAAACTGTGACGTTCATAAGTGTTACTTTGTGACCTATATAAATCATTATCTTTTTACTTTGACTTGCTGTGTGCTAGTGACCGATTGTTTTGGCAACAAACAAAAGTGAGTAAGTAGCACTGTGATATAGGAACTGCACTTCAACTTTGCTCCTTTCGTAGCTACAGTATAACATTGATTTTATAAATCATTTCTACGTGAATTAACGCGACTATTCGAACGCGAACGATGTTCGTCGACATACCATATAATTGTGGTCGACTGGTACTTAACTTAGTAGTTACAACCAGTCGGTTATATAATCTCGATAATGACGAGACGACAGCCACAGGTATGTGAAACCAGTTCCCAAAGTGACTCAATATCAAGTCTATAAATCAACGCTTTCAACCTATACTTGCGCACAAAAAAAAGGAACTTAAATTGTACCAACCGTATAACATTAAAAGCATGTTGCCAACCGCATATACTGTTTATTTATCACTGTCGAAACTAATAACAATATTTCTAAACTAAAACTAACAGTGTTAACGTTAAATCACTCTTAAATTATCTGTGAAAAGTTATCTGACGTCACTTCCGTCCTAAATCACATTCGAATTTTAAGTATACATAGTTGGAATAGTATGTATGACGTCACAAGAACGGATTAAGATTGATTTAGTTGTGCTATTTTAGTTTAAACAGTAAGCTCACTGCTATCTCAATTTTCTCGCCTATTAGCACGCGGTATCACGACGTTATGCAATTGGATTACCCATGTTATCCGAGCTAGTACCAATGGGATTACCCTGATTATACATAATAACTAGCTGTCCGCGTGGATATTAACTAAAAAGTGTTTGTTCAGTTCGCAAAGTTTACAAAATCTTAATATCTCTGTATTCCTCGTATAGAAATACCTATACTAAAATTAATGTCATTCTTCTACTTTGTGGGTCGATTTTAATTTATTATATAAGGATTTATAATGGATATATGTATATATATCCATTATAAATAAAATAACTATTATTTTATATACATTTCCTTATTTGAATCGGAAATTGTTCATTATTTCATAGGCTTTAATTCCTAATTTTTATTCTAATACCGAAGCAGCCTAAGTTACTCCTTATAACATCAACTATCTGCCAGTGAAAGTCCCGTCAAAATCAGTTCAGTCGTTTCGGAGATTAGCCGGAACAAACAGACAGACTATAACACAACATTTTTAAAAATAGTTTTGTTTGTTATGATCCTTATATACTTCCATATGGATTAAGTAAAAAGCTGATATTTTGATATTACAAACAGACACTTCAATTTTATTTATTTGTATAGATGTATAGATGAGGCGGATATTGTTTACTATTTCATTGGTTTTAATATTTATCCGCGGAACACTGTTTTTTTCCTAAATTCAAAGTAGCCTAGGTTACTCCTTGTAACATCAGCTATCTGCCAGTGAAAATCCCGTCAAAATCGGTTCAGCCGTTTCGGAGATTAGCCAGAACAAACAGACAGACAAAAAATTTAAGAATAGATTTCTTGGTATAGTTATCTTATATACTTTCATATGCATTAGGTAAAAAGCTGATATTTAGATATTACAAACAGACACTTCAATTTTATTTATTTGTATCGAATAGATGTTAATACAGGTGAGAGTAAAAACCAACCTTAATTTAATAGAGTACAGTGAACTTAGTATACCTACTTTTGATTAAACAAAACACAATTTGATAAAGTGTTTATACATTAGTTTGGAATAAGTAGGGAACATTCCTAGTTTTACTGCTAGCTAGGTATGTACGTTCACCCTACAGAATATCGAAGCCTTTCGACTTTGTGTTTTATTCCTGAGGCTTCCAGGCTTTTTTTAAATAAAGCATCATCGTTAGTGGAAGCCCTGTGCACTCAGGGGACCAGTGGTTGTATAGCGACTCTTTTCGAAGGTTCGGCACCGCACCAATAACCGGTGACCATTCTCTATGGAAGCACTCTGGTGTTATAAGCTTCCATAGGGTATGGTAACTGCTTACCATCAGGTAAGCCAATTGCTAATATGCCACCATAGCAAAGTTAATAAAACTAGCGGTCGCCTAGTGGTCAAAATTCGACCAAAATTCCTAAGCTTGCTACTTTGTTTTCTGTTTTTCTCTATTACGTATAAATAAAGTATAGGTAACCATAGTTACAAAGAAACGACGTCAGACGAACAATTTCGAAATACTACGAACGCAATTCGACTACGTGTGTCAAATGCATGGTTGTGTGCGTGTAGTGTTTTTTCATTAATTTAATGTATTTCGAATGCATATTTTATAAAAATATTTGATATGATTCGGCCCTCCTTCTCCATATAAACTTAAACTGTGCCAAATTTCATACTCCTCCGTCCGCGCAATTTTCGTAAAAAGGGGTACGAAGTTTTTGCTTCACGCTGGTTCATAGTTATCAGACAGAAGATGTACCTATGTATCGTAATGTCAGCTATAGTTTCATATAACAAAAGGATTCTATGGCTGTCGGCCACTCAATACGAATCTCCGTACTATTCTCTACTTCCAACACAGAACTACAATAACCCTGATCTAGAAATGGAATCCCATCAAACTTTTCTTTTGAGTAAATTAGAATCAAACATATCACCTACATCGAAGAACTGACTCCATAGCTGCCTCTACAATGACAAAGAACATTGTTTAAAACAATGGAGTCTAGTAACTTGGACGTTATCTCACGACTGCATTATATTTAGTGAATGCAAGTTTACCCATTGTAGACTTGTTCAAGTTTGAGTAAACTACTCACGGGGCTTCACGGGCGCTGATAACAAACTTGCACACCGCGTTACGGCAATTCAGTCGACGAAATTCACTTAACGTGCTGATAACTGGCAGACGTTTTTTAAATGGCCACTCGAACCGTTAGGTTATCTACCCTTTGCAGTAAAACGAAATTCATGTAAGAAAAGGAAGAGATAAATAATACAACCTAATAACTTGAGATGACTTAGACATCTCTGATAGGGAGGCAGGAGATAGCTAATACAGAGAAATTTAAAAATGTAAGGTATAGGCTTCTCAAAAGGTTTTCAAAGGGACGTATCACTAGCCTAAATGAAAAGAACACCGTTCAAAAACTTTGAAACGTACGATTCGTAATAAACAGATACTTTTTTATTTAATTGTTCAATGAAATATGCTAGTGTTACATCTCTCACAGCTCTTCGCAATTCAAGATGGAGCACAATAATCTAACTCCATGGTAGAATGAAATACATCTCATACATATACTGTATAACATTTTCACCGTTCATGCTTTCCAATAAAGATAAGCAAATGTTTTGTAAAATAGAGGATTGGTATTACGTGTCGAATGAAGTAGTTGTAAGTATGGCAAATTGTAAAATATGTTATATCTAATCGCGATAGCAACGGTTTTCGTTGTAATCGCGAGGGTATCGCTTTTTGGCATCTACTTAAATGGTGTTAGTAAACAGCGATAAATATTTATTTATAATTTTTGACACGTAAAACAATTATAAAGAAGAAGTTATATGTATGCCTTTAAATTATTACATCAGTATTTAGGTACATCTATGTAGAGACCATCCATATATGCTGTGCTAGAAGTCGCGGGTTCGATTCCCGGACCGAGCAAAGTGTTTTTAAGTAGAATGAATTAGTAGCGGCACGGAGTCTGGCAATGCGATGGTGGATGGCAATGGCGCGCAACCTAATACGTGAGGCTTAATAACATACTTGTGTATAATGTTTGCAATGTGGGTATAATTTTCCTCTGCCTACATATTCAGAGATAATATACTAATATTATAAAGCTGAAGAGTTTTTTGTTTGTTTGTTTGAACGCGCTAATCTCAGGAACTACTGGTTCGATTTGAAAAAATCTTTAGTATTGGATAGCCTATTTATCGAGGAAGGCTTTAAAGAAGGATGGAAGGCCTATAATATCACGCTACGACATACGAAGGCGGCGCAGTAACGATAAACGCAGGTGAAACTGCGGGAACATCTTGTTCAGAGATAATTATCTTATGTTTGATATTTAGTAAAAATCGAAATTTGGAAAAATAAGTTAACATTGGAAACTTGTGCTTCAGAGCCATTGGTCGATGTTTTTACTCTGCATCTATTCCAGTTAGTCATTACTTAGTCATATTGCCGGAATCTATTAATACATTATAAGTCACACCTATAAAGTATAGTAATATTGAAGGCAAACTAATTTTCAGTACATTGATTACAAGTAACACAAAAAGGTGATACATTATCAGTCAATATATCAGTTATAGATAAAAAGTGGTCGCACGGGCGGGGCCGGGCGCGCTGTTTATTACCAGATAGTGCACCACCATTGTAGTTAGAACCTCCTCAAACAAAGATATTAAAACTGTTCTCTAAGACCTGTTTCTTGTTGCTTTTTATTGAAGGCTTTACATGGCAATATATTAGTGTACAGACTGTTATAATTTTATTTAGAACACACCCTAACTAATATTTGTCGCTATACAAATCTGGCGCCGAATTGGCGGCCACCATATCTAATATTTGGCCGATTTGGACTTTATAAAACAATAATAAATGATCTGGGGCCAATTTTTACACACTCCAAAATTATCACTTCTCACTAAAAGGGTTTAAATATATAAACCCTATAAAAGGATTTAATTACAATAAATTATTTGACATTTATACAAACATTACAGTCATAATTGCGTTAAGACTTTTTGAGAGTTTTTTGTCATGAACTTCTCAGTAACTTGTCTAGAAATGTATCTATCTAGAAATAGATAGCAATAGGCTGGTCCCTAATTAATTAAGTGCTAAAACCATAGATAGCGAAAAGGAGATGTCATTTACTACAGCCTACCTCTTCTGCGATACACACATAAGGCTACTCAATTGGATAAATTTTATAGTAATTAACAGTGTAAACAAAATCAATTTATCGTAGTTACAATTTAAATTATAAATTTACACTTACAATTCTATTACTGGCTATTTCATAAATCGACAACGGCCGGTCGAACAGGCCAGGTGTACGCACAATTAAATCACGTGCTTAAGAAATTAATTACCTTTAAGGTTTTTTACACGAATAGATTTATCCCAAGCGCTACCTACGACCAATGTCACAAGACGATAAAAGAAGTAAGGCGAAAAAAAAGCACAATTTATTGAAAGCTCGATGTACTTTTGCCAACGTAAAAAACTGCTTACAAAGGCCTAATATATATACAAAGCATTGGCGGTCAGCCATCTTAAGAAACATATAAAGCTTTAAACGGAATCTATTTTATTGATTTGTAAGATAATGCTATGTAAATAGCAGCAATAGTATTTTCTTGGAAAAGCAAGCAGTGTTAAATGTTACTGCAAGTTTTGGCTAAGAAACCCATGAACTACTAAAGCCTGCTGCCATATACCTACACACACAATGCGCGGGTCGTTTACATTGCAGTGGTGGATGCGACATTTAAATCGATGTTCTTGGCAAGCCATTCTAAAATATTATTTCTTTTAGTATCGCCATTATCGAAGTCGATAAACGGGACTATAAAGTTTTAATATAAGACATTCTTTGAATATTTCAGACGCGTTCTAAAGGACAAGAAATTTTAACATCATATCTTGAAGAATTGTCATTACATTTGCGAAAATAAGGCAGCGTTTCACAGAATATAGATTCGTCTCGTTCTGCATTTAGGTCAGAAGTATATTAAGACTGCGCCGAGCGAATTGTGCCAAAACAGGTGGTCACAGTTAAGTGAATAAAATCAACACTTTTTGTTTAATACAAATATAAAATATACATGTACCACAACAATTAATGTGTTTACAATTACTCCGTGTAAAAAACTTAAAATAATTAATATTTACGCCTACAAAATTACGTAAATATGCACGAAAAATGCAAAATGTAAGCTCTTGTTACGTGACTTTTAGATTATAACAGTAGAAATCTATTCTATTTTACAGCTTAAACGAACCATAAATAGTTGTATTACAATTTGTTCGTCCCAAATATTTAAGTTATTGGTTGACAATAAAGATACATATTTATCAAAAAAGCACTTCAAATCCTCCATACAATTTAACTATGGCGGCCGCGCGCCGATTTGGATATGCGCCGCACGAGCTCTGTCATTATGTCTTATGCGCGGCGCAGTCTTAATCGTGCAAGAAAATGATAAATTAAAAACGATTATTTTTTAATACGAAGCATAAACGTTTGGATTATAGCACGAAGCAATCCGAAAGGAATCCTGTGGCCCCGGAATACAAACAGCAAGAGAAGGAACACGGGTGTGGTTAGTACAAGTATGACATGGCCATCGTCATTTGAGGAATTCCAAAAAAAGAAATTTAGTAATTTTAAAGGTAATACAAGTCTTTATGCCTTTACACGCGCCTTCAGAAACCAGTCGCAAGTCTCAACTTTCAAGTAATTGTAAAATTTTCCTCAATGATTATAGCATCAGTGAGTATCTTAGAGTTGTTTATAGACATAAAACAAACGTACCAACAAGTGCGAGCGTGAGTCAAGCGGTCTTATAGCATTGGCGACGTACAGATATCGATTGTACGGCATCGTTATCACCCGCTATCGGATACAGGACGATAACACGCACCGGGCTCAGCGACCATATTTCTGTAACTATTAACTGTCTTGAAGTACTAATGATATTAATTAGAAGTATGATTAGAAAACCATTATTTTATTTACAAAGCTGCTACAGCGGAAGAGCATGCGACTGCTAAGTAAGAAGTCTCATTGGATGTCTCTGTGCACAAAGCGGTGAAGAAAGCATCGCGATGTTTTGTGTAATTTTTATATAGCTTCTATCGGAGCTATATAACAATTACACAAACCAAAAATTTCATAACACTTTCATCCGGGCAACAATACCGGAATTACTGCATAAGTACGCTATGAGACTAATAGAGCTTATTTAGAAATCTATAATAATACTTAGATAAAATGTAAAAGCGGTTCAAATCGTGTGTTTTCGCATACAAAATGCATTCGCATTGACCTCAAACAAACATTAGCCATCTAAAACAAGCGTTTTGGCAAAAGACGCGAATTAATTCTAGTTTAGAATTAAATTTAGTTTTAATGCTTTGACGTAGCCGTTGTTCTAAGTAAAACGGACTGTAGATGCCAAACGATATGAGCGTTTTACTTTTTCTAACGCATATACACACCGGCTTAGACATCCCCGAAGGGGCAGATCAAGCACTATTAGACCTATGCTTGTTCAGCTATAATCCCAGGTGCCATATAATAGAGGGAGAGCCTACTGCCATCTATTGTACACATTTCTAGACTCTATGCTGCTACAAAGAATTTTGGCCCAAAAATCTTAGTAACTCTAACCTGGTAATCGACAACGGGACCTCATGAAGCCGTCCACTATATATTAATGCTTATGAGAATGCCATCCCGTCATCAAAATTTATAATATTACCGAGAGTATTAATCTAGCGGCGGTGAGCTCTAAACTAGCGCCGTACGGAACCTGTTTGTAAGAAAAGAGATGATGCAATGCTCCCTTGTAACAGGTTCATGGCCGTAAATAGACTTTCGTTGAGATATTCGAAGCTATTCGGCACTTGCTTGCAAAACATAACATTGGATTGCTGGGATATTTTCGAAGGGGTAGACAAAGAAAGAATTACATCCATTTTATAGTCTCATATAACATAACAGTTTTTAAAAGAGATAGGCTCATCCATAATTTTCCTCTCAGTTTATAATATTGCGTCCCCTCCACACAGACCTTGTGGTTACAAAACGGAGCCGCCGAACATTTCAGTGCCTGAAAGCACTTTCAAAGACCAGTTAAAGTCAGGTTAGAGATGGCGTCAAGTGGGAACTTAAAACTAGGAATTCCCTTACGCCTACAGAAAATCTCTATCAAAAAATCTTACGTTAGGTGCTTACTGTAAGTAGCATATTCGGGATTCTTAAGGAGTCCCTACGCTATTAGCTGTAGGAACAGTGCGATCTTTAAGCTTTGCGCTGATAGTACAGCAACTGTTACAAGAGTCGGGCACATGTTGTAGGCTATGTTACCTGTTAAGCATGCTTTTTGGTAATGAAATATTGCGTCTGAAACGACATTTTCCCTAAAGACAGGACAATTTTGCCTGCCGTTTTTGAACCACATTACAGAGAGCAAGCTCACTACTGTCCGTAACGAGAGAAGCACTAGATTCTGTGCTTCTTTTGGAAATTTCTAACAGGAAAATGAATAACTTTGTCCTACAGTAATCGAATTCTAGACAACAAAATCGTTGTGAAGCTTATTAAAAATCCACTCAAAGCGCCTAAATAGTCTTAATAAAAAGAACTGTTATGCTACTCTCCAAACTTTTCTAAATGATCTTGTCCACAAACACAATTTAAAAGTTCAATAACTTTATAAAACCAGTTTAGTTTATAGTTGCTATCGATTGGCGTAGTCGTGAATGTTGATTTGAAACAATATTAAGACCTTGATTTCAATCTAAGGAGCCACCGTTCGCACAATTGGGAGCGTCAATAGAATCCAATAGATACGCATTTCTGCGATGTGAATGAGGAGCTTTATTAATGACACGTGACCCTTGTGCACTCTACATTGACTATTATTATGTTCTATGGTATCAGTGTGCGAATATTCGCATTTTTGTTTACTAGGCTAGGTTTGCGCTCTATTATGTGGGTCCTATAACGTAGTTGGCGAAATATGGATTTAATCCACTTTCGGAAAAACAGGCGCATGACTATGTGTGTATTGACTGTCTGACTGTGGTATAAAGTATGATTATGCTCGCAAGGAATTGAAATCGATGGTAGTTATATAGGGTATTTCGGTAGAAAAATTCCACGATGCAACTGCAATTTTACACGGTTCACCCGTGTAATCTAAGCTGGCGAAATGTTCGCGCGATTCTCATCTACCATCCCCTTCGGAAATATTGGCGTAGGACAATATATGAATGAAAAGGACTGGTATGGAATACTAGATCGATTTGATTAAAGATTTTTGAGTTACATAGGCGTCACATAGACATAAGGCGTTTATTGCGAAAGAACTATCCTGTAACATATATAACATCAAATATAGACGAAAGTAAGCAAAAAAAGCATCATAAACATCATATAACACAAGATAACTGCAAGGTATAGCTACACAAATAACAAAAAAAGAAACTGGAACATTATTACAATTATCATAAGGTACATTAGTACGCATTTGATAGGTGTGTCAATATAAACTGCACACAAAACCTCGATGTATCATGATAATATAATGTCGCAACACGTAACTTTAGCCATGGCCCATATACGACACTGAAAACTTCGGTATCTACTATAAAAAATTATAACGCGCCTAATCTGAAAACAAATAGAAGGGCGATAGCACGGACAAACAGTTTTGTAATCGAAGTTTACAATGGCTGACTAACTGATATTATTGTGAGTCGTAATGTTAGAGTGGTTTTTGTGCAGGTTTAGGTGTATGATACGTACGCTTTCTGAGATAGTGCGAATAGTTGAGAACAATTTATATGTGTAATTTTTATAAATACATTATTGTCGAGGTCTTTAGGACTGCCTCGGTAGGTCTGTGGTTTAAGCATGATATCCCTTCGATTCATGTGCCAGGCAGAGTGATTGAGATTTTGTTAGGCAATTTATAGCACTACTTCGGAGTCTGTAAATGTACTTGGTATATGGCAATAAACTTGTCATTTCGTTGCAATTAAACTACGGGTAGTATTTAGCTGCAAAGCTAAAAAATACTAATTGCACAGCAAAATATATTTAAAGAGATCAAACTAAGTCGACGGAGCCTCGCATAGCGGGGCTCCTATTTTTAGGTGGGTTTAAGTAGGAACCTAACATAACCTAACCCTTCCGAGACGGAATGCAGTGATATGAGGCGTATAGGTGCTTGTTATGGTATATTTTAGTAAGCTTATTTTGCTGTGCAATTAGTATTTTTGATGGTCATTATATTTAATCCCTTAAACTACTCTATACGGATTTTATCGCGTTGTTATTAAATCCGTATAAAATATGTTAATTTCAATATTTAAAATTCTCGTAAACGTAAGACAATATTATCGTTATTTTGTTCTGCTACTAAGAATTTTCGTCAAGAGAATATTATTCTCTTCCTTACACTACATGAGAATAGAACCTACGATTTCACGAGCAACATTCAAGTAAACGTAAAAGACTACTATGAAAATGACGTTCGTTGTTCGCGACAGTTCGTTATACAAAATAAATCGTCTGCGCCTATCTATTAGCAATTCAAGACTGCTATAAAATACATCGGTTCAATGCTCGCAATATTTCCTGACGCAGCGCCTACAATAGCCTAGCGGTTAGGGCGTGTACTACGGAAGGTCGCGGGTTGCTATCCGGCCTCGATGAATAATTTGTAATTAAGGCAAACCACAAAAGCGAACATATGACAAGTAAATAAAATTCAATGCCGTGATTTAACAAAACTATGTAGATACCTATACGGAATAAGCATTAAATATTATGGCTTCACACTTGTAAATTATCTTTAAGAGTTTGGCACATGTGTTTACAATTATATCTCACACTAAATTCTCTTTCTCCTTTTAAAAAGACAACTTTAGCACAAGGTTGAATTCTTGTGTTGCAGACTGTAGTTGAATTAGAATAAAATTTGAAACAATGGACAAAAACAACAATCAGTTTTCTTTATGGAAGGGTCATATTTATTACAGTGTGTGCAGTATCTAGAATATGCTCAATCCAGGCAGTGGAATTTCATCATTGAAACAGAAGGTGATATTGTAGGCTATTGATATATAATATCTGTCCTGTATTAAACTGTCCCACTGCTGGGCACGGACCTCTTCTCACGGTGAGAAGGGTTAGGCCATAGTCCACCACGCTGGCCTAGTGCGGGTTGGCAGACTTCACGTATCTTCGAGAACTCTCAGACATGCTATTGATATGTTTCAGGTTATTTTTTGCTACTGAGACTTTCCCTATAGGAAAGCCCAGAGAGATTCCTACAATAACACAAATCATTTGAATTAACAATCACATGCTCAGGTAGGGTATATGAAGATAAAATAATCCAGATTTACATACTTTGTAACAGTCATTTTTTGATAATTGAATAATGAGTATTGGCTTGTTATCAGCAATTTGATTACAAGTAAACCAAATGTTATGGTGAAAATCACAGAAGATAGTTATAATTTTTAACTGTGGATTACTATCACAGAAATCGCTTTTACTGAAAAACATCCACCACGGATGTTATGTTTAACATCATACAAGATTTATATTGAATAGCAAAAGCAGTGCAGTTACCTCATTCTTGGAATTATTTATATGATTACACATACCAAGAACAAATTGTTTAAGTCATAGATATTAAAACAAATAATCAGGTACCAATATTAAAACAATTATATTTATCTTTTACCCAAATAAGTAAATTGGTAAAGGATGCCAGGATGGAAAATTTATATACTAACATAATTACATTTTTTTTGTATATAAAAGCTATAATAAATAAAGTTAATACACAGTTTGTGACATGTATGTGATATTTATATTTCATTCACCGATATTTGTAACTTTTTTATTATCATGAAAACATACAAGCAAATGTAAATAAAATCTGTGTACATGCCTGAGTGTGTTATTTAAATACTTTGTATGTTGATAATAATGCCGACAGGGTATTTGTTTTATTTGAAAAAGTGTGTCATTATTACTCATTGTAGTAGTTTCTCACAGAATGTCATTATGTCATACAACAGACTAGTTTTTGTCATCATTTGCTACCTAATGCAAATAAAATGAAGGAAAATGTTTAGCATTTTTAGTTGTACCTAAAACACACACACACATCAAATGTACCTCCTTTTTATTGTATAGTATACACAAAACTTTAATAAAATAGATTACTGAAAAATAAAGTGTTTATTGATAGTAAATGTATGTTTACACCATTTTAAAACATTGGCTGGTTTTTATTTGCAGGAAACTAATAGTTATTAATTAGTACTTGACTAATACCTCTAGTGTAATTTAGTTTGTTATTTATACATTTGTTACATAAAATCATGTTTTTAATAGGTGATTAGAATTAAACAACTAATATACCATTAAACAAAATACACAGATTAAATTGCATCAAATGATTTTGCACAAATTCCTACCTGTTGATAAGCTTTAAAAGTGTTATCAGTCTAATGAGTCAAAACATTACTAATGATGTATTGAGTAATCTCTAGTAACCTTCATTTAAAGACATTTTAATGTTTAAAGCAATTACTCTGGCCCCTGGCTGCAAGTTAGAAAGTTTTGGAAGTCAACCAACTTTTGACATTACTTTCTAAAGCACTAAGTTATCTGTGCAAGTACCTATATGCTAAGTACATACCTTGCGGAAGGCAAACAGTTCATTTTGAAGTTTCTGCCTTTCAGCAGAGGGCTGCTGCCCCTTCCCGCGTATAAACTTTAGCATTCTGCCGGCCTGAAACAGAACAACCACTTAGCACTCTTCACAGCCACCACAAAAACAAACAGATAGACAAAACACTACCCCCACCATTATAATTTCATGCTTGTGCGCGCGAACACTAGTACACCGACCGGCATCAAAAAGCCGACTGAATTTTATAGCTTGTTAGCTCATGCCCGCCGATACGATCGCCTAGCCCCCGCACCGAGATAATAACACGAGTTACACTTGGAATCGCAAGATAACCGGCTTGCAGATAACACGATCGATTGCTAACATACCGAAAAACATCTAATATATTACACTTTCAGTAGAATTTAAAAATTATGGCTCCTGCCCCGAGACAACGCCTGCCAAACAGGTTACACGTACAACAATAATACAATGTTTTGAGTAACCTATGAATGAGCGTCCTTAGTTAAAGAAAGTTTACATACCCAAAGACGACAGTTTGAAGGGTTTTAGTGATAAAATCCAAAATTAGAGAGATGACAGACGAGTCACAAACGGCGTCAGAAATACACACAAACATGAAAAAGCACTCACAAATTCATGGACGCACGCACGCACAACGCACCCACACTAACGTCTCTAAGTGACGTGACTGGTTTTATGGGTTGCCATAAATAACTGGCTATTTCCTCTAGGTTTTATAATCTGTTTAATCTTGGACATAATGGTAGTTTGCTAGGCAACATAATCGTATCATAAGCATCTGATTTTTTTTAATAATATTTGTTTCTACTTTTTAATGACAATAATAAATAATTAGTCATCCAAATCTAGGTATAAAGTACTACCATCAAAATTATTTGCAATAAATCGTCATAATTTTTGGCTATTGTAAGACTGGTTACTCGATGCGTTCAGAAACTTCAGCTTATTTGATTGTATACTGCGTTAGAAGGTATTTTATGCTAGAGATTAATAATACTTTTGAAAAGTAAAATTCAAATTGCAAAGATGTAAGTATTACGTTCAATTAAAATCATGACTATATATGTAATTGTGTATCATGTCTGTTGTCAACAGGATTTGTATATTTTGAGGTTTGAACGCACCAACCACAGATTATATAACTTAAAATGTTATCAATAAAAGAAATGGATGAAAAATTGTAAAATAATAATTATAAAAATATATTAGACTCAATTATTAAGCTTGTGAGGCTAAGCGTAGTAAAAGTATGGTATGAGATGCGATAATGAGGATACAAGTATGTGTAAAGCATGTTTAAAGCGAAACGAGATATTATGGAATAAAAAGCAATTGTCACGTAATTTTGCCTTTATTTTTATAGTAGGCGCTTCCATCAAGTCAAACACTTCGACGAGGATAATTTAAATGTAGTGCTATGCAAATGCTGTGTGGCTAAAGTACGATGAGCTCCTATAATCACTCACACGAAATTGCATTGCTATCAGCGTGTGAACATCACAACGTTATAACCAAATTTTCATAACAAAACAAATAATTAAGCACTCTGATAATTAGACGCACCCCTGGCTGTTCTTCAAGAGATAAATCACTCATTTTTGATCCGTAAAATGTGGATTTGCTATCACATGAAACGTTCTTTCCGCATGTAGGATGTACTCGCAATCGATGGTAGCCGGCGTAATGCGCCCTGTTTAGTCTGTGGTTTTCACCCTAGCCAATACGCGAGGGGTGGGTGCGTTTTCTTTTTTTGTTTCCCATTTGTAATGCGGTCTTTTGAGAGCTTTTGTTTTCCTGTATTTTATTTTACTATTTAGCCGATACCCAAATTTATTCTCAAAAATATACTTCTAATTACAACTTGTGGCGTGTTGTCTATTATTAGCAAGTAGGTTCTTTAAAAATATATAATAATAGCAATAAGATTGTACCTAGTTTGTGCAACATAGGCGTGCAGCCTATATTTAGTCATTGTAATGTATTTTATAGACAATTAATATATCTGCATTCTGTCTGTATTTATTTGATGTAGTTAACACGATACAATCTCAAGTTTCTTTGTTTGTAAGTTGTATTGTTTGTTTTTTCTTTGTTATCTTTGTTTTTGGGCAACATGTTTGAGAAAACTAAACGCAGAACCTAAAGTAAAATATTCGTAATGTTTATAATTTAAATTTATATTTGTATAATGGGTAGTTTAATACACGCTATTTAAAATAATTCGAACTAAAAATTGTTTTCTTGTTATGCACTTTATAAATAAAACGTTTCAGCCGGATTTATGTTATGTTAAAAGTAGCATAATTTAATAATGATGTAAATCTCGGTTTATTTAACAAATCTGCTTGGTACATTGTAGTTCGATTAAGAACCTCACTATTAGTGCATCTTTATCAATAAAGGATGATATTGTTTTATGTAATTTTATACCGTCTACAAATACGGAATTCGATTTGATTTTTTAAACACAGCCAACTACCCTATGATGTGGCGGGTTCCATATATCTGGTAAAGTTACAGCTAGCGACATGAGATGGCGTTGTAATCAATTACACATAACTTGTGCTGGAGCTTGAATCGCACTATCAAAGTTTGCAGTGCGAGTTACTAACATAAATTGTCTATATTGTCAGACATGCATGTCGGTTATTTGCTAGTTAGTTTACTTTTAACTTTATTTACCTACCTTTCAAGTTAAGCGCTACGAAGTATGGTTGCAATACGTACCAACATAACAGCGCATAAGTTCAGTATTTACAATAATATATAGCGATACCTTTACTAGGTACCTATACCTATTGGAGCTAGCCCTTATGGTAAAAACTGTAATAGTTGAGTCGGGAGTCCTTGTTCTTTGTGTCCGTTATTTGAATGTTTGTCTCTGCAATACAGGAATTATTCCTAAATCCGCACTAGGACTAAGGCCTGTGTCGCGGGGGATCATAAATTAAGTATAATAAAATAAAAATTAAGCTTATGTAACTGAAATTAATTTAATATGAATAGCGTTTTTTTATTTTATTTAAAGCTGTCATCTATGCTTGATGGTAAGCAGTAAGTAAAATCGATAGAATATACACTGACGGACTCATAAACTGCATCAAAGTTTAGGATTACTTTCAAATTAATATTTTGGTATGTATAAGAATTTTTTGGATTAAACTAAATGAAAACGTCGAGACTGTCCATTACTCATAAAAACAAACAAAATTAGAACTGCGGTAAAAGATATAATTACAGCCAGGAAAATAAAATTTATGCATAGTCTCAAATTCGTGTGTTATTAGAGTAAAGTTTGTAATTAATTATTTTTGCTTTTTTCATTGTGATTTAGATTATTATTATTAAATATTAGAAAATAGCTGGGCCTTTGGGAGGCTTACACGGAGACATGGGTCCAACGTGAAGAGGCCCTTCGAGAGTTTTTATCAAAGGTGGGATGGAACACCTACAGCGGCACTAGCCACAGCAGGCATAGGACTATTACTACGTATGGATAATATTGTCTCCTGTTTACGCGAATATTATTCATTGAAATTAAACTACCTACTATATACGGATTTTATCGCGTTATTTATTTGACACTTTATTACGTATGGATTTTAATATATGGGCTATGGGTATGGGTGTCTGGTGGACCGGTATATTGCTGACTATAGATGAAAAACGGCGTCTGCCTTGAATACTCTAATAGCATCAATGCAATGGGCAGACGGTGACTCGCCAACTCTCTAGATGGGCCCCCTGAATAGCAACTATAGGCATACATAGTTTAAAAGCTAGTGTACTGTGCCCTCCGATATCGCGTTAGTCTCATGATGAGATAACGACTGTCCCAGAGGGGTTTATTATTAATATTATTATAGTTACCAATAGTATTGATTATTAGTCTTTTAAACTCAAGAAAAGTTTCGTAACCATAAATATGGATAATTTTTTTTTTTTTTATACTCTAATAGGCTTGCGTTTGACCGCGATATCACCTGATCTTAAGTGTAGATGCAGTCGACGATGGAGCACGCTTGCCTAGAAGATACCTATTCACTCGCGACTTGAAGACACCCAGATTGTACTCATCGGGAAACACAGACTTAGGTAGCGAATTCCACTCCTTAGCGGTACGCATTATAAAATTGGAAGCAAATCGCTTCGTGCGTAAATGTGGTATATCCACCATGTACCTGTGTCGCTGGCCTGATTGTCTGGTCGTCCGATGGTAAAATGGGGAAGGAGGAATCAAATTATGCAGTTCCTCTGCACACTCTCCGAAATGTATCCGATAGAAAACCGAGAGACTAGCAACCTTACGACGATGCTCCAAGCTTCGGAGTCGTGTGTTGACCAATTGGTCATCGCCGATAAGTCTCCTGGCCTTCCGCTCAATTAACTCCAAAGCCTCCAGCTGATATTTTGCAGAGTCATCCCAGAGGTGAGAACAGTACTCCATGCAGGACCGAACCTGTGCTTGGTACAAATTAAGCAAATGTTCCGGCATGAAATACTGCCTCACCTTACTGAGGATGCCTAGCTTTTTGGCAGCTAGTTGGGCTCTTGTCTCAATATAGGAGCCAAAGTTAAGGGTTGGAGTCAATGTCATTTGCCAGCCCAGAAGCTCAAGGCGATTAGTTATCGGAACGGATACATCTCGGAAAGTTGGAGCTAGTTGGAATGGGCTCTTTTTTGCGGAAAAAAGACACGCCTGGGTCTTAGAAGCATTGAGCTTAACCATGTTGGCTTCACCCCAATCGGAGACTGCCTTCAAGGCCAAGTTCATACGCTCGATCATAGCTTCCCTGAGCAACTGTATCTGTGTTCCACTGGCCCTAGCGCTGGAGACGTAACTCTCTACAAGCGTGCTGTCGTCTGCATACCCAAACGTACCGGGTTTCAGCAGATCGTTAATATGTAGCAAAAAGAGAGTTGCAGAGAGTACTGATCCCTGAGGAACCCCGGCATTAATTGCCTTTTGCTCGGACGAGTAGCCGTCAATGACTACTCGAATCGAGCGGCTCCTCAGGAAATCTGCTATCCAAACGCAGAGGCCAGTGGGTAGGCCAAAGGACGGAAGCTTGCTGATAAGGCTATCATGCCAGACCCTGTCGAAGGCTTTTGAGATATCCAGCGAAACAGCCAATGCTTCGCCGTGTTTCTCGATGGCCTCGCTCCATAAATGCGTTGCATACACTAGAAGGTCTCCAGTAGACCGGTTTCGGCGAAACCCGTATTGCCGGTCACTGAGCAGACTATTTGATTCTAGGTATGTCAGGAGTCGGTTGTTTAGTATACGTTCCATACTCTTACAGAGTATGGAGGTAACTGATATGGGTCTGTAGTTCGCAGGGTCAGCTCGACTACCTTTTTTTGGCACGGGCTACACATTAGCAAGCTTCCAAGAGTTCGGCACTTGTCCTATTGCCAGGGAGAGGCGATACAGGCGTGTCAGCACCGGTGTCAACTCAGGTGCACAGGTCTTCAGTACTATGGCTGGAATACCATCAGGACCACTGGCCTTTTTCACGTCTAGATTCTGCAGCGTTTTACGGACCTCGGTCTGACGTATGCGTATATCTGTCATGAGGGTCTCGCAAGCTGGTAGACACGGCGGTGTCACGCTTGCAGATTCCAGACACGAAGATTCTGCGAAGATAGAGCAGAATAAATTCGCCTTATCCTCAGCAGTGTGAGCCAGAGATCCATCAGGTGTCAGCAGTGGTGGCAGCAAGGGGCTTCGTCCGAACAAGCCGCTCAAATTATGGCATTGGTTCGGGAAGGCTTGGATCAACGAACGATTGCTAAAAATTTCAATTTAAACCAGTCTACGGTTTCTAGAGTATACTGAAGGTTTGTAGAGACATTGTCTTACAAAAGGAGACCCGTTACAGGCAGAACTCGAGCAACCACCCATCGTGACGACCGATTTATTGTTTCAACTTCCCTACGAAATCGTTTCCTCACGTCAGTAAAAATCAAAACAGAGCTGAATGAAGTGCGTGGAGTAAACGTTAGTGCACGAACAATAAGAAGGAGGCTTAAGGAAACGGGAATCACCCCTTTTAGACCAGTAAATGGTCCAAAGCTGTCTGCAGCTCACAGACAAGCTCGTTTAAGATCTGCTCGTGAACATCTTAATTGGATTGAAGGTTAATAGGCCTCCGTATTGTTCACCGATGAGTGTAGAACATGTTTAAATGGTGCAGACGGTCGCGGAAGAGTCTATCGTCGACGTGGGGACAGATATGCTCAAAGTTGCATTGAGGAGCGTGTTCCTTTTGGAGGCGGTTCGTGTATGGTGTGGGGTGGCATTTCGATGATCGGGCGAACGGAACTTGTGTTCATCGACATGGTTCGTCAAAACGGTAGAAGAGGTGGTATGACGGCACAACACTATATAACAGAGGTTTTAGAAGCTCACGTGGTACCTTACATAGGATTAATAGACGAAAATTTTTACTCTTATGCAAGATAATGCCCGACCCCACGCCGCTGCACAAGTTTGACAATATTGCGAAGAGGTTGGGATACGTACCTACCATAAATTGGGCAGCACGCAGCCCGGATCTTAATCCCATTGAGCATGTTTGAGACAGTTTAAAAAAAGCTGTATTTGCGAGTAATCCTGTGCCCACAACGCTGGCAGCACTAAGAACGGCGATTTGACAAAAATGGAACAATATTCTGCAATACCGTTTGATAACCCTAATTTGATCTATGCGCAGCCGATTAGAATCTCTAATAAGGGCACGTGGAAGCAATACACCTTAAAACTTTGCTTCAACTTTTTATATTTGTTCTAAAAACCAATTTTTCAATAAACCAACCAAAACCAATGTTTGTTACATTTATCGATTTTGGTAAAAAAATTGACTGGTCCTTTCCAGTATACAAACATACAGTGAAGGATATGATACTACGCTGTTATAAAGTTAACGAACCAAACTACAGGTTTCAATTTAAATTTGTATAAAAGTTTGAATACTTAGTTAAAATGTTTATTTCAATGGCGTCTTGAACATTGCTGCAGTTGCAGTTTATGAGTCCGTCAGTGTATTTATAAATTGACGGATATCAGTGCAAGTGGCACTATGCCGCGCTGGGTGTTGTGGGCCGATCCCTAGACAGCACGAATATGTGTGTGACCCGCAAACAGTTGTTCCGTGTCCAGGCTTGTGTATGTAAGTATTTGTTCTTTGCGTCCGTTGTTGAAACTTGTAAAGTAAGATATTTATATGTAAACGACAGCGATACATCAATATTTCTAAGGCATAATATAATAATAAATCATTGTTGTTATAATATTTTGTCCTCATAGTGAGATCACCCTCGAATTTTAAGAAGAGAATATCTTGCCTCGACTCTTAAGAACCAAATAACAGATTTCGTAATCATTAGTATTAAGTAATCGAAATTTCTTAAGTTGTTCTTTCAGTTTAACTTAACCTAAATGAAATAAAAAAGTTACTACTACGACAATAGTTAATCAAATATGTATTTCTTTCGTGTGTAGGTATGTACCTTATGTAAAATAATTATCATAATACTGAAAACGCTACAATTTCATCCTTACATTTGAATAATCTGCGTCTACATTTCAACTTGGGTTCGTTTTAGATCATAATTAATAATTTATGAAAGATGTTAATCCGACCACAGAGCAGGTAAGTACAGAAGTGTAATTGTCTAGTGGTTTGTAACTAGGTCAACGACTTATCCAGAGAGTGGTTTTGAGTTTGTGAGGAGTTCTGAGTGGATGGCTTTAATTTAAATATGGATCTATCATTAACATAAGAGAGAAATGATATGCTATATTTATGCTTTTTCCTAGCAGACATAAATACTTAGGAAAGACGAGTAATGTTAACGTTTTTACAGCATTTCACTATGTTAAGCAAGTGAGCATAGCTTGCTGCATCCTTGGTAAACCGTTCTATTGCTTTACGAATATTATTTGCGACATACTTGTGTATTTTAGTGACTTCATATGCGATATTATGTATAGCAATACATAATATCGCAAATAAATTATTAAAAGATGACACCAGTCCACTAAAAGCATAAAAAACAAAATTAAATTAAAAAAGTATATAGAACTGAACATTAGTGCAGATGCTGCGGCAGACGCTCGATAAAGCAATGCCGTAAACTTTGAAACTTATTAAATCCAAGAGTTGGTTTGTTTAAAGTTATATTTCTGTGTTATGGTTGTGAGTTTAACGCAGAAATGAAATAGGGTTCGTGCGCCGGTACCCCACTGTCGTATTAATTTGCAACGAATTTTCGCTTTATATTAACTAAACTATGAAATGAATTGAATGGGGTACTCTGAACGCATTTGTTTATTTTGTGAGTTTCTTGGTTCAGCTTATATAATGTCTGTATGTTTTGAAGTTGATTAACGGAAGCGAAAGGCAAGAAAATGATTTGATGAAGCCAATTTATAACCAAGATGTAGATAAGGTCTCTCGTTCTGTTAGTCCGAAAAAAATAGATGGTATATTTATTAGATATTTTCATACTTAATAATATTTTAAATGGGAAAGTGCCACTGTTGATATTATATCCTTTTAGGAACTATATGAACGGACTACCGGTTTTTTTTGCATATTACTTAATAGGTTATGGGTTGGTGAGTGACATTTTATCAATGAAACTGCACGGTATCTTAGGGACAGGCCTCTTGAACTAAGCAAACGATGCCCCAGCATCAAATCAGTAAAAAAAAGCAAATCAGTATTGCTGTGATTACTGACTATGTTTTGTTTGCGCCAATAATGTGATATTCTGAGCATTTCTGCCAGACGTCATTTCCTTTACTTTTAATTAGATATAAAGTATAAGTCTTTGCTAGCAGACTATGAATTTTATTATAGTGCTTTGTTGGTCTAGTGGGCATCGGTCAGATATCATTCTCGGGCAAGGTAGTAAAGGATCTTATAGGAAGGAGGGATTAATCACGTGCCCTGGTACGGTTTTGGGACTGGCTAGTATGAACACTTGATGACCATATGGGGATTTAGTAGCAGTTACAATAATTAGCTTTTGCATGTGTTTTCGACGGAGCACACTAAGTTCTATAGGACGACTGCTATGTTAGTTACGAGGTTTACACTTTATCCCAGACATGTATGAAATGTGGCTTAGATTTTTATTACAACTTCAAGCGAGCAAAATATGTAAACCAAACAGAAAAGCGACTAAACGTTATGAAAAGTTAAATCAAATAATTATCATAATCATATATCCAATGTAGAGTATCGTTATACTTTTATGATAACGATATAAAACTCTTAAAATATATCATTACAAACATACATTTTGTGCATTTTACAAACTGTAAGTAACAGTTTATTCCGATATTCTTAACTAGAATATAACTTCCAATATCCAGTTCAATATGGACGGGGTCCATATTGAATTGCATATTCTAAGTCCCAGTATTACGATTCTAAACACACGCCCGTACACAATGAAAGTCTTATTGCAAATGAAATTGTTCCAGATATGGCGGCACGGTAGAAGACATTGTATTTGATGTTCCAGAACGTTCCACGATTGAATATAGAAGCCACCTTAGAATTCGTAAGAGCTCAAGTGGAAACGGGCAACATAGGTGACTGGAAATAGGGATTGCTGTGTACGATACCTGAAGCTTTTGAAGTTACTTATATGCCCGTTATGAAAAGGCACTGGATAATAGCTATGAATGTCTTAGTCCACTTAATATTGTTCTAAAAGAGATACATATTTCTGTTAAAATATACTGTACATTTAAATATGCTTTCATGAAAGCTCAGTACCAAGTTCGATATTATAATCGAAGTCTTGGTACGCTCTTAATACGCTCGTATATTCTTTTGTGTCTCATTTTCTTTGTTAACTCTGCAACGATAGAATAAGGCTGAGTAATATGAAGGAACTATTGACAATACAATTGTGGAGTAAGTTAAATGTAAGTAGAATATCTAAAGCATGCAGTGTTTTTTTTTGCTTAGTAATTGTTTGTACCTACATTTATTCAAGACCCCTGTAGGTATATATTAAACGACATATAACAATATATTTACTGCAAGCAATCCATATATTAAATTAATAAAGGCAACCATCTAAAGTTTATAATACGCTAGGTTTTATCTGCAGCTTAGCGGTCGTGGTTCTAATGAAATTTAATTATCTATAATGAACCGTGCATTTTACCGCGGAAAGTAGGTATTGCAAACACAATCTCTACATATAGAACCAGCCAACGAACACACTTTTCACATTAATAATATTAGCAAGGCTTAGGATATGCTTTCGTTGGATACATTATCCATATTATTTAATTGCACAGATGGCGTAGTAGCTTATGTAGTCGCGTAGTTACTGCCTCTTCCTCAAGTGTTGTGGGTTTGATTTCTAAACAAAAATAAATGTTTTGTGCAAAAAATATTGTACCGAGTTTGGATGATCTTTGTATACGATTTTACAATATTTGTAAAATCTGCTAGAAGACGCAATAATCTACAGTGAAAATTTGTTTTTGTAATAGAAATAGATACTATACAGCCTCGGTGGCACAACGGTAGTAAATACGACTGTGGTGCACGAGGTCTCAATTTCTAATTCTAAATCAAAAAAGTGTCAAATGGTCTAATGAAAAATATGGGTTTTTCTGTCAATAAACTCGCAGCACGAAGATCTACACTGTGCATAGTAAGCAATAAGCTCACTGCCTTTATGGGAGATTTATAACTATACATAGCAAAATGTTGTCCTGCAATGCCTTTACCTACCCTTTCAGGAATAGAAACGCGACACTATGTATATATAGAAATGTATAGTCATGCTCAATAAGAATTTTCAGGCAACAATAATTAATATCAGCATGTAATTTGAAAGCTTACTGTACCTTGTAATTCATCGAAAGTTTTTGCACTTTATAATCATAGTCTGCACCATTCTCACTATATCTCAATCACCATAAAGTGTAATATATGCATGATGTAGTTATACGTACACCGTAGACAAAGCCTTGCCACCTTCTTCCTCAGATCCCGTGGGGGAAACGGGTGGGGTTCCCAAGTCTCGTCCAATTTAATAAGAATATTTACAAAGAGCTTATCTGATCGCGGTTATGTGAATATCTATAACAAAGATTGTGATCGAAGTAGCAAAATTAAATAATAGTATGTTTTATATTGACATTGTTAGCGTTATAGCTTAATAGAAAGTAACTGCTTATTGAAGTATTTCGTAATAAATATTGTGGGTTTGTGTAAGTTTGTGTTTATGTTTCGATGATTATCATATCTTGGGTTCAATTCTTGGATTAGGGAAAGTCTAATTGGTAGCTTTATATGTATATGTTTGCAATCCGATAATAAGTTGCTGCCTATTGTCATGTATTATAGGTGCTCTCAGATATACGATAAGTAATTAGATATTTTATGCACACATAACTTCGAAACTGGCTCTGTGCCGCTACGGTGGTAAATGCGACTGCTGTGTATTTCGGCTTCGATTCCTGGGACGGACAAAGTCTTACTGGGATTTTCTGTCAAGAAATTGTAAGAAGCTGCAGGCCGTCTTCAATTGTACCTGGTAGATGGGAATAGGCTGACTGTGGCTTCTTATTACGTGTGATCTAAAACGAAAGTTGGCGAAATGTAGTAGTGATACACCCCTGCGAAAACCCCTGCTAAAATAAATAAATAGGTAAATATAATATTTCAAATAATGAGTAATAAAAGCAATATGCCCGCTAGCAAATATTCAAGCGTAAATAAGTGAATGGTGAGGAAAAAACGTGTCAACAAAACAATTTCGCCGGTGATGGGGCGCGCGCGGGAAAAGTTTGAGGCCATGGATCCCATTCATCTATGTACCGAGTTTGCCAATTTTGCGTCGAGTTGTTTAGATTTTATACCATGCGATTTTATAAGGTTTAAAAATATGATTAATCAGCTGGCAATAATAATTGTCAGTCTTTAATTCAATATTGCATCACTTCATGGGGAGGTAGCGCAAAATCCATCATGCTAAATATTGAGCGGGCACAAAAAGTGCTTCTAAAGGTAGCAACCCGCCGACTCTACCACCTTTCCACACATCTTTTGTATGAAAATTGTAATGTATTAACTGTTTGACAGCTTATTATAATGTACACCGTACTTAAACAGCACGGAACGCTTACGTATTACATCAACCTTACTAACTCTAAAATACGGAAAGATATTGTATGTACCACACTTTCTGAATCAAAGTTTGTTTTTACAAATAGATTTTACGCATTCTTAGGGACTTTTCTTTATAACAAGATAAATAAACAAACAGCTATAATTATATGATCTAAGTTATGTAAGATCTAAGCGGATAGTTTGTCGGTACCTACAAACTTTAAATTATAAAGTCAACAAGTTCCATGATAATAATTATAATCTCGGCCTATTTTTGCATATGTTTATATCATAACTATGGTTAAATGTATATAACTTAGTTCCTAGTAGTATATTGTAAGTGACTGTGCCCTTAACGCCTGTGGCACAGGTTTACCCTAGTACAGGCACCCATATTATATTACCTATATTAAGTACTTTATGGACTGTATTCATGTTTTACCACTGTTATCAATAAATAAACAATAATTATTAAATCATTATTATTATTGTATAAAGTTTCAGTTGCTTATCAGAAGCTATGGTTACGGGGAAATTAAGACGGTGGTCGCCTCATATTCTTGATGAGTACCAAGTTATTTCAATGTACCCAAAAATATTACAATGGCAGGCTCTTATTTATGCAAAATAAGCACAACCAAATTGTCAGGAAGACAATGCTGTGTTTTGCTTTTTCTTAGATTTGATTAAATGGATCCCAAGCAGGTGTGCATTCCAAATTTCATCTCTATTGCAAATTAGGATATTTCTTAGTTTCAATAGCGTCACGGAGCATGCTTGGTAGGTGTTCCTTAGCGAGTATCTGTTGTCTGCTAAATCTCTAGTAGAATAGTGGTTGGTCCACTGGGGCACGGGTTTATCGAGCGTTATTTGACTTAACTTAGTATCGTGGCTTATGCAGACACGGCGCTGCACACTTTGGCGGATTGCCCTGCCTGGGTAGTCGGAATTGTTGCCCTCTCGCTCTCGGCCTTGGTTCAGTCTATAGTCCGACGTGAGAGGTTGTGGAATGCCGTCGCCTCCTGTGAGGAAGTTATTTCTATCAAGGCGGCGGCGGAGCGAGAGAGGGAGCGCTTGAACCCTCTCCCCAACCGCAGAACCGAGCGCCGGAGGGCGCGAGACGTTCTCTAGCCAGCCTGAGGTTTTACTTGAGAGCGGGCTTCGTGGGCCTGCCCGCCACCCATTTCGCACCAGGTCAGAGAGACGGCGTGCGCGTTCCTACGCGCGCCTCTATGTCGTGTGTCCGTCTCCCTTCAAGGGGTCAGTAGGATTAAGTGACCAAAGTGTATGTATCATATGTGAGGGCCAGTCAGTGCAGACCGGCGACACTTCGACCCAGTGGGATCTTTTGTGTCGAAACTCTCCCCATAACGACTGCCATAGATGTTCATGGCAGCCGGGACCGACGGCTTAACGTGCTCTCCGAGGCACGGAGCAGGCGATAATTGTCAATCAATACGCACATAATTTCGAAAAGTCATATAACTTCCGAAAGCCAGAGGTGCACGACGTGGGTTTGAACCCGAGACCCTCTGCATTGCAGTCTGTTGGTCTCCCCACTGAGCTATCGCTGCTCTAAAAGACCAAAGTGTAGGTCTTTTCGTGTAGTGGCCTGCCGTTTCTTACGGCGGACCGAAACCTCGGCGGGGTCGCGATTGCATGTGAAAGTGATTCGCGCGACTCCACCGACTCTGGTTATGTCGAGGAACACCGTGGTAGGTTTAGTCGGTATTACCGGGGTATCTTTCCCCCGGTGAGCCCGACATAACCTCTCCGTCACCCTGCGGAGAGATACGCGTCAAAGCATTCAAGCAAGTAAAAAAAAAACAGTAATCATCGCTTATGGACTTTGGCAATTAAACAAAAGCTCTGAACATGTATACGGCCCTTTTGATAGTATGCGATTACTGTAGCCTATGACCAATTGTAATATCACTAACGAGGTGCCGACCCTAGGGAAAAGTAACTAATTGAAGATAGGATGAAAGTACAGGAATGGGAAAAGAAAGCTCCAACCTATAAAATTGCTGTTTGGCCTTAAATCTAATTTTGAGACATCTATACAAAATGCAATGGTTATTTCGATATTTTTACAATAAAATACTATATGTGTATGTTATAGAGAGATTGCCGAATTCGCTGTTTTACAAAACAGCTCCGTTATGTAAAACAGCTGACCAATGTTCAGCTGGATTGTCATTGCACTACGTTGCACAAAGCTGCTACCCAAATTTAAACGTGCTCTGCGACGTCAGCGACATTTATATTATCAGTAGCATTTATCAATATAATTCTAATCGATAACCACTTTTGATCTTCTTCTCTCTTCTCTCTTAGCCTTTATTATTCCCAAGTCACTTGGGGTCGGCTTTTCTGGTCTAACCGGATTTGACTGGATATCAGTTTTTACACGGAGCGGCTGCCACCTGACCTCCGCAACCCGAAGGCTAACGATACCCTAAGGCTAGACCAGTGTCAGAATATTATAGGGTACTGACTTTCCCAATAACGACTGCCATAGATGTTCATGGTAGCCGGGACCGACGGCTTAACGTGCTCTCCGAGGCACGGAGCAGGCGATAATTGTCAATCAATACGCACATAATTTCGAAAAGTCATATAACTCCCGAAAGTCAGAGGTGCGCGACGTGGGTTCGAACCCGAGACCCTCTGCATTGCAGTTTGTTGGTCTCCCCACTGAGCTATCGCTGCTCTTATATTTCGATAACCACTTTTGATACAATTTGTTATTAAAATTATTTCGTTTTTGTCACATTAGTTCGCTCTAATTTGATGATTGTTCACGTTTTGGTAAACCTAAGAAAGAAAAGAAATTATAATAGTAATAATAATATTCTACCACATACACACAACACCATCTAGTCCAAACTAAGCAGAGCTTGTACTATGGGTACTAGACAATGGATAAACATAAATATAAAAAAAAAAAAATTTTGTAAATATATATGTACATAAATGTATATTACTTAGAAGTCCTAGAGAATCGAAGAAGAAAAATGTTGGGGCACTTGCACCGACATGACGTCTTATAAAGACGAACTTAAAAAAAGGAAATAGTAGGAACAACAGGAAGGGCTAGAGCAAGAAGAAGTAAAATAGATCTGATGAAGGGAAAAGTCATGTCGTACCGAGAGATCAAGATAATGGCAGGGAATAGAGAGTCATGACAGAGGCTCCACCGACAATAGCAAAGCTCTGAAAATGGATTGTACTGTAAATACCTAATAATAAGATCTAGTTTTAGATAATATTTTTATCGACATCCAACCCTCCACCATACGTAAAACAATATTAAGTTCAAAATTCGTATATTAATTTGTCACAACGTAACACATATGAACGTCACTCACCGAGAACGAGGATTCACATGTACCTTTGTATGAATGTTAAAGTTACATAATTATAAGAAAAAGGAATTTCTTTCGCCATGTACCTATCTAGATTTCATGGAGGTGCAGATCGAATTGCTTCGGTTTGTATTATAATTTATTTAACCAATAGACTCTATTGAGTCGCAGGAGCACATCGGTGGCCAGATACAATACATTTTTAATTATGTTGAGTATTCTGACACTTGAAAGATTAATTTCTTATTCTTATTATAATAATATCGTGTCGCATCAAAAATCGTTGCCAAGTCGCGTAGTATAAAGGTATCGTCTGGTTATGGACTGGCGTTGCCATAGTTACCCACATCGATTGATGCCGGGCGCATCTTGCACGGTGCACAACACTACCTAATAAGGCTGTGTCGACCTCTCAATGTTCCACACGCCACATGCTGTATGCTATTGTGTATATCGCTCACCTACGTTATGTAATTTGAACGTTGGGAATTTAGTTAAGTTTTGTGTAATGTATGACTTAAAATTAAGGATTTTGTTCTTGATTAAAATGTATTGTATCAACTGTTATTAATAACTTTACGATGTTATCCTTTTACATAACGTGTCGTGTATTAGTTTCAGAATAAAGCAAGTCCTATATGCATATATGATATATGAAGTGCAATGTATGTATGGATTGTTTCCGTTTTATTTTTCAACTTCACTTGCATATTATGAATGAGCTTACCAATACATAGTGAAGGTATGCTAGTGTGAGATTTAATTTAATGAACTGTTATAATATATTCTGTGTGGAGTATTTTAGTAAGACAAGGGCTATTTGAGGGTACCGCTAATGTAAGTTCGTTTCCCAGGTAAGGTCTATGTCTTCTACAAAATTTACAACGCTAATATGAAGTTTACAATTGAATCTAATAGTTACGGTAATTAGCTCGCTTTTTATCAAGTCGATCATGAGAACATAACTGACAAAATATTGGTAGAATACATTTTTACGCATCCATTCAGGAATAATGAAGTTTACATATATAGGCGTCGCGATTTTATGTATAAAGAACTTACACAGTATGAATTAACTACTTGCAGTCGTATCCAGGGATTCAAGATCTAAGAATTTTATCGGTCAGTCAGCGTCCTTATAATGATGTTGAGGCTGGCACATACACGACCTATAAAAAAGTGTAGCTATCTAATGCAAAGTAAATATTACGCAATGAACGTTATTTTATCATTTTTAAAAAGGCTAGATCTGCTTAAGTAATGATTTCTGTATTGCAGCAAACTTTGCAAACACTCAAACAATGGACACAAAGTACACAGAGACTCGGAACAACTTATTGTGGATTACACCAATTTTTGTCCCGTGTGGGAATCGAACCCACAACACTTGAAGTACTACGCTATCCGTGCGCCATGTACCACCGGCGAAGTAACTAATCAAAGCACCGCGCCATTTGTAACTTGGTAGTTTGTGCCCGAATATCATTATGTCATGATGTCTATGTTATAGCACAAAATGCTTACAATTCCCATAAATTTATAAAGAGCAGGATCTTCTGTTATGACTAATGAGGGACCGATTAATTTATAATAATACATTCCACCTAAAAGGGGTGAGTCAATTGCTATTTTGTTTAGTAAACTCTTGTTTCATAAACCTCTGTTTCACAAGTACTGGAGTCGTAGAATCGATAATATCCCAAAGTAATAACTCTAGTATCTATTATTTTCAGAGACTCTTCGTAGTGTTGCAGATTATTTGAACCATGTTCAATGTTTTTCTTTAGTAAAGCTCATGAATGATTACAAAGATTGAGTCTTTTACAGTTATTCAGTATGAAGGGTTTCTCTTCTCTAAGGTAATCGATTCATATACCTACTCTGTATTTTATATCTAGTAGGTATATTTCTAGAGGCGAGGTTTAAATAGAAGCGTGAGACTATGTACATTCGTATTACCTCCATATGTAAAGGAGGAATTAAAAATAACTTACTCATATCAACTTATTATGGGATTCTGTATCCGAAACTTTGTTTATTTTCTGTCTATTCGTTCTGTGTGTTTCCTAGAACGACGGTTAAATTTTTTAATTAATATTGACATGGTATATGGTTATGATACACTCCTGTCTGTTTCTTCGAGAATAAACAGGCGTAATTATATTATTATGTATTTTACTTACATTAACTTGGTTAGGGACAAAGTACAATGGTAGTCAATCTTATTTGAATTATATTAAGTATAACAGAGTGTAGGAACACAAAGCCACCTTAGGTGAATATTACGACAGTCAATCATGACACTCAACAAAATAACAACATGCACTTGGTATTTGATAAGGAACGTTCATAATTTCAAATAGGAACACTTAGTCCGACCTCATTCGACCTCTTTGAAAGACTGAGTGTTATCTTAGTCGTAATTTCTCGGGGACACTTTTAATACAATTTAATATAAGAAACTGGGACGCGCTGCGCTACCAGCTCCATTCACATCGACCTTTTCAACGTTCACGATAAAATATTTTCATAAATTCGTTTTAGGGTAACTAACCGAAAAGTTGCGCCAAAGAAAATGTCAAATTTTGATTTAATTTAACCGGATTTTGCAAAGGTATTTTTTTATTCATCCGCCCGTCGACGACGCTTTGTCGGAATTTAATTTCGTTGGCTTGTGATCTTGCGAATGTTTTGAATAATTCCATCATTGGAAATCTTATTCGGTGGAGCAGCTTAAAACAACTAGGGACGGGATATTGGCGATTAGTGCCTCAGGACCTAGGATTATCAAAGATGAAAGGAATTCAGAACATTATTGTACCAAGGTTTATTGTTCACCGTAATTAAACGCGATATATTATTTTTGTCTTCGTCCCTTTTACGTTTATGTAAGTATGAATGAATGAATGAATGAACTCTTTATTAGAAACACACATAGTACAGACATTAACATTTACTACAGCAGAGCGTGCCTAAAAGGTTTTAGCTCAGCCTATGCTGCAGATGACCGCAGCCCTGATTTTCAGCTGAGGCCTACAAGCGACTCACGAACGAACGTACGGAAACGGTACAACACTATTTTCCTTTTATTTATTTTTCTATATTACCTTTTTGATCTTTTAATTTCATTATAAGTCCGTAATAATATTAAAATATACAATTTTTTTAGCAATAGGTTCATAAATAAGATTAATTATGACCATTAGCTGACCACCAGAGGCATTTAGTAAATTATATTAAATTCCATAAACAAAAAAATTAAAATATTAAAGAAATTAAACATGAAGAGACTAGTAATTACGCATTGCTGGATTTTTGCTTGCCTAAAAATATCAACTTTAACTTAAATTTAAAACTACCAACACTAGTCAAATTGATTGTAAGTACATAAAAAGGAGACGAGTTAGATACCTATCAAACAATAAAGAATAAACTGAGCTTTCGTTTACGATTATGTTTATCGCAAGTTTTCGATTCCCAGATCGCGTAGAATGATTAGGGTTTCTATTTTAAAAATCGCGCAAAAGGTAAAAATGTTCTCAGTAGATTCAATACATTTGCGCCTATTTGACATGCCTTTTCAAGTCAGTCTGTACTTATTTTTTACCAATGCTTGGAATCCTGTATAATTACCGAGCAATTTACATCTTTCAGATACGAATCTGCCAACCCTTTTAGATTTATATAGGCTTGGGTTCATGTATATATAAGAAAAATAAAGGTCAGTTTCCCAGCTCGGTGAGACCATGAAGCCTATTCCAGCTACGAGTTCAATGAATAAATACACGCCAGTAACAGTTGCTTTCTGGAAAAAGTGCTAGACAACCGCGTCTGATTAAACTGGAGACGACCTCGGCTTGCTACAATATTATAAAGTTAAAAAGGTGTAGTGTAAGTCGCGATATTTCTGGAAGTTTTTATTAAAACCTAGACAAAGAATAGATATTATATGTAATTGTATTTTCTAATAAGGTAGAGCTTGTTTCTTATGCTGGTAGTAGTCGGCAATGCGTAACCCGTACATGAGGCTTTCTACTATCCTTAAAGCGGTGCTATTGCATGCGCGAGAATGAGACAAGGCGTTATATAGTGCATAACTTTGTCTCGTTCTAACATATGCGCTAACAATGCCTTGAGAGATCCTCACTATACATTATTTGACACCAAGGGCCTCGCCAGGAGGTCAGAAGGCCTTTGGTGACAATTATAGTTTAGGGTAACCACTTACTTTTACCCGGATAGAAAGGTTGCTGAATTTTAAAAATAATAAATTGTCGTATATCCTCCTAACATAAGTGTAGGGACACTGCTGACGCTTTAATATGTGTATAGTCAGGGCAACTATGTTGTAGCGCTCGCGGCAGTCGCTGCCCGCAAAAGTATAAATTAATTTATTTATCGAGAAGTATTTCATTTGGCCATTTACAAGAACACTCAATAGTAAACTTCTATCTTAAGCAATTGGTAATTCTTATCCATCTAAGTAACAAAGATTGTGTCAGAAGTGGTTTTACGTGTGTAGTACAATGGGTAAAAATTCGATCGATTCGATCATAAATACAATGCCAGTACAATGCTTTATCCATTTCCCAACGCCCCACCGCTTAGTCTCTTTTTGTTATCTCGAATTTATAATACTAATTTAATATTATAAATGCGAAGGACAAACTGTATTTGTTTGTTTGTTTGTTACGCTTTCACGCCTTAACCAGTTCATGAACGATCATCATGAAATTTCACATACAAGTTGCCAGGGATACAGAGTAGGACATACAGTACCTTTCATCCAGAAAAAAGTAATGTTACTTATCTAACCTAAGCTATGTACATTTACACGAACGAAGCAGTGGGAAAATCTATTACTAAAATATTTTTAAATTTAATACACCGTATGCTCAGCATTTAAAATTCATTTTCACTTTCTCTCATTATTCGCGAATATTCTGCACCAAAATAGTAATCGAATTAATTTCAACTATAAATGGTTCACGGAAACTATTCGTTCTGTGAATGACAATAGCACTAGGACAATAGCATACCTTTAATTGTAGACTTCATTAAAAATTTACACCCAGACACAGAAAAACGCTAGTGAATCGCACAATATTTCTGTCTACATTTGAATTAAACTCATATAGTAAGCGAGTTTAATCCGTAGACGGAGTATTTAAACCTTATTCAATATGATATTTTATGAAGTATAGTGTATAATATTTTATTTGTATTGGAGACTCTTAAACGGCGTAAATACAGAGACCTGGTAGAGAGAACTTGTTTTTGAGCCGTTTGGGGTCGGAACGTTAGGTCATGGGGTGCCAGTGGTCGTGCTCTATATACAGAAATTACGAAAAGGCTGATCGACGCTAACCGTAGGCAGAGGTCTGGTCTTTATTTCAAGGAATGAATGAGAATTTCCATTCAACGTGGCAATGCTGCCAGTCTTTTGGGCACGCTACCAGTCGACTGTGTTGTGGAATTCTATGACGCCTATTAGATTTTAGGTTTCGCTTTTTTTATTTCTGTTGAATAATAATTTAATTATACTGAAATGATAACACTGTACCTACCTTAGTTGTGACAAACGATTATTTTACTAAGTCAGTGTAGGTTTAAAAACACGGAACCGTCAAAAATGCTCTTGTCCTATATTTCCTTAAGGAAATCAGCCTCCGTTATTAAGGTGCTATTATTCAATAACGTATCCGACCTTGTTTTTGCTTTTTCCTGTTCATCTAATATTCTTAATTGATCTGGAACGGCTTTTACGAAATTTGCTCTTTGAAAAGGTTCAATAGAACCTTTAATATGTTAATCTCGACAATACTTACTTAAAAGTTACCATTTGCTTCGAAATGTTGTCATGTTGTTGACTAATAAAAAATATTTTTCGTAGAATTATTTACAATAAACGAATGTTTGGCCGTTGTGCCGTTTAATTATATTGAGTTACTGCGACACTGCTTAGTTTATTGTTCATTTTATTCCTTTTCTAAGGTCAATACTACCTCCAAATCGCGATGGGAACTCCAGTAGCCCCTGTACTTGCTAATCTCTGGATCAAACATTTTGAAGAGAAGGCATTGAGCCTCGGCCTGAAGACCATACGAATGTGGAAAAGATATGTTGATGATATCTTCAGCATTGTTAAGGGTACTAAGCAGGACGTGGAATAATATCTACCACACCTTAATTATTCCATTCACCCAAAAATTAGGTTTACTTATGAAATGGAGACTGACAGATCGTTGTCATTTTTGGATGTCAACATCACCGCGAGAACGAATGGGTCCTTGTCACACTGTGCGTACCTTAAACCTACACACACGGATAGATACCTGCACGCAACGTCAAGCCACCACCCTCGTCTCTTACAATCCGTTATAACATCAGTAAAAAACCAGAGCCCACGATCTTTGTGACCCCGAGCATTTAGAGTATAAACTCAATCGTATTCGGGATACTAAAGAATAACGTATATGTAATAAATAGACGACAGAGGCAGACTAAAAGAGGCAAGCATCCTGAGATGAGCAGACAACCCGCCTATATGCCCTGTGTAAAAGAAATTACGGATAAGATCAGATCGGTGTTAAAGAAATATTCCATCAACACAATTTATACATCGAGGGCCAAATTGACCAGCATGGAGGGCACACCAACGATGATAGATGAAATAGTTCGGCAGACCGGCACCTTGTGGGGCAGAAAAGTTCTTGAGTGGATTGAAAAGCACAGACTAGGGTGTTCTCCTCTGATTAGATTGACGACTTGGTTAAAATGCTGGGGAGCCTGGAGGAATCCTTTGTTTAGCATTGGACGCTGAATGAAGATAATAATAATAAGTGTTCTATAAATAAAAATTGGATAATCCAGATCACTCAACATCGGATACAAATCAAGCTATCCTTGAGACAAACGCCACATCTTAGGGATATCATAATCATCAGTATTATAATTTGCATCTACAGCAGAAAAATAAATATATAAAATACTAGTTAATAGAAATATCTATTTTATTTACTGTCTCGGCATTTCGTTGTTTAAATCTCTTATAAAAGACTAGCTTTTGCCCGCGGCTTCACTCGGGTAGAAGTAGTTTAAAATAGGTTAGGTCATGTGTGTCAGTACTGGGCACGCCTCAATCATAACCCGGTAAGACCTTAAGACCCGTTTTTGAGGAGTGGCTGGAGAGGTGGCATGACCCCCTCACCTTCCGGCTGACACAGGTAATGACTGGCCACGGTTGCTTTGGCCAGTTCCTGTGTAGCATAGGCCGGCAAGACACGCCCGGTTGTCACCACTGTGGCGACTGCCGCGACGTTGTTGAGGACACGGCGCTGCACACTTTGGCGGATTGCCCCGCCTGGGCATCGCAGCGCTGTGAGTTGATCGCGGCAGTCGGTATCGTTGCCTTCTCGATCCCGGCCGTGGTTTAATCTATGGCCCGGAGCGAGAGGTCGTGGAACGCCGTCGCCTCCTTCTGTGAGAAAGTCATGTCCATCAAGGAGGCGGCGGAGCGGGAGAGGGAGCGCTTAAACCCTCTCCCTAACCGCAGAAATGGGCATCGGACGACGGGAGATGAAGTCCAGCCACGCTGAGGTTTGACCTGAGGGTGGTGGGCTTCGTGGGCCTGCCCGCCATCCAATCAGCACCAGGCCCGAGAGGCGGCGTGCGTGTTCACACGCGCGCCTCTGCGTCGTGTGTCTGTCCCTCCCTTAAGGAGGGACAGTAGGGCTTAATAAGGTGGTGCCCAAAGGATAGTCTTGTTATGTAGTGGCCTGCCGTTCCATACGGCGGGCCGAAACCTCGGCGGGGTCGCGACCGCATGTCAAAGTGATTCGCGCGGCCCCGCCGATTGCGGTTTTGTCGAGGAACACCGTGGTAGGTTTAGTCGGTATACCGGGAGGTCAATTATTATCATCATTACGATCTTTCTCTTATACCCCGGTGAGTCTGACATAACCCCTCCGCCCGCCTCCGCGGAGGTGTATACGTCAATGCATTTCAGAACGTAAAAAATGAAAATGTTAGTCAGTACTTTATTTTCAAAATAAAATGTTACTCGGTAATAATATAGCTTTCTAATGGTCGAAGAATTATTAAATCGGTTGAAATTTTTTATATTAAAATCCTTACAAACAAAAGATCAAATCTTTCCTCTTTACAATATTATAGTATAGATGTCTTTAACAATATCATAAAAGTGCATTTCAATTAATAACATTTACTTTTCACTGCACCAGCCTTTAGATCACGTTATTTTTACGAGCAAACTGAGAAAACTCTATTCAGACAATTTCCATGTATTTGAAGCAGTTCGTTAAAAGTTGCGCCGCCATTTTAAACTATTCCGTCGTGTTCGCCGGGTGAGTTACACTTGTAGACAACGTCGACGACTTTTGACTAGTTGTAACTACAATATAACTATTCTTATTTTTATTTAGTCAATTTAAACTAGATAAAACGGTACTATCTAATCGCTGTAGTGCTTTCTTCTTGATCTCAAAAGATAAATAGCTAATAGATGATTCACTTGCCTAAAATTTCTAATACTGATACTGAGAAGACGCCCTTGAAGAGGAGATAAAGATAAAGATACTTTTATTTGTTTAAACATGAGTATGCACACTTATGTATACAATATGAAAATATAAACATAAAAGGATCGGTCATGTTTTGCCTATAAGACGTACACATATTTACAGGCGATCTAAGAGAACAACAGTAATTAATAATGCTGTGTGTGAACATGTGCAACAGGGGACCAACCACTACCTGAGATTTGACAAACCACAGATTCTCGCTAAAGAACACCGATTCCTACCAAGGATGCTTCGCGAGGCTATTGAAATCAAAAAACATCCTAATTTTAATAGAGAAGATGGTTGGAATGTACCACCAGCTTGGGATCCAGTGATAAAAATAGTCAAACCCAAGAAGAAGCAAACCACAGCTAGACTTCATGATACTTTGAGCTCATTCTGCGTAAATAGAAACACCAATGATTAAATTATGTTCGGGTACTTTGAAATAACTACACTGGAACATTGAGACAACTGCCATCTTAGTCTCCCCGTGACCATGGCTGCTGAAAAGCAACCGAAACGTCGGGGAAAGTGTAAAAATAAAATAAATCTAAATAGTTTAATAATAATTTAATTAGCTTTAAAATTTGTAAAGTTTAATAGTAGTAGTAGTAGGGTAACAATTTTCAAAATTTTGTAATAAAGTGTCAAATAAACAACGCGATAAAACCCGTATATAGCAGTTTAATTTCAATAAATAAGAACACTACACAATTAAAATAAAAAATGACCATCAATTAAATTAAATTAATATCATAAACCAAAATCAATTTCAAAATAAAACAAAAATCCAAATCAAAATTGAAATGAAATTCTAATTAAAATCTAAATTAAAACTATAAATAAAATTAAATTCTAGTTGTGAATCAAATTAATTAGAAATCTTATAAAATAATTATCATGTCAGGACTATTATTTTATTAATGAATTCTTGTATGTCATAGTAAGCTTTTTCTATCAGATAACTGAATAGATTTTTTAAAAACATTAATATTATGCTCCTTCCAGCAGCTGGGTATCTTAATGTAAATGATTGGAGCCATACAGAATACTCTATTTCGCATAAGGGTTGTTTTTGAACTATGAAGGCAAAGTCTGCTGGTATCACGTCTACTACGATTGACTATGTCAGATAGCTGAGAAAACATTATAGGGTTACATTTAACAAAGACTGTTATTTCAAAAATATACAAAGAAGGAACAGTGATTACCTATCTTATATTTTGTAAAGTACGATTGTCAGTAATGTTTAGTTTGAAGATCGTTCTAATGCATCTTTTTTGTGCCTTAAATATTAATTCCTTATTAGTAGAATTGTCCTAAAGATAATGCCGTACCTGAGTATTGAGGATACCAGGCTATTGTACGCTGTAAGTAATGCATCAATATTGAGTACTGAGGACAATTTGTCTACAGCATAAGTTGATTTGCTTATTTTTTCGTCAGCGCTTCTACTTGTGCTTTCCAATTTAGCTTATTATCTATAATGATGCCTAGGAATTTAGTGGTTTCAACTTTACCAATATTGGAATTCTGAAACTGTGTTATTAAATAATTATATTTACCAGATTCTCGCTGGCTGAAATGCATGATATTAGTCTTATCTAGATTTATTTTCAAATTATTGTTTCCAACCATTGTATCATCGATCTAAGTGAGTTATTTATATCGGTGCCGTAACTATCTCGACTAGTGTATGGTATTGTGATGTTACTATCGTCAGCAAACAAGGTTATTGCTTGGTTAATGCTTTTTGGAAGGTCATTAATATACAAGAGGAAGAGGAGGGGACCCAAAACACTACCCTGACGCACACCATATTTTACTAATCGTTCTGATGATTTATATTTCATCACGTTTAGTTTTTGTATATATCACCGTAATTTTTATAAAGTTTCATGACAGACACAGTTAAAAGAGAGAAGAGAGGTCCAAAGCAGTGCGATAATATATAAAAAGGATATACTTCTTTCTTTTTCCTCCTTTTTATCATTATAGATCGTCTTGATGATACAATGGTAATCCATGCACTGCGCACTTTGGCTTATTTCGAATCAGGTCGTGGTTTCAATATTCGGGCCGGGCAAGACTTCAGAATATTTTAAGTAGCTAGTCTTTCAAACCAGTGAATTGGACTAAGCTCGTGAGCACGTCTGTTATTGCGACAGAAAACTTAAAACAGCGTAATGTAAGTAACACTTTTACCTACCTTGTCGGAGATAAACCGGCGTACATAAATGATTTGATTATTATGTTTAAGACCCTAAACTTGTCCCGTATACTAAGAATCTACAGCAGTAGTTCTCAAAGTGGTCCAGGTGGACCCGTAGGGGTCTACGGAGGACTCGACGGGGGTCTACGTAGGCGTGACAACAAAATGGAGTTCCACAATTCGTAAGCGGTCCACGAAAACTTATTTGCTTTCGATAGTGAAGAACTAAAATGTTGGCTTGACTTCACCTATCAACGTCGATCGACGGATATTTTGAGGAATACCCACTCGCTAAAGACCCCGACTACTTTTAATTTTACCCAAGGAAATGTAGATGCAGAAGATCCACCGGAACCAGCAAAATTTTGAAAGTGGTCTATGAGAAAAAAGTCTGGGAACCTCTATTCTACAGCGATCGATGTAATCTATACCATATTGTAAACTCATCCAAACGTCTTTTGTATAATTAAATAGGGGTTAGTGACCACTAACTGTAACTATAACAAGATGGTAGTGAGCAGGAAGTCTGTCTGTTCGCTCGAGTGTCTCTGCGACGTTAATTCTAATGGACAGTCCAGTCTAGCCGGATCGATCCGACGCAGTTTCGAAAAACATTCGAGTATTTAACCATCGCTTAATGGTTTTACAATTTATTACAATAGAAAGTTAAATTCAAATCCAACTTGTATCTCATTATTCAATATAATTGAAATAAAATACATTAGAATTTGTATATAAAAGATTTGAATAAAATAAAATGTAGCCAGTAAAATAAAAAGGTTTTAAAACGAAATATAAAATAATATAAAGGATTAATGGATTTACATATTGGTTTCCTTTTACAGTATCCCTTTACCCGCTATAACAAAAAATACTAAAAAAACAGAATAAAATAAATATTTAAGGGGGCTCCCATACAACAAACGTGATATTTTTGCTTGTTTTGCTCGATATTGATAACGGCAACAGGTAGACGCTTGAAATATTCACAGAATAATTAGTTATATATTCACTTTAAAAATAAATAATTAAATTAAAATAAAACAAATATTTAAGGGGACCTCCCATACAAAAAACGTGATTTTTTTGGCCTTTTTATAGATAATGGTACGGAACCCTTCGAGCGCGAGTCCGTCTCGCACTTAGCCGGTTTTTTAATATTTCTTAAGTTACGTGATGATTACGTGTTTTGATAAAATAGTTATAGTTTTTCAATTCTAAGTAACGTTTATATGGTGGCCTATACGCCTAGGTGGTTGATCTAGCGATCTCGATCCCCGTAAGCTGACCAATAGCTGATAAATACTGGTGCATACGGCTTGCGGTGTTGGTAAGTTTGTTTATTAAAATATACTAGAGTTATACAAATAATATCAGCCCTGTATTAAACTGTCCCACTGCTGGGCACGGGCCTCTTCAGTGTTAGAAGGGTTAGGCCATAGTTCGCTGGCCACGTTGGCCCAGTGCGGGTTGGCAGACTTCACATATCTTTGAGAACATTATTGAGAACTCTTAGCCATGCAGGTTTTCTCACATGTTTTCCTTCACCGTTAAAGCAAGCGATAATTAACTATTTAATACGTACATAATTTCGAAAAGTCAGAGATGCGCGCCATAGGATCGAACTCGAGACCTCTGCGTGGCAGTCCAACGGTTAACGGCAGCAGCGATAGCCTAGGAAGTAGGCTATCGCTGCTACATACTAGAGTTACACTAACATAACATGAGCGTTAGATAAGTCTAACGACTCCTCTGGAAGTGGAAGGCGTGATATTATATATGTGTGTTGTACATATCCACTAGAGCCCGAGACAAACGCATTTTACTTTTCGTGGTTAATTTACTGTAAATCTTTAAGCGGTTAAATTTTTTATCTCCGAATCTATTTATCAGATTTTAATCGAATTCATATGGGACTGACAATACTGTAAATAACTTCTTTAAAACAAAATAGTCACCCCAATTGGAATACTGGTAACCGAAATAATCTCATGTACTTAGATAAAAAAAATCCGCAGGTGTAATGACGAACCTCGACCTTTTTTAAGTAGATTAATATATCGTAATAAGATAATAAATCGAGATACCATTCGTTATTCAAGTTGTTATTAATAAATGTACATTCCGAAACCGGTGAGTTACCAACTAAACAGTTTTCGAGTAGGTCAGCACTCCGTATAATGATATCTCAAGTGCATAACACTGAGGTACAAAGGAATACACAATATTCCGCGTCCATGTCCCGTGGGAGGCCCAGGCGGGCACAGCCGCTCGCCGCACAAAGAGTCCGTCCTTCCCTTTGATATACATTTTCTGTATGCATAATACTAGACCATACTTCCTGATAATATAATATTATAATGTTCATAGTTGAGAAGATTTCGTATCAGGCTGCAGGTAGTTCAAAGTGTGTTGCGGACAAAGAGCACTATTTTATTATGTGATATAGTTATCATATTATTTATGTTTCTAAGTCTTGTCTGTGGCTATGTTCGCAGACACGGTTTCGCTGTTTAACGCTTTTCATACCGTGGCAAATTTGAAAATTCTCGGTTATATTTATAATCTATTTACTAATGGTAGTTATAATCTTCACAATAAGATTGCACAAATGGCGTAGTGGTTTAAGTGACTGCCTCGCCGCTGCCACCAGGCCGAGTGTTGTGGGTTCGAATCCCACACGAGACAAAAACAACTCAGAAAACAAACAACCGGACTATGAATAATCATTTGTGTGCTCTTGTGAATTTGTGATTGATTGAGCGTTGTTCTGAGCCTGGATTCAGAACAATCATTTGTGTACACCAATAACATCCAGATGTTCTTTGTGTCCGTTGGTTGAATGTTTTTAAAGTTTCCCGCGATACAGGAATTATTTTTAGGTGTCTTTTTAAGAAAAATGTATATTATATGTATTATTACACTAATGTAAAATGTGTTTTTTGTTTGTATGTCTGGAAAACTACTCAACTGATTTTAAATATTCTTTTACCATTAGATAGCTATATTATCGCCTTGTAACATAGGCTACATTTTATTTAAAAAAACAACTGTTTCTAACTTCAAATAACCTGCTTTTACGCGAGCGAAGCCGTGGGCAAAATCTAGTAATATTATAAATGCGTATTTGAGTTTGTTTGTTTGTTACGCTTTCACGCCTTACCTGCTCGACTGATCAATACGTTTTTAGGGTATCAGAAAAGGGTACCGTTCATCCAGAAAAATACTGTTACTTACCTATTATTATATAATATAGTTGTATACAACCGTGATGCTTTGTTTACTGTATTTTATTCTACAAAAACTATACGATATCTTCCTAACAAAGGTCCTTGGCAATGTCTACGAGTACCTGTAGAAAGGTAGACGTTCTGGAATGTTCGGCATGCGACGAATGTGCCCAGCGGAGGTATTTCTTAGGGAAAGTGACGACAGGTATTATTATTAACCATCCCTCGGTCTAATCAAATTTGATTAATAGTGAATTGTGGCTATATAATCGCGCACCTACTAATTTAATAATTAGTTTATATGCGGTCTTTGACGGAGTAATTAGAGCGTACATCGATGGAATAGCGAGGGTAAGTACAGTTGCTGCAGCGAGGAGCTAAGCTAAATAACTATATACAACATCTTGATGACTTTTGCGGGGTCAAAAGACCTTGGAACCAGCTATTATAGATGTCTGTCAGGTTTCGCTGTTTAACGCTTTTCATACCGTGGCAAATTTGAAAATTCTCGGTTATATTTATAATCTATTTACTAATGGTAGTTATAATCTTCACAATAAGATTGCACAAATGGCGTAGTGGTTTAAGTGACTGCCTCGCCGCTGCCACCAGGCCGAGTGTTGTGGGTTCGAATCCCACACGAGACAAAAACAACTCAGAAAACAAACAACCGGACTATGAATAATCATTTGTGTGCTCTTGTGAATTTGTGATTGATTGAGCGTTGTTCTGAGCCTGGATTCAGAACAATCATTTGTGTACACCAATAACATCCAGATGTTCTTTGTGTCCGTTGGTTGAATGTTTTTAAAGTTTCCCGCGATACAGGAATTATTTTTAGGTGTCTTTTTAAGAAAAATGTATATTATATGTATTATTACACTAATGTAAAAACTTATACGCGGATATCATATTTATTGATTATTGTTTGTCTACATATATCATAAAGAAATGAAACCTCTATGCAAAATACCTTCTTATATATTTTGCTAATCACCTATGTATCAACAAATATCTGCACGAACTACATATTATTAAAAGGATAATTAAGATTGGATCTTAAAGTTTAAGGTATGTTAAGCACTGGATTATATTTTTACTTCGTTTGTGTAGCCGCCGCGAATTCGAGAACGTTCGAGATCGTCATTTACGCGGATTAGACTATGCACCGTAACTCCTGGTTTATTAAACGGAATTAGATGCAATATGATTTAGATTATAAGTTAAGTCCAATGCTAACTAACTGTAAGCCTATCAAAATTTGTTCAATAAGTTTACGTAAAGCTCACATAAACAGACATAAGTTTAGTTGTTAGTTGGTCTAGAGAGGTTTTAAAATATTTTTATGTACAGACACACCTTTACAGTTTATATAATTTATGAAAGAAAGGAGCAACTCGCAAATTTTTGGTCGCGTCTTTGCCCGTGTGAATACCACGGGATGCCACGACTAGGCTATAAAGTATCTTGTGTGTTAATTGAGAATATGCTTTATCAGTATGCCATTGAAATCTGCTAAATATCAAACTGCGATGTATTAGAGAAATGCACTCTCTTGCCAGGGTATAAGGTTCAGGAAGGACTGATAAGCAAGTTCGCTGTACAACGTACATTGTCCGACTGGCTTGCTACAGTTTTAGGACGTTACTTATAGCTACGTATCCATAGTATAGTTTGACCGAAACCGCTGTACGGCGCCTTAGGTAAGTGCGCGGCGAGACGAGGGGAGAGAGGGGACGAATGCAGGCTAACAGGCCGCTGTCATTCGTCAACGCTGACGGCAATCCCCCCCGTCTTTTTAGTCAAACTATATCTTTTTGGTCAAACTATAGTAGTACCCGCTATCTACAATATATTACACGAACATCCAAAAATAACTAGTACTAACTAATAGTACTTGGAAAGTAGCATTGCATTAGCTGGATGGATTTGAAGGAATACTAGTACTTTGTATCACAAATTGCTAGCAATGTTTAACTAGAACCATTACGTTTATAATAATAGTATCTTACTAAATACGTAGGCATATCAAACGGATTATAAGATGTCTTTTACAACAACGTCGTGTAATTGTAGACAAATATGTATATAAGCAACAATGGGTACTCTTAACTCAAGCCCTGTGTGGGTGATTTTACAAAGATACGATTAACGAACACAAATTATACCCAACTAAGAACAAGTATTTGTGGATCACACAAATAATCGTCCTGTGTGGAATTCGAACCCACAACACTCGGTGCGGCAACCGTATGCGTCAATGTAGCCATGGATATGCATGAATGCACACATGGCTAACAGGCAATTGTTGGAATAGCAGGGTATCTATGGACTACATTTACAGTTTACATTCGAATGCAAATGGATATAAATAATGAAGTAACTCTTTCTAAAAATAATCTTACTTAAGCTCCGATCTCCGCTAACAAAGGAGCTTTGAAACCACATCTCCGTATAGACTTTCCATCGAATCCTCCTACGCCCTTTGATTATGTACATAATCAAAGCCATCTAAAACATTGAACTGGTTCGACGAAACCACAAAGACAATCTCAATAATTATTATTAGATACTTATCGGACGTCCACAGATTTCAAATACGTGCAAAAGTAGGTACCCTGGAGGCTTTTAAGGTATTCTCCGATAGCATACCAATTAGTTCGGCAAATGTGGAATTATGTTTGTAAACTTCTGAAGGTATGAAATAAAGCGGTGTGCCAACCCGAAACCTTAAAGTTTAGGGTGAATCTCCGAACTTTGTGTATTCACCTCCGCTTTGAATACGCAGCGGATTGAGGCAGCCATTTTTGTTCAATATTTTTTGTTTTAGTAAGCATGTTTTGTTTATATTACACGCAATATATTAAAGCTCTTGTTTTGTTTATTATTTGTTAAGGAAATTGTTTTAACCGGTCGTATTCCGCCGGCTCGCATACCAGCCGGCAGATTTGTACCCGTCGTAGGCCGGTGGCTCGCATGCGAGCCACCAAATTGGTTTTACGTTAGCTAAAGCGAAGGCGGCGCGCGGCGTTTTGGCGCCAATTTGAAAGCAGCTATTCTTAAACAACTTGAATACGGTGCGCCCAGTACCGTAATCGACGATTTCGGTAGAAAGGTTTAAGGCTGAACTAAAGGAAAATTCGAGATACACATAGCTCCGAATTTGCCCTTATTTTTAAGGTATCTTACCTTTAAAGGTTCGCTTTGTTGTTTTTGAATGCGAAACGATGAAAGTTCGAAATTCGCAATACAGGCTATAAAACAAATTACCATCCATTATTGTTCATCAAAGCCTTACAAATAATAGGAAACTATATGTAGTCCGCCTCAGTGTTTAAAGCTTACCGACATTTGTACGGGCTCTGAGTTCAATTAGCACAACTTGTGTTGTTAATTGAGAAATTCTCAGTAGAAACGCGTTCTGGAATTGTACTCGACAGGCGAGCGTAGGCTCGCCTTTGTACCAGGATTTAAATATAGCTTTCAGTTGGATAAGGAATCTGCTTCATCTACTATCCTAACTAGTCTATACTAATAATAATAATATTATAAAGAGGAAAGATTTGATTTTTTGTTTGTATGTCTGGAAAACTACTCAACTGATTTTAAATATTCTTTTACCATTAGATAGCTATATTATCGCCTTGTAACATAGGCTACATTTTATTTAAAAAAACAACTGTTTCTAACTTCAAATAACCTGCTTTTACGCGAGCGAAGCCGTGGGCAAAATCTAGTAATATTATAAATGCGTATTTGAGTTTGTTTGTTTGTTACGCTTTCACGCCTTACCTGCTCGACTGATCAATACGTTTTTAGGGTATCAGAAAAGGGTACCGTTCATCCAGAAAAATACTGTTACTTACCTATTATTATATAATATAGTTGTATACAACCGTGATGCTTTGTTTACTGTATTTTATTCTACAAAAACTATACGATATCTTCCTAACAAAGGTCCTTGGCAATGTCTACGAGTACCTGTAGAAAGGTAGACGTTCTGGAATGTTCGGCATGCGACGAATGTGCCCAGCGGAGGTATTTCTTAGGGAAAGTGACGACAGGTATTATTATTAACCATCCCTCGGTCTAATCAAATTTGATTAATAGTGAATTGTGGCTATATAATCGCGCACCTACTAATTTAATAATTAGTTTATATGCGGTCTTTGACGGAGTAATTAGAGCGTACATCGATGGAATAGCGAGGGTAAGTACAGTTGCTGCAGCGAGGAGCTAAGCTAAATAACTATATACAACATCTTGATGACTTTTGCGGGGTCAAAAGACCTTGGAACCAGCTATTATAGATGTCTGTCAGGTTAAAACGTATGCTGGTAGTAAGTAAACCTTGTATATACAAAAGTATACTGACAAAAGAGGTCGAGTTCTAGAATATCTGCATTCATTTACTTCACAGGAATCATAAGGTAGATTCCTCGAGAACTCATGATTTGGATAATTATACTACAAAATACATAAGATACAAATTATAGAGATAATTTTCATCGATGTTATGATTTCTTTGCAAAAAGTAAAATCTATTTATGATCCTAATTCTAACTTAATATTATAACTGCTAATGTGAGTTTGTTTGTTACGCTTTCACATTCACGTCTTAACTCCTCAACTAATCATCATGGAATTACGCATACACATTGTCAGGGGTACAGAAAATAACATATGGTATACTTTTATCCAGAAAAACCAAACCAAAGTACTTAGACATTTATCGACAAAATTAACATTAACGAGAGCAAAGTTGCGGGCTAAATCTAGTCTCTAATAAAGTGTAATAATGCTTTGAATTGTGTCAAAATGTTACTAGGATGCTGGGAGGTCTGGGGATTGAGTTTTTTACTATACAATTAAGATTGCAAGCACATATATGGCTCGTTTTGTGTTAAGCGGTTAAGCATATGATAGCAGATATGTCATTAGTGAGTACTGATGGTGATGGCTACTGCTCTTTTGTCTCAAGCAAAAAGTTTCTTTCTCTGTATTCTGCTGCCAGAAGCCTGGATGTACATATGGATTGCGATCTTCTGTGAGGTACCTACTTCTGCAACAGAGTGTTAGTTTGAGCATAGGTTTGAGCTGTTGCCTTTATGTGCGCACCTACATCTTTGCTGCTTTTACATTTACAGTAAATTCGTCTGGAAAAACAAAGCAAGCCTGCAAGTACCGGCACGATTGTCGTAACAGACGGGACTAACGACTTCACCAAATTTCACCCCATAATTGTTTCCAAGATGTTGTCGGACGAATTCGGAGCAGCCGGCATCAATCCATTAGCGACAAGTGCGACAGACTGAACGAACAATTTGACTATTATGTGAGTGAGTGAATGAATGAGAACTACTTCCTCGGGTCGTGCGCTCACCCGTGTGATTCGAAAGCACTCCGGTTAACGAGTCGATTGTCGTAAATGTACCTTAAAGCCATGTGTCCACTGAAACATTAGTTAAACAACATGTTTAGTAGTGCTATTCAAAGTCAGCGCGCTTTTAACGCTACCTGGGCAAGCGTCTCTACACACTAATATTATAAATGTGGAATTTTGTAAAGATGTTTGGGTGTTTGTCACTAAATCACCTTATTTTGTTAGCTATGCTTCTCAATTCCATGTAGTAGAAGACGAGCCTATTGACTTATATCGGGTACATCCAGACTTCTCGTTATTACTGAGAATTACCTCACAGCACACATAGCTACATTTTGCTTGATCTGATAATATAACTAGGTAAGTAATGCAAATTTCTTTATTTATCTTATTTATTCGCTTTTAGGAAGTTTCACTCCAAAAATAGATAGGTAGATATATAATAAACGACATTGTCAGTATATATTGTCATTATTAATTTACTTTATAGCAAATGCGAGCAGTGCCCTATACAAATAAATTTCTTTGTTTTCAGGTTGAATAATAACAATACAGCAAAAAGAAATTGATTTAAGTATAAGTAAACTCAAAATCCTTCTGCTATTGTTTATGGAAATACACATATTATAATCACAGAGGAGGAAACGGGTATACGAGATGATGCTTTCAGAGATATAATCAGTCCGAATTGTAGTTGTCTCTTTTGCCCATTGATATTTCATTCGGGCCCAGCGCGACGGCAATAGGTCTGTTGAAAAACTTTACAATCGATGTTTTGATGGTCTTATTTTTCTGTAATTATATACAACATTTTGCTCGCGGCTTCACCCGCGTTAATGTCGGTTATATAATTTTTTTATCCCTTTGGAAGTTAAGCAATCGAACGAAGTGCGTCAAACCATCGATTGCTGACCACGCACCGGATGAGCCCTGCGCGTGTCAACGTTTATGCATAGTTAGCAATAAGTTAGATATTACATTGTTTTATTAATTATTTAGTCTTGTAGAACCGTTCTTGGAATAAACTTGTAATTTTAATTAAATAAATATATTTTTTTATTAAATATTCGGACCACCGATATTTAACTGGCGCAGTCGGTAGGATCGCGACACTCGAATATCGAATAAACTCTTCGTATAGAGTGAACGGTTTCTATCGTTATCTTCGCGATCCGATATAGAAGAACCTACGTCGGTGGCAACCCGCGGGAGTTCCGGAGAATTGGGAGTCCTGCTGTTCTACAAGGCCCGACTGGAGATGCAGAGGTTCCTGGGGTAAGTACGAATCGTTTACTCAGTATCCTGTGCTATATTTCCCGTCGTATATCCTTTATGTTCCTTCATGTTATGTGTTTTGTCTGTATGCTATAATCGCGATAGACATAGTTTGTATATCATTTAATTTAGGTAAAACTTAATAACAATAGAATTAACGCGGTAAGCAATTGACCGAGTGAACAATTGAATTAGGTATTTAGTTATCGCTCATATAATTTATCATTGCGCTCGTTATATCATTGCGAGGTAGGCAGTAATACATAGTGCATTTAACGCCGTATCGTATTTAATTATTGCTCGTATCATTTATCATTACGCTCGCTATAACATTACAGTAAATACAAACTGCATATAATCGCGTATCATAAAGTTATTTATACAGTATAAGCAGTAGTGCGATTACCGTCTTGAAATTAGTGTATTAATATCATAACGCTATTCTTTAAGAGGTAGGCAGCGATATATGTAAGTAGAGATTTTTAATAATTATTATAACATTATAGGTACTTATCGAAGTAATACGATTACCATCTGGTAATTAGCGTTTATTAATATCATAACGCTATTCCTTCAGAGGTATTAGGCAGTGATATAAGATTCAAATTGTTTTATTCATATTATAACGTTATACTTCAGGAATAGGTTAATATTTAATTATCGTGTTTTAAGTAACGTTTATAAGTATAACACTATCCTTAATGGTAGACAGTGTTGTAGCTTATTATAGACAGTAGGTATCTTATTATTATTACAATGGCAATGGATAGTACAGATATGACTAATTTGAAGTTTATTAGGGACCTTATACCTAAATATGATGGTAACCCTAAGACACTTAACTTCTTTATTAGGGAGGTGGAAAATATTATGTTATTAATAGATACATCAGCTAGAACGAATCCGGCGCTTATTTGTCTAATAAAAAGTAGACTAAGTGGCACCGCAATTGATGCTATCGCTTATGAGGAATCACTAGATACCTGGCTGGCGATAAAGACCGCGTTATTACGTAGGCTAGGCGAACCACGTAACGAAATACAGGTAATGCAGGAGCTTACTCGTATACGCCGTAACAAAGGTGAAGATTCGGAAGCGTTCGGTAAACGCCTTAGAGATATCTTAGACACGTTACAGTCAGTGGGTAAGCACAGCGACAAGGCGTATTATGAAAAAATGGTAATAGATCAATATATTAATAATTTGGAGTTCCACGTATCGGTAGGCGTGCGTATTTCTAATCCAGCAACTCTGGAGATAGCTATAGTCACTGCTAGACAGGAAGAGGCACGTTTAGCTCATAATAGGTTTAGCAATAATTTTAATACACCGCATATGCAAGCCAAACCAAAAGAAATGCCCAAGCTTAGTTTACCTACACCACACTACACACACCACAACTTAGTCAACCTTTTAGATTTAACTCTGCACCACCTCAACAAAGGTTTGTAAATCATAATTATGTACCCCAGCGTAACAACTGGACCCCAGATCAGAGACAGCAGTGGGTGCAGTCCATGTTGCCATCGAAAAATAAGTCAACAGGTAATGTTAGACCTAGTGGGTCCGGTAATTTTAGAAACTCGTCTAATTTTAGACAACAACCGAATTTGCCGCACCAACAGGTGAACCCACCACAAAAGGTATCAGATGTGACAATGAGGTCTGTGGATAAACCTCAAAAGCCCCAATTCGAGTGCGAGGAGCTTTTCTACGCTACTAACGAACAAGAACGATACCCAGACCAGTATGATCCCTACTATGAACAAGGTGAGTGTTATAACATTGAATATAGCGAACCAATTGAGATGTACCAGGAGACGCCTGCTACTGAGCCTTACTATCAGAATTTTTCCCGGGACAGGGAACAGGAGGACCACAGATAATTAACACAGTAGAGTTAAATAGTCAGAGCAAAGACCATCTGCCTTATATAGAAATACCAGAATTTAAGGGTAAGTTTCTATTAGATACAGGTGCTACTAACTGTATGATATCGCCTAGCGTTATAAAAAACACAATTTTTGAACATTGTATAGAGTATGAACCGTTTTTAGTTAAAACAGCACACGGGATTACGAAGCATGAGCAGGTGGCATCTTTACCATTACCTCCACAGTTCAATACAGATAAATTTCATAAGTTTCTAGTTTTCGATTTTGATGAAAAATATATAGGAATTATAGGCATGGATTTGTTACGAGAGTTAGGGTGTAGCATAGATTTAAAAAATAGAATATTAAAATCATCAAATTGTCAGATACCAATTTATTTAGATAATTGCTTAAGAAAATTAGAATAGAACCAAAATGCGAGAAACTTATTGTAGTTAAGACTAATTATGCAGACGGACAATATATTTGTGATGATTTCTGTTGGTCTAAGGGACTAAAATCACCAGCTGCTGTAGTCACAGTTAAAAATGGTTCATTTAGAACTTCAGTTATAAATTCTACAGACGAAAAGAAAATAATAGTTAACAATCGACCTTTAGCACTTGAACCAATATTGACAAATTTACGACAAGACTATAAGACCTGTAAACTCAATCAAGTAGACGTAAAAGATGACACTGAAATTGACAATGAACTTCGTAGGAATCTTGATAAAATTAGAACCGGCTATATGAACGAAGAAGAAAAGCGGGAAATAACTAAGTTATGTTATAACTATAGACAAATCTTTCATTCTGACAATATACCACTATCTTTCACACATTTACTGTATGTAAAGTGTAGCATGAACTTAGATTAACAGACGACACTCCAATCTTTGTTAGGAGTTATAGGCAAGCGCCTCAACAGCGCCAAGAAATACAAAATCAAGTAGATAAGCACATATGTCGAAAAATAAAGCTCAAATAATAGAAAAACGCAATCAAGCAGCAGAAGATATTTCATTTAAGGTAGGTGAGATGGTTTACAAACAGGTGGCGAAAACTGCGCGCAATGACAAGACGAAGCCGGTTTCCAAAGGTCCGTATAAAATTATACATCTTCATCCCAACAATATAGCTGAAATTATAGGCAGTCACCCAAATGCTAAATCAATTAGGGTTCATTATAAACTGCTACGACGACCGCATCTTGTTCCAGGATCCTCATCACAGGAGCCTGCGTGCTCTACACAACCGCCAACTTGACCCTAAGTCCGGTCAATAATGAAAACGGAATACTTTTGCTGAAACAAGGACAAGTCCTTAGACAGGTCGATACTTTTAGCTTGGCTTGTGTGTATAATGTCTCATATTTGCACGAAGTCACCTTAAAATTATTAGCATTATATTCTACTACAAAGGCAGCAGAGACGCCTTAGGTTCGGAAGATATATATAGGACTTATAAAGATCAAATAGAGCTTAGTGTTAACTTGATAGGTAAGAAAATTATGTTTATTGCACCACATATTAGAGTTAGACACGTTATAATAAATGGATTAGGATCTGTTATTAAAGCTATTACGGGTAATTTAGACTATGACGATGCTGTCAAAATAGAAAAGGAATTATCGACCATACGTAATTCAGTTGGTAAATTTAATAATTTAGAAAAACAATCTCTATTTTTAGCTAAAAACACTATAGACGAATTTAGTAAACAGGTTTCGATTCTTAGTGAAAATCAAAAGAAATTAACTAACCTATTGAAAAATACCGCTATTAGAAATAACTTAACGATAAAACGTATGCACTTTTTAGATTTATACATTCAAATAGATTTTAGTTTCCAGATTCTCTTAGATAAGCTTGTAGTATTAGAAGACGCCATGACCTTTGCTCAATTAGGCGTAATGCATCCTAGCATAATAGCTCCGCATAGTTTATTAGATGAATTACAAAGTATTCAAAAATTTCACTCGCAATTTCGACCAGTAGATAAAGTTAATATTATAAATATTCATACTATAGAAAAATCAATTAATGTAAAAGCTTACAGTACAGAACATGCATTGACGTTTATCCTAGAGATTCCTTCCATAGATCCAGAACAATATGGCCTTCTCCATATATACTCCATTCCAGACAAACAAAACCTAACCATTATACCTAAATCCAAATACCTAGCACTGAGTGGCGAGAAGTACTCCTACCTTGAGGGAACCTGTAAGACTGTTGCACAAGATGTGAATCTCTGCGAATCCCTCAACACCCAACTAATCGAAACATCCAATGATTGCATCATGGCACTCATCAAGCATCAAACATCAAACTGCACCCGGGCGCGAATGAACTTCAAACAAGGGAAGATTCAGAAGATAGAAGACAACAAATGGCTGGTTATACTAAATCAAGAGCAAGTCATAAGATCTCGCTGCGGATTGAAATCAGAATACAAGAAAATAACTGGAATCCACCTCATTAGTATCACCAGTGACTGTCAGTTGGATATCTTGAATAGAACATTGAAGACTATCACAAACACCATAACAATAGATGAAATGATCCCGTTACCAAGCACAAGATTCATCCCAGAGGACAACATCCACTACAATCTACAGCTTGAAGACATCGCCCTAGACAGCATCCATGAGCTGATGGACCGCGCCCAAGACATCCAAGATGACAGCAGTATCGACTTGCAAGTTCTAATGGCCACTCCAAGTTGGACGACAATCGGTCTATACGTCATTATGATGGGCATAGCTGCTTGGAAAGTTTATGAATGGAAGAAATCAAGACAGATGCCAGATGCTGAATGTAGCGAGGACGCTACAGGAAGCTGCGTATCGCGCTTCCAACTAAGGGAGGGAGGAGTTAAGCAATCGAACGAAGTGCGTCAAACCATCGATTGCTGACCACGCACCGGATGAGCCCTGCGCGTGTCAACGTTTATGCATAGTTAGCAATAAGTTAGATATTACATTGTTTTATTAATTATTTAGTCTTGTAGAACCATTCTTGGAATAAACTTGTAATTTTAATTAAATAAATATATTTTTTATTAAATATTCGGACCACCGATATTTAACTCGGATCCTGTACTTTTTTCTGGATGAAAGGTACACTATATCGTTTTCTGTAACCCTGTCAACATGTATGCAAAATTTCATGCTTATCAGTCGAGTAGTTAAGGCGTAAAGGGTAACAAACAAATATTACTTAGGATTTTGCTTGTGTATTTTGTGTACTAATATTACGCAGGCATAGCCGTATCTTTGAAATCTCATTTTCAATATACCGGAGACGTGAGGCCCCGGGCGGCAGCTACTAATGAAATAAAATAGCATTATTGGAAAACAAGTAGAAGAAGAACAGTGTCTATATGAGCTCACGTAACTATGTGTTTTGTGGATGTAATCTTGTTTTACAAACTGTGTTAAAATTTTTACCTTTTAATTTCGCTATAACGATATGGTGCAAGACTATCGTCATTGAAATAAGACCTTAAAGTCATTTAATACAGTCATGGGCAGCTATGTACAAAAGATAGTCTCACGCGTACACACCTGAGGGGGCAGACATAGGTGTTCTATACCCAGATTTCACCAGGTATGATTTTAGGTAAAATCGAAATCAAAGCTGGTGAAATGCCCCCTATTAAGGGTTGGATTATTGTTGTCTATTGGGTGTAGTTTTAGACTCCGTCCTGTGACTGAGAGATATCTTAAGTGTCTCTAAAAGTTAATAACTCTGCTCGACCCGGGAACCAAACCCGAGACCTCGCGCACAGCAGCCGTATTTACTACCATTGCGTTACTGGGGCAGTATGGGTCGAGAGAAATTTATTATATTTAATAAATGTAATTAAAACATTAATATTTTTAAATTATAGCAGAAAGGTAGATTATCTCAAAATTATTTTACAGCACTTCTAAAAATAAGTACCAACCACAAAACATTAACTTGTTGCGTGCCATTTGCACCGCATAGGTGCATAAGCGCCAAGAGCATGCTTTAACTTTTTTAACCTTACGTGCTTTAACCAACAATGCTCAAAACTCTGTAATATTTCTACTATTTTTAAGAACAATAAACCATAAAACGGTTTTAAGTTTCACGTAGTAGAGACCGAGCTTCGTCGTCTAACGGGTACCTACAGTGTCAGACTCCATGTTCATATAGAGAATTTCTGGACGAGAAACTTAGGTTTTATCTGACACGGGAATAATACAGCATATACAGCGGTCGTATTAACTACCGCGTGCTAAACGGCAATAGGACGTAGGATTTAACAGCATAACTGGCTAAATGTGGTTAAAATTCATCTCTGCCTTTTTCTTCGAAGATATAGGCGTGACACTATATACGAATGTAAATTATTTAGCACGGTATATTTTGCTTTTACCAGCATCTTAATATCACGTCACAACTTTACGATCCAAGAGTACGACCACTCCTTTCTGTTACACACCGTGTATAAAGGACACAAGCGCAGCTATAAACCAAGTTTTAGTATAAAACGCGCATTAGCCCCAGGCGTTTATTGTCTAGTCTAGAATTCTAGTCTAAATTTATTAGTCGTGCAGTAGGTATGTGGTTTTATGTTTCACAAAGCTAGTCAGCCTGCCCGATTGGTCTAGAACTCTGAATAAAATCTACATCGTGGTTTGACGGGAGGGTAGTTTTATCTGAGCGATAGGCAGGCTTGGGTTTCGGAAAGGAGACAGGAGATTCGTTTATGAGACTAAGGATTTCACTGAGATTGAATAGCTAGATTATATATTCGTCTGGTTTCTAAAATTATTCCGTGTCTCCATATTTTTGTACCATTAATACAACGGGTTCTTCTGGATCTGGGCTTCTTTGGGATTTCGGACAAGTGATCGCCTCGTCACTATGGCGACGCTGAATGTAGTGGGTGTACAATGTTTCTGTAAATTGTATGTTGAAGTATAACGCAACACAGGGTTTGATCCTAAGTGCAGAAGTATTCTGTCAAAAAGACTACAGAAACAGTAGTGTCTGTCCTCTAGCCCTAAAATTAAAGATCTCCAGAATAAAAGATTCTGTGCTGTCAGCATTGGATCAGTAGCTTGTCGCCTTGCGCTAAAACGCCACTTTGCTTTTGTTCTGTAAAAGGATCAAATCCACAACGATCGTCGCACTGATATCAGTAAGGTGTCTATTTAAGCCACTGCTTCATGCAGTTATTAAACTGATAATTTTGGTGCACGACATGCGTATACACAAGTTAGCGCGGGTTGTATGCATCATGTAAGCGTTCGCGGTCCAGCCACGTAAGTAACCTGTATGTTTGATCACAAGTAGCTTGCATATGTAGACTACGCCAGCTACTTGCTTTGTGTACTGTTTGTACATAAAGCAAGTTGTAGGCCATGAAAATTACACTATAGATGGAAAAAGTAGACTTAAAAAAACAAAATGGTCCATTTAGAATATTACAAATACGAAAAAGCTTTGAAATGAAATATATACAATTGTATGCTTATCATATTTTGTGACCTTTTCATGGTAAATGTAGATAGTCGGAGCATTTTTATGTTCGTAGATACCATGTAATCATAGAAAGCCTTTATTACTTTTTTAATAGCTCGTAAAACTGGGCCACGAGCACAATTTTAAAACTCCCGTCCACAGAATTTATATTGGACAAAAAATGCAAGCTATCATTTGATATATAACTTCATTTATAATATTAATCGGGAACAGAAATATGAGAAATGAAATATGGTCGCAAAAAACGTTTGGACGCCGGCCAGGGCGTTACACCGACCATTATAGATCAAATAAGAAATTGTGGCAAACGTTCCACATTACGACATGCCTTAGGAGGAACGACATTTCTTTGTTTTTGTATATCGCGTCTGCATATCCCTCGGGGATTAGGTAGGAGCTTATTACACACATATTTTGTTAGATTTGTTTGCGTCTCAAGTAATAAAGGCCGTTTCTTACCGGCTTACAGACACAATTCCAGATTTCGCGATGCTAATGTGAATTTCCATACAAAGAAATTTAATAATTATTATTAAATGTCAAGGTTAAGTAAGAAATCTAAGCAAAAATTGCCAACATTCCGTAAACTCTGTATAACATTTGTGCTACATCTCTTACATGTTGCTTGTGCGTCGTAAAATGTAATGAGTCAAATTTATTCTGAGCCTTTAGCACTGGCTTAGATACGTCTTCGAGCATGTCCTTGCAGTCGTAAATATAGTATTATACATAAAAAGGTAGTGTGAAATTTTGTGGCTTAAGATCGTAATCACAAATGAATTTAGTTAGACATAATCATTCAGAAACCCACTGAAAAATCCTAACTAATATTATAAATGCGAATGTGAGTTTGTTTGTTTGTTACGCTTTCACGCCTTTACTACTTGACCGATCATCATGAAATCGCATATACGTTTTCAGGGGAACAGAAAAGGACATAGGGTACCTATCATCCAGAAAAAGTACTGAGGCCCACATAACCTAATCTTCATTTACGCGAGCGACGCCGCGGGCAAAATCTAGTAAGATATATTTTAGATAATCATACCGTATTTAAAATTTATGACTTATTACCATTAAAATTTTTATTTCATTACAGGAAAAAAGTTGTAGCTACATAGGCATACAAGTATACGACTAACGTCCCACTTCTTAGTAAGAGATTACCGTAGCCTGAGATCAGTTACGATATTAGAGGAAAGACACAATAGTAGTAAGCAGTACTAAGTAAATATTATGGATATAAAAGGGAAACAATGGAAGAGGTAGTTTGATTTCGGGAGCGACGAAATGACTTTTTAAAAACTAAAAATAAAAGTAACTAAAATGGGAATCGAATTAAGAGTTTATTAAGACGACCCGAGCTTTACAGATTCTATGTAAGACTAACTTATTGTACTTATTCTAATGCATCAACACCGGATGACATCGTAGGCGGTGGTCGTTCCAGAACATTCGAACATCACGCCACGTCTAGCTGATAAGGAAGTGCAGCGTACGGGATACTGCACCTGCACTGACTTATTGCAGCATAAGGTTATAGGGAATATAACTCCTCCCCCCTTGGATCGAAGTTAGCGAAAAAGAGGTATATTTTTCGAAAACTTCGTAAAACTCTAAAACGTAATAATAGTTACAAAAGAAAAATGATTATATAAGTACAGAAATGATAAGACCTAAAATAATATCAAGGGCCAAGATGTATAACACATAGGTACTACTTAATTTACCTCAAGATAATGAATATAATTATTTAAGTTACTAATAAGATAGGGCCCTGATTATTTGTATTTTCCTCCAACTCAGTCAAATCGTTGGGCATGATTTTCTTGGAACACATTATCTTTATTACATCTAAATACTTATATGTAACTATAGCTATTAACAATAAAACGACGATCGCGTACAGTACGAAAAGGGCGACACTAACACTATTTCTTTCGATTTCAATTGTTTCACTTTTTACACTATTGGCACTACTTTTCAGAATGTAATTTAAATGGCGTATGTCGTCTAAGTCTATTCCTTTCAGATCTACAGGCTCCATTAATGCGGCGTCAGCATATCCTTGCGGTAACTTAGGTAAGTTGATAATCGGTACCGACATGTATTCCGTCGGCAGTGAGTAAGATCGTCGTCCTTGTATATGGGCATTTTCTATATAAACGTCACACTGTTCATCTATAGTTAATATATAAGTGCCTCGTATGCGCTCCTTCGTGTTGTCATTGCCACAAGTTTGTGAAATAACTTGGTAATGTTTTGAATAAACTATCCACCTATCTGGACCAATCCTTTGGATTTTTAAGTATTCTGGGTTTACTTTACGTGGAAAACAGCGTGACAAGGTGGAATGGTATTTCAATAATTGTTCAATACAAGTTTCCTCAGCGTACTGGACGATATTATTTTCAGAGCAGAGGTATTCTTTAGCTGTTATCTCTCGGCATGGTTGGTCAATCGGACGATATCTTGTCCCTTCTACTAATAGGTAAGGAAACTCAGGAATAATAACAAGGGTTTGGTTAAAGGAATCATCGGCCATAGGAAGGGAGTACAATTTATAATAACTATATGTAACATTATCAGTTAGTGGTACTTCAATGATAAAAGTGATTTCATCACTTTTAAGGTAAGTTTTTACACATAAAGATTCTTCAATATTAATAAGATTTTGACTGTTTACAGAATACATTAAATTATCATGTTTACTAATCTGTTCTAACAAGTTCAACAATTCATTGGAATTTATTACGGCCTTATGTAGTACAGACAATTTACTAAAAGCCAAGGCCGTTTCTAACTCACCAATTTTTATATAAATAGTTCTAAAGTTTACAATAAACTGGTAAAGTAATCCAAATACATAAGTCATATAAATTGAATGATTATTATTTGTATTAAGATTGTTCACAAGGCCTTCAATTAATTTAATGCGTGCGTTCATTTTATTACTATTTTCATTAATTATTTCCGTAGAGTTTAGGAAATGATCCAACATTTCAGATATCACAGTAAATTTATTTGATATTGCCTGTTCTTTTGTTTGAATGTTATTAATGAGTTGCTCATATCTAATCGCATCTGCGTGGTCGAGGTTACCTGTTATAATTTTAATAAATGATCCTAAAGGATTTATAAGACCACGTTTAGATCTAGAAGGTATTAACTGCTGTAATTTTTCTACAGTTTCATTACGAATATACTCTACTTGTGTTTTAAGATTCATAAATTCATCCATATAGGACCTATTAGGGTGTAGCATTTGACTAAATTCAGAATATTTTTGAATATTGAAAGTCAAATCCTTACTTATGCCTTGTAGTTTGATAATTTTTACTATAGACCATTTATCGTGTTGTACAAAAGCTTGACCTAATTTTACCGGGAGAATACCAGGATTTTGTTTACTCTCTACTGCTTGAAGGTCCAGGTTTGGGAGAGCCCAACTGATCGTTGTCCAGCTTAGCAGGACTATACACCACCTGTGGAGGACGTTTTACATTTTTAACAGGCACTTTTGTGTCTCTACTTTTAAGCTTTATTGGTACAATATTGCGTTCTATCTGTCCTGTGACAACAGCTTTTTGAAACTTCGGTTTATCTTTAGATTGTCTTTTATTGACAGCTTTAGCAAAAATCGGCTGTCCTAATGCTAATTTTGGTTGTGCTTCTCCACCCCGCTTGCCTATAATCTTTTCTTTTTGATCATTTAACCTTTTTGAAATAAATCTATAAACAGCTTGAGTTCTTTTCTTATGGTCCTTAATTAGTTGCTGTGTGTATGCTTTATCAAATTCGGAGTCAAATGTGGAATTTAATTCAGTGTGACCAAATGCAACTTCGAAAGGTGTTAAATCTGTGCTACTATGGATTGTGTTATTGTAAGCCATAACAGCATAAGTCATCACAGACGCTGCGTCTGTGAATTTCCTTTCGTATTTGGCTAACCTATACACTTCGATTATTGTGGAGTGGAAACGTTCTATTAACCCCATAGAATTTGGGTTGTTGGGTGTAGTGATATGCAATTTTATTTTATGTAAATCTGTAAGTTCCTTTAGTAATTCATTATTAAATTCAGTCCCCGGGTCAGAACTGATTTTCTGTGGTAACCCATAGAAAGAAAAGTATTTCAATAATGCCCTGACTACTTCAGGCGTTGAGCGAGACGGAATTTCTATAGCTTGGCCTAGTTTACTGAATGCATCAATAAGTGTTAAGTAGTATTTAGATTCTATACTAAATATATCAATTAAAATTTCCTGGAAAGGTGCCTTCTGGGTTTGTGTAAGTTGTAATACTGGTCTAATGGGATTTCTGTCGTATTTAGCGCATTTGCAATGTTCACACGCATTAATAATAGCGGTAACAGTCTCATTTAAATTTTTCCAATGATAATTACGACGAATTCGTTTTATAGTTTCTGAAATCCCGCGATGACACGTTTTGCCCTCGTGTAATTTAATAACAATAGCTTTTTGTTCTTGTTCATTTTCTACATAGACTACTCGCTCGGTGCATTCATAAAAGTTTACCATACCTTTCTTAAATAAGGAAATTATAATATTACTAAAAAGCTTTTTATGTTCTGGGTTTTCAAAGTAAATGAAGTATTTAATTTTTGGTTTAATATATTTTTTTAGAAAATCTTTGATAAGCTCATGATTGTCAACGGGCAAAAATACTTCTAATACCTTTTGATTATCCCTAGATAAATCTCTGACTTGGGTGTCATTTCGGAACCAGCTAAAAACGAGTATTTGGTTCGGTTTTGTATCTATGGCCTCGTGTAGAATAGGAATTCCGTGGGATTCTAAATCTTTAGCTGAATGAATTGTTTGTGTAGATGCAGATTCAGACGGTACGGGATACTCGGGCGTTTGTTCAACTACTACTGTCTCGGTGTCTGATATAGTTATCGGACTAGCTGTGACCGTTCTTTCAGAGTCAGATATAGAAATGGTCCTAGAGTCATCAGTACTTCGTCGTTGTGTGCTGTCAGTAATTTGTTTGGTAACATCGTCTAAATAGCTTTGAAGTCTTTTCTCCTTCTCATCTACATTAACAATCATTGAACTGTCGTCGGGTTCGTTTGTTCCTAGAGCATTAAGCTTAATGCGGGACAACGCGTCTGCGTTTACGTTTTGTTTGCCATTTTTATATATAACATTAAAATCGTACTCTTGTAAGCGCAATCGCCAACGCGTTAACTTGCTATTTGGTTCCTTGAGTTGATATAGCCAGACTAGGGGTCTATGGTCAGTATATATGTCAAATTTGTGTCCATATAAGTAGGGTCTAAAATGTTTGGTGGCCCATACGATAGCTAACAACTCACGTTCAATGGTACTATATCTTTTTTCAGTATCTGTCAAGGTTCGGCTAGCATACGCTATGGGTTTGTCACCACCCACAGGGCCTTGTGACAATACCGCGCCTATTGCAACTTCAGAGGCGTCGGTTGTTAGTACAAATGGTCTTGTCATGTCTGGGTACTGTAATATGGGGGCGTTAACTAATAATTCTTTACACTTTTGAAAAGCCTCTGTATATTTTTGATCGATAATAACTTTCCTACCTTTCTTTAAGCAAGCCGTCAATGGTTCAGTAATTTTGGAAAAGTCTTTAATAAACCGTCTGTAATAACCAACGAAACCTAAGAATCGTTTAATTTCCGTATGTGTCCGTGGAATGGGGTATGTAAGGACTGCTTGTATTTTGTCATTGTTTGGTTTTAGTCCGTTTTTAGTCAAAGTGTGTCCCAAGTACTGCACTTCCTTACGTAAAAATTCGGACTTGTCTAATTGTACTTTCAGATTCGTTTGGCGTAGTCTGTCAAAGACAGATCGTAGTCTTTTTATATGTTCTACGATTCCTGATCCGTAAATAACTATATCATCTAAGTACACTAAACAGTGAATACCCTGAAGGCCTCTTAAAACGTTATCCATTGTCCTTTGGAAGGTCGCTGGAGCTGTTTTGAGCCCAAATGGCATACGGAGAAATTCAAAATGCCCATTCTGCGTAGAAAACGCTGTTTTTTCACAGTCAGCAATCTCGATTTGGTGATAGCCAGAAGCCAAATCGAGTGTGGTGAAATAATTGCTTTTACCAAGTTTGTCAAACAAGTCAGATATGTTAGGAAGTGGGTACTTGTCATCAATGGTAATGTCATTGAGTCGGCGATAGTCTACGACCATTCTATATTTCACCTGGCCTGAAGCGTCTGCCTTTTTGGGTACTAAATGTACGGGGGCACTCCAAGGCGAGTGTGACTCTCGAATGACGTTATCTTTCATAAGCTTTTCTACCTGACGTTTGATTTCCTCAGCTTGGGCTGGAGGCTGTCTATAGGGCTTAACGTAAATTGGATCTTCATTAATGGTACGTATGTGATGTTTAACATGGTTAGTAAAGGTTAGAGGTAGCTTTTCGCAATAAAATATGTCTTTGTACTCGTAACATAAGTTATTAATTAAGTCACTTTCTTCTTGGTTTAGGTGGTCTAGTCGTAACTTCTTTAAGTTATCTGTAAGCAATGAGTCAATCTCAACATCCGTAAAATCAGTCGTGTTATTGACTAAACACTGTTCATTGGTGAATTTAGAAACTTTAAAAGGTGCTGTGATAGTTAACTTTGCATCAAGGTCAGTAGCATTTTGTATAACAGTTGAGGCAAGATAATTTTCGCATTTAACTATTGCAGCTGGCATTCGAATGCCATCATGGAACTGTTTATAATTTAAAATAGCAAAACCATCTTTCTGATTTACAGGTAAACTTACTCTATGTTCTGTACGGGGGTCTAATTTAAATTCAAGGTATGTATTATAAATAATTGGAATATTAATATCATTTGTTTTTAAAATCCTATCCTTGAAACTTATGTCAGCTCTGAGTCGAGACATTAGGTCCATTCCTATCAAACCGTCATACCTATCGTCAACGTCATAAATGTAAAACTTATGATAACCATATTCGTTGAAAATTGAAAAAAGTGGGATGTTAGCAACTTCAAAATGTTTACTAGTAGCATGAGTACTTGTCACTGTAAATGGTTCATAGAATATTGAATCGGCAAAATATTCATTAACTTTTCTAGGACTTATGAAGGACCTGGTACTGCCCGTATCTAGCATAAATTTTCCATTTATGTCAGGAATATATATATAAGGATGTCTTAAATTAGCATCATAGTTAAGTTCTATCATTTCAGGGTAATTTGCTGCGTATCCATCTGAAAATTTTGTACGTCATCTAAATCATTGCTATTTTCAGGTGAGTACGGTATGTCCGCATCCACGTCAGGGATCTGATCTACACAACCATGGCTAGTGTACATATTTGTATAATCATAATCAATTTGCGTCGACATATTATACATATTTTCATTAAAACCGGTGTTATAAATATATTGTTCGTCACCAGTATAAAGTTCATTTACAGGTAAACCTTGTGTTGGCTTAACCGGTGCTGGTGCGGTTCTCATTGATACGTCACGGTCATTAACCAAAGGCTTGGGTGGACGATAGCCTAAAGGTTGCGAGGGTCTTTCGCCTAATTGCGCAAATGAGGGCTTATATCCAAACTGTTGTGGTTGTTTACCATCAAGCATTGTCGGCCTATTCCCCGGTAGGACTGGGGGTCGGTATCCGAATTGATTCGCGGGTCTAAACCCAAATTGTGTTGAAGGTCGGTATCCAAATTGAGTTAACTGTGGTCTAAAACCTATGTGTTGATTAGGCATATTTGGGCGAATAATATTTTGATTTTGTATACCAAACTTAAATTGACCTTGGTGTGGCTGAGGCCTAAAATTGTTATTATATTGCAAGGGTGGCTGCGTAAGAACTGGTTTCGGATTGGCTGAATTAAAAGCTGATGATGATCGGTGTTGTAACATTTTACTACGTAAATTATACTGTTCCTGAAAGTTAACTTCTTCAAGGACATATTTTAGAGCATCCTCCAAAGTGTTTGGGTTTTTAATTCGAACAATCCGTACCATATGTTCTGGTAAATTGTACATAAAAACGTTAAGAGAAGTATTGTTATAAATAACTCGCTTAGCCTCTCTCAAAGTTACACTGCTATTCTGATTAACTTTGGATATAAGTATAGCGCGAATATCTTGTATACGGCTACAAAATTCTAAATAAGATTCGTTCTGTTTAATTTTTAGGGTTTCTAACTCAATAGCAACGCACTCCTCGCTTCTAGGATCGCCAAAATGTTGGACCAATAACGATTTTAATTCATTGTATGTCTCAAAGTCACCTCTTTCACTAATAAGGGCTGCTGCCTTACCTTTTAATTTACTTGTAATGGTTTGCATTAAAAATTCATTTCGTTCTGAGGTTCCTTGATATCTACCAATAACATATTCGCACTTTCGCAAAAATAAACTAAGTAAATTTGTTTCACCGCCAAACTCAGGAATCAATCTTAACACATCACGCGGTATTAATAATTCCGGTAATTGCATAGATAACGGCGTATCGGTACGAACAGACGCAGCTGCCGCGCCTGCCGTGGGCACAGGTATCTGAACTGGATTCATTTTAAAATTTTACACACACATAAAAATATAAAAATCAAACAATATAAATCCTTAGGTAAGTAATTAAATCATATGAAAAATGTTATTCCATATAATTTGGAATAATATAAGCAAACGTATGTAACGACTTTATTCACTTAATATTCTTTAAAGAAATTATTTAACTATGACAACTTATTACGAAATTTTATCGTGTATAATTATTTTTCATACGATTTAGTTTTAGGTTTTATAAAACTATTAGTCATATACTGAAAATACACAATGTTAAAATTTTATCAACAAAAATTGTGTAGGGAATTTGGGAAGGAAGTAGAAGGTTACTCACAGTCCAACCGCCTTATACATCTCTGCTCACCTGCGTTATGTTACGCGTAATCGAAACTTATTTATTTGGTTCGTGGATTGCCGTATGTAAAGCGCGTCACTGATTTTAAGCACTGCCTCTACGTAAAGTCTGTAACCAGTCGCGAAGTACGTTATAACACTTTTCACAGTTTTCAAACGCGACTTTCCGCGAAGGCTAACAGCGGCAATCCTACCGGCTGCGCCAGTTTGATTTCGGGAGCGACGAAATGACTTTTTAAAAACTAAAAATAAAAGTAACTAAAATGGGAATCGAATTAAGAGTTTATTAAGACGACCCGAGCTTTACAGATTCTATGTAAGACTAACTTATTGTACTTATTCTAATGCATCAACACCGGATGACATCGTAGGCGGTGGTCGTTCCAGAACATTCGAACATCACGCCACGTCTAGCTGATAAGGAAGTGCAGCGTACGGGATACTGCACCTGCACTGACTTATTGCAGCATAAGGTTATAGGGAATATAACTAGGTCGGTATTGCAAGCCTGCGAACTTAAAATTCGTGTAATCTGTTTGTTATTCAGATGTTGTATAGCACGTTCTATAATTTTCTTTCCAATATCATGTCAAAAAATATATTGAATCTTTACAAATATTGATGAAGATTCTATCAACAAATTAAGGCGCTACTAAACGAGTTGTATTTTTGCTGCTATATTCTGGTCTTGATAATAGCCATATTATAGAAATATATAGGCTATCCAAAGAATTAACTACACGGTGGCGTAGTAGCATAAGTGCTCTCCTCGCCACTGTGGCTACGCTGAGTGTTGTGGGTTCGACTCAAAAACGGCAAAAAAATTTGTGTCTGCCAAAAAATTGTTGTTCTGAGTATGATTGTTCTTTGTGTCCGTTGTTTAAATGTTTGTAGAGTTCTCCGCGGCACAGTAATTATTCCTAGTACAACAACTGTCTTTATAACAAAACAAAGGATTATGTCTGGAATAGCCGATGCATTAAAATATATAATTATGACTGTAGCTGAAATCATTGCAGTGAAAATATGACCCGTTTAAAAGCCGACTTACTCAAATGTAATTTGAACATACATAATTATTGTTTCGAGCGGATTCTATAATAACATAACAGTATTAAAGCAGTAATATAATTTACAGTTAGTTTAATATTACATTCGCTTCACATACACTGAAGCTTTGTGCCGTTATCCGGCTATCGATCCTCCATGACAGTCGGCGTGCGGTGTGGTGGTGTCTACGTGCATAAATATACTAGAGCATTATTAAACATAACATTGGAGGCTTTATAATGTTGTTTATTCAATTACATAACTTTGTTCTGTAAAGATATTTGTGGGCCTATACGCCGTATTATATTCAGGGTTCATAGTAAGATACTAATCACCTAATCATCCTAGACGTATTTATATTTTATATACGTATTTCTTTCTTAACAATTTTTGTTCTACCACTTTGTATCATTCATTTTTTGATTGTTTGTAAAGAATGCAATGAATTAAAAAAGCGTGCTTTAATCGCACGCCTAAGACTTAAGACTACCAGAGATCACAACAGAAAGCATCGGCGTAACCAAACAACGCACCGCGAAGGGAGAGATATTGTGCTGGAGGCTTAGAATTTTTTTACTTATTATCTTTGTATAGAGACATAAGCAGTTGTGGAGAGTAAAAATATTTTTAAATTGCATATGGTTCCTACTCATTCGATTTATACACACATCAACAGAATCTAGGGATACCTTAATCCTTAATTATTTACGACTTTATAGTTTAAAATCTTTTTAGTTGCCAGTTTATATACAGATTTATGATTTATTATTCTACTTTCAAAATTTAAAATGTAAAAGAAAAACAAACAAAAACAAAATAAGGCGGCAAAACTGTTAGTAATTCGTTACGACAAGGATTTTTTTTTTATTGATATTAATTAATGAAAAGGGATTAGATTGTTTTTCTTTTTTAATTTAACGTGCCGTGTGAGCTTTAAGAGTCATGTCACGTTGTCATTTGAGTCGAGATGAAATGTTACGAGCAGTGGGCATGTAAGAAAATGGTGCTATTCAACGCGTCGTTGCTGACGCCCTACACACCAACCAAAACGTGATATCAAGGTTGAGGTCACGTTATGGCAGTACTGGGGATGTGGCACACTGGTAGATATCGTGTTACTACGCCGGGACAGGATCGATTTCTCCAAATGACCGCCAGAAGACAAGCCAATATCACAGCAATGCAACTAGTACAAAGGCTCCAGGAGGACCACCAGCTGCTGGTAAGCGACCAAACCGTGCGAAGGAGGTTGCATGAAGTTAGTCTTCATACTCGAAGACCGCTATGTGTTCCAGCATTGCGACATGGCAATCGCGGTCGGCAGCGTTTACCATGGAAGAACGAACAATGGTCTTGGTGCTGTTCACCGATGAGTCCTGGTTTGGGTTTCATCCGGATTCACGAAGAATAGGCGTTTGGAGAACTCCAGGGAGAGTTAACCGTCTACGGCACCCTCAAGAGGTCCACTCATACCAAGGCGCGACAATCATGGTGTGGGTAGGAATTCATCTTGGCGGACGAACCTACCTCGTTTGGATCCAAGTCAGCATGACTGCACAAAAATACCACTAGGAGGTATTGAGCCTGTTATTGTCCCACACAGAATCCAAATGGGCCAGAAATTTCTACTCATGCACGATAATGCTCCTTCCCAAATGGCGTGGCTGGTGTCGGCCGCTCTCCGAGACCACGATACTCAAGTTTTGGATTGGCCTGCACAGTCATCCGACTTAAATTCTATCGAACATGCCTGGAAATGTGTGATGTCCCGCCAAATTTGACGACGGAACAACAACTTTACGAACACTTGCAAATAACAAGAGACCTCATACCGCGCAAGACATTGAACATTTAATTTTAAGTATGAACAATCGATGTCGATGTGTAATTAATGTTAGAGGTGGCAACACTGATTAAATAATAAGATATTACATGATTTTTCAATTTTTATTAAAGTTAATAGGATTCACTTAATGTTTGGTCCCATATAAATTCGGAGTTAAATCCAAACAAACAGTAAACGAAAGCTTCGTTTCGGGTGTAAAAACCCAGGATTCAACCTCTTCGTCTTCATGTGACCTTGTTTCAATTATATTTAAACATTTACTTAGGTTAATGTTGTGTATAATTATATAGTATGTACAAGTTTAAATAAGAAATAATTTACGTACTTTTCAATCATTGCCGTCGTTGAACATCATGCCCACTGCTACTTACTGCTGGGCATGATGCCCACAGTTGGGCTTGATGTCCACTTTTGGCCATCTTGCCCACTGTTAGGCGTCATACCAACTGTTAGGCATTATGCCCACTGTTAGACATCATGTCCACTGTTGGGCATCATGTCCACTGTTGGGCATCACGTCCACTGTTGGGCATCATGTCCACTGTTGGGCATTATGACCATTGTTGGGTATCATGTCCATTGTTGGGCATCATGTCCAACTGTTGGGCATCATGTCCAACTGTTGGGCATGTTGTGTTGCAAAACGCAGCACATGACAAAACTCGATAGCAAACAGCAGCAACCAACTCGAATCAGGACACCACCACTCTCCATATAAATGAAGCCATTTTGCCATTTAAAATACATGTGACCTTGTGAACCTTATATCTCGGGGGTCTTTTGACCCACAGAGCCCATATTAAAACTCGACCGAGGGATGATCACAAAGTGTTTTGATTAACCTCTTCGAAGAAGACTCAGAGGTTAATAAATAATTATTCTTTCACTCTCATACATTGATTTTGTTTTCAGTAATTGAGGTTGCCCGAGTAAGTTATACAGATACTTGTGTTGGAAGTACCTCGCAGCTTCCCTTAGTTTTCACAATGATGAAACTGAGAAATTGTTATTTATATATTAACATTGAAAATTATGTTCACTTTTTTTAAAATAACTTCACATATTAACATTTTAAAGCAGATGAATCAAAATTTTATAGAATTAGAATAAATTAATTTAAAACATAATAGCAAAAATCTTTGAGACAACATAACTCCACTTTGTGACTGTGCATGTATGTGTGTGTACGTGTATGTGTGTGTGATTGAGTGTATGTAGGGTGCATGTGTGTCTGAATATGTGTGTGGTGTATGTTCACGCGTGCAAAATCATTAATATGCTCGTAAATTCAACCTATTCTGACTAGAACTGATTCAACTTTTTCATATGCTAGTGTTTTTAGCCATTCTGTTACAGGTTTTTTACATTCATGGTGTACCATGGGATTGATATTTAACTTATGATTAAGATTATTATAAAAGTATGTTGATTGTGTGGCATATTGGCGTCTGGCAAAGACCGTACTTACCTTGGCAGAGTGAGCCACAGTATCTTCGTGTCTTTTATCAAGGTTTGAAGGTGTAAATGTAAGTTTTTTATGGAAATACAGTACCATTAGTATTTTGAGATACAATTTTCCTACTGACAGAAGGTTGTCTGCCGGGTATTTGTAGAGCTTAAAATACATGACCTTGATGAGAGCTCGTTGTGCTCTCTCTAGCTCTAAGAATTTGATTTTTGTGGCTCCTCCCCGTACTGGTATACAATTGGTTATAACGGACTGTGCCAGGGCCTTATATATTTTGTTCAACAATGGCGTTGTGGTTACACGGCGGACATTTTTGACGATCCAAATTAATTTCCGGTCTCTAGACATAATTACTTCTATATGGGATACATTTGTCGTTTTAGTCGACAAAAGAACCGATCTGTTCTTTTACTGTACAATTTGTGCAACAGTATTACAATAACCGGGATCAATGTCATACAGGTATGTTCTGTCAGTTATCCTTTGCATGTACGATGCAAAGCATGCCAGGCCGATATTACTACAATTATGTTTAGCGTGTGTATCGTCGTACGAGCTTACTTTCACCTTCATTTCTATTTCTTGAAATGAAAGAACCCCATGTAGCATCTAAAACTTTATGAAAATCTGTTTAATATTTATGTTAAAGTACTTTCTGGTTCTTTTAAATTTCTTAATAGAACGGTATAACAATTTTACCATATTACAAACTTTGAACCACCAGTTTAAGGATGAATTTATTAAAAATGGTTATTAATGTGTTTAATTATTTACATTTACAATATTTCTACGTAGTTTTGAGTTAATAGGAGCATTTTACACTTTGATTTATTCAAACTTTAGATACCCGATCTCTGATTGCTAAAAAACCTTTCTCTATTTATAGTCTTGAAGTTTCTGGAGCTCAATGGGGATTGAGCCATTGACATGTAAGTCATTTGAATTGTCAGTCAGTTTCCTTTTGTAGGTGTAGCTGAGTCCATTCTACCAAGTGCAGTTCCATCCATCCAAAACTTAATTGCCACTTGTCGGTGTAGCAATCTCAATTTTTCTCTTTCTAATGCCATCTCTTTCAGTTCCTTATAAGTTTCAACTTTCTTGCTTTCAGTTGATCGGTGTACCTTCTTCTCGGTCTTCCTCTCTTCCTTCTTGCTTCTATCTTCCCTTCCATTATGTTTGTGATAAAATTATCATGTCGAATTAGGTGTCCTATCATCTTACCCCTTCTGTTCTCAATGTGTTTCAAAATTTCCCATTTTTCATTTACTCTTGTCAATATTTCTGTATTAGTAACTTTTTCTATCCAGGGCACTTTCGCCATTCGACGCCAGCGCCACATCTCAAACGCTCCCAACTTTTTCCGGTCTCTCTGTCTTAAGGTCCACGTTTCGCAATCGTATAGGGCAATGCTCCAGATATAAGACTTAATTAGGTTTTTCCGGATATCTTTATTAATTTTTGAAGTGAATAGATGTTTCTTTTTGTGGAAGATCTATTTTGCAATCGCTATTCTAATTTTTATGTCGTCTGATGGTTTGTATCTTCTGTTTTTACACTACCTAGATATTTAAATGGATTTACTTGTTCTATTGGGTTATGGTAAATTTTGATGCGGTGTATTATTTTATGCGGAAATTTAGATGCCACGAGGACTTTAGTTTTACTAATGTTTATTTTCATATGAAAATTAGAAAAACGGTTTTCTTTTTGCTAATCTTTGAGATCATTTATTTCTATAACTGTTTCTTGATTTCTGTATAATTCATATATTAATCTCCTATCTTTAAAATCAATATCAGGCTGTTTCAATAGCTTAGCAAGTGCAGTTAGGAAATATTAAACGACAAATAACAAAATAGTGGGCAATAACGTAATGTGCAGGGGTTTAATTAATAATCTTGACACTGCTAATATGCCAAGATTCGTATTACACACGACATAGATAGTTTGTAACCTAAACTAGTAATAACGAATACACAGAACATAAAAATAATTTGTACATGTAATTGCATTTCGTGTTAAGCTATTAATGTTCTAACTGTAGTTATTAGCTGTAAGTTTTCCAAAAATAATTAATAAATATATTTTAGTGTTTTTGTTATATTCGTTGTTACAATGTTTCTGAAGTCTAAAATAATATTAAACTATCTTGGTGGACCCATAGCTAGAAGTTAGCTTGCCAAATGCAATTATAATACAAGTGTGTCTTCACCTCCATAATTACAGTGAGTGTATGTAAATATTGTGAAACACAATGTAATTCTAACATTCAAATCCACAGAATCAAGACTAAGTACACAACATAACCACAGATAATATAATAACAACGACAATATAATAATATAACGAGCATGAACGTGTATTTCACAATATTGAATACTGTTATACGTCCCTCGTCATTAGAGAGTTGACTCAGAACGAAGCGTGGGTGTCTTCAAGCGAATTATTCGATGATAATGCGGCTTCCACGAAATACAGCCGTATCGTATCGCTGGTGACTCAACGTTGTTGGGTGAAAGCTCCTTGGAAATAGCCAGCTTTGTTGTTATTGTAATGTACAAGAAATAATTGTGTATCTATATCGATAATATTGCTTTCTATAGAGAAAAATTTCTATAAAGTTTTACAATAACTGTGAATGCTTTTGCTTATCGTTCTCTTCCTAGAAAAGATGATTCCAGTACTTTGATTATCAATGTATCGCAAGGGACTTAACAAGCATTGAGACAAAAATACCCAGACTTAAAAGAAATATTTGTGAGACACATAGGTTTTCGTCTTATGAGGTGATTAAATCCACATTACTTTTTAGTGACGCGGCGATCACGTGAAATTTGCACGTATGATCGAGTCGAGGAAAATGTTCTGATGGAAAATCTTTATTTCCTCGGACTGCGGAGATTCTTTTAACTACAGGTATATTTCTATTTTAAATTTAAAACAATTTAATAAGATATCATCGCCCTTGCCGTAATTCCTGTGTCGCAGGGGCCTTTAAAAACGTTCAAATAACGGACACAAAGAACATCCAGACACGAAACAATTGTGGATCACACGAAGTTTTGTCCCGCGTGGGATTCGAACCCACAAGACTCAGCGCAATGTTAGTGGCAAGGCGACTACCTAAACCACTACGCCATCCGTGCAGTCTTTCTGTTATGACTAGCGGGGACTTTATAAACACTTAAACCACGGACACAACACTGAAATGGCGGCTGAGCAGCGAAAATAAAACCGCTATCCTATGAGTGAGCGCAAATGTTATCACATTAAATGACAATTAACATAAACAGAAAACCTATTTTCGCAGACATTAAGAAATTATTTCTTTGAACAAAATAAGTAATATAAAATTGGATACAAATTGGAACACTATCGTAACCAATCGTGCGCTGTAGCCAGCTCGTTAGCGGTCATAGGTTTCAAGAAATTGTCTTTATCAACTCGCTAGGATCCGGAAATTCCCGGACCCGTATACAATACGACGGCTTTTAAAATCGCTGTAGTACAGTTATCTCTGCATTACATGATGTTCTAAAAGGACTAAATTATGGAAACAAAAAAAAAATGTCCTGTGGCGAAACTACTGAATGCATTTGGTTCATAATTTTTAAATCGTCAAAGAATACCATGTAGTATATGTGATAACATTTGCGCCACCTTGTATAACAAAGAACATATACTAAACGAACTAACCAAAGGATCGGAGTTCCTGCGATCGGGCTCTGAATGTCTGAATGTCAATAGTTCACACATAAATAAATAAATATGTTCATAACAAAACAGCAACGTCATCCAGCCATAAAATAAAATCGTGAGACTCACTAGCATGAGCGCATGTATAGTTGTTATTATTGGTTGAACAAAATATCAACAACGTGTCCTTTATTTAATTATAGCAATAAATAGCATGGAACTGTGGACTGTTCTCATGACAGCATCAGTCCTTAAACCCTTTATGTGTAACTCAAGTGTAGCATATGGATCTACAGTCCTGTCTTAAACTATAAATATACAAATATGACGCTAAGAAACGTAGCTTCGTATATACCACGCAGCGCCTCATTGAAATACAAAGCAAGCTAATTTAAAAGGCATGCTCTAAAAGACGTAATTATAATTCTCATCAGTGGGACGATGTTGTTCGGAGGAACATAAAGCCAGGACGGATTGACGCGGTCGGAGCTCGTTAGTTAAAGTGTCCTTACAACAAAATTCTTAAGATACCGCCACGAAATACGCGTAGCTGCGTAGACCGGCTACGAGTGTAGCGGTATTCATAACTCCAACGTATATTGCCGTAGAACCGGGTAGAGGTGCAGTATGTTTATTTTTATGGTGTTTGACATGATTATGTTAGTAGAATCATTTATATTTACGGTAGCAAGATTTAAAAAATGGATATAATTGACTACACACGTGGCATAGTGGCAAAACGCCGCGCCGAGTCTTGCGGGTACAATTATTTAATTAATCCATATATAATTGTTTTGAGCCCATGTCTACTCGAGGTTAGCGTCCTTAAATTGTTTGCAATACTTTGTGCCCCGCGATAGTTTATATATATAAGCAAAGAAAAAAAAAAAGTCAAGCAGTGGTTTTTTGTCCACGGTTAATCAGAACCAAAATATTCTTAATTCTTTTATTTAAGTACTTATAACGAAAACAACGTAAAGTTGAGCGATCAATATAATGTATACTACGGAGACTCACGCTTGTTGCGAAAGAGGTAGGCAGTAACTACGAATTTGTACGTGCTACGAGCCTGGTATACCTATGTTGCTTAATTCAGTCTGATTACTTTCTTCACGTTATATAAGAGTAACAAATTTACATTTATACTAAAAATGATATGCGTGATAACAAATCTAATAATTTTCAATGTGGGAAACGTCTTCTCGTTTTGTATTCTCGCACGTCTTATGGCCCCAGTCGGCTGTCCGCTGACAGCTAATCAATTCTCGTTCACCCCCGTTCGCTTTTTAATATCACCGCACAAAGGCTCGGCTTCCCAACGCCATAGCATTGTACCCGACAGTGCAAATCATTGAATGACGTCTGACCGGGAAACTCTGCGAATCTGATTTCATTTTATACAAGAAAATAAGTGGTATTAAGATGATTTGTTTTCCAAGTCGCTGGCTTTTGTTTTGATGTTAAATTCGCCTCTTTTTGATTGTATGTTTGGTTAGCAGTAATATAAGTACATTTCATCAGTGAAAGAGCTTACCGTCAGCTTATATTTGGTGATTTTAAATGAGTGGGCTCGCGTCTGGGATTACCGTCCTGAAGTAGGAAACCAACGTAAGATTGAAAACGCAGATACTGCGTTTTTTTTGGAAATACCTATGAGTATCTTTACTTCCCCCAATTTGATTCTATCGCACCATCTTTATTCCTTTTCCGTAAGGTCATTATCGCGCGAGTAATACTGCTCAACATCATGGTTCTATCTAAAGTGATTATCATTTAAATCATTAGTCTTGTATTAGAATACCAGATGAAAAAGCAATAGGTTCTGGCCGCCGGTGTGCTACTGCGATTCAACTGGGGAAACAATACCACAAACTAATTATGTAAGGATGATATTTAGCCATTATCAAACAAAATATAAGTCGATATATTATAAAGATGATTTATTTATGTGCAAAAGGGGTACGTAATACTAATGTTAAAGCGTCAAGGCATAGAAATGGTCAAACATTTTACTGTAAACCGTATACCGATAGTAAACGTATCCAAAACCTCCATATCAATAAGTTGTATGTGCTGAATTTAAATTTGTAGAGAACTGGAGCCAGAAATGTCCGGTTTTGGTGTAGCTCACATCTTATTTTGTATGTTTTACGTTATATCGAGAAATAGGTTATTGTTTTACGTTTACGCGAATGTTACACATTAAAATTGTACTATTTTGAGCGGTTTTTACTAAGTTTGGAGATAGTCGAAATCGTCATAATATTTAACTAAGCTTAACAAATTAAATTTCATTGTTACTACAGTAATTAGCCCCTGACCGCAGCTTCGTTCGTATTGTAAATCACTAAAACACAGCATTTTAAGAATCAGCTCAATAAAAACTATACTAATGAATTTTTGCACCTTATAATATTAGTATCTGATATCTATATCTTATAATATTAGTATCTGATATCTATATCTTATAATATTAGTATATGATATCTATATCTTATAATATTAGTATCTGATATCTATATCTTATAATATTAGTATCTGATATCCATATCTTATAATATTAGTATATGATATCTATATCTTATAATATTAGTATCTGATATCTATATCTTATAATATTAGTATATGATATCTATATCTTATAATGTTAGTATCTGATATCTATATCTTATAATATTAGTATATGATATCTATATCTTATAATATTAGAATCTGATATCTATATCTTATAATATTAGTATCTGATATCTATATCTTATAATATTAGTATAGTTATAGTATTTGGTCTTATAAGGTGTACAAATTATAATATTGTGCACAGACTTCTCGTATATTTGTCTGTGCAATTGCAAATTCTGGTAAAGCCACTATGAAAATAAGAGTTTTTCTATAAAATAGGTACTGTGCCAGAATTTTGCTTTACAGAAAATATCTGAGAATTTAAATATTTAACTAAGTTTGATACATATAAGCCTTTTGATGAGCATGAATTTAAAGTGATAGGCCATCTATTCTTGCTCTTCAGTTATTATTAGATTGTAGGAGTACTTCTAAAGCTCTTGAAAATACTATGAAAATATAGATTGCACAGATCGCGCAGCAGGCAAGTGGGTCACGCTATAGCTGTCGATGCGCATGTTTTGTGGGCTCGAATCCCACACAGGCCCATTGTGTGTGATCGTCATATTATTTTCCTGGATCTGGGTGTACTTTGTGTTTGTTTATTGTACCTATGTCTGTAAAGTTCCTTAAAGGAACGTATATAGATATATATGTTACGGCTAATAGCCGAAGTACGGCTACACCTAGTTTTAGCCGGCTAAACTCAAAACTAACCTAACATAACCTAACCGCATGTGGCCGGCTGCACCTAATTGTAGCCGGCTAATCTTAAGTTTATGTTCACACCCACCTTTAGCCGTAACATATATATATATATCGAAATTTTATAGATTAAAATATCTGCAATAAAGATAATTGAGTCTCAGAAACTATCTGAGGATCACAGATTTGTATGTGCCATATGAGAATGAAACCCAAAACATGACGATATGTAAGGAATTTAATCTTATTTGATTTTATAATGCAAATTAAGATTAATACGCATTGCCTACTCGTATAAACAAAGGTTCGTTTTTGTTGTTTTTAATCAGATATGTTCCAGCTTAGTGCGGAGTTACGTCAAAGGAGCTCTTCCCAGCGAAATGTTTTTTAAAGGCAATCGTGATTGCTTCCTGGCGTTCTACTGAATACCGACGGGTTCTCGATCCGTATACACGTAACACATACATTACAGTCTCTTCATAGGGCACTTCACATAAGTTTACAGCATGGACATAAATTGTGAATATCGTTTGTTTAACTTTGATAGCTTTGCTACCATGACACCCCCAACCTATGATCGCTTTCACACAGAGGTACCTGTTTGCAAGCAATAGTAAGAAGAAGTAAATAACTAAACAAAAAGCCTAAAAAAATGTTAAAAGCTCCTTTATAATTTTATTTTGTTATTTATTTATTCATACGTTCTACAATAGAATAGAAAAGGGTATGTTAAGCTGGTTTGGGCATGTAGAAAGAATGGACTAGGAAAGACTGACTAAGAAAGTTTATAAGGCTAGTGTGAATGGAACAGTCACAAGAGGAAGATCTAGGCGAACGTTTCTTGATCAGATCGGAGGCGTTCTGGGCAAAGGCCAGGTTAAGAGCACCTTGAACCGACGGGCGTGTATGAGGAATGTGATGAAAGTGAATGAAGCCAGAGAAGTGTGTCAGGATCGTAGCAAATGGAAATCCGTAGGCCCTGACTACCCTTCTGGGAAACAGGCGTGAATCTATGTATGTATGTATGTACGTTCTACAATTGTTAATTGTAGGCGAACAAAAAACTTGTGAGACATTACAAGTAATACATGCATGATAAATATGGTATAAGTGTACAATATCAAACGGCAAACACAACATTTATGGAAAACATTCGGATTTTGGTATTAACACAGGTTAGACAATAGGTATTTAAAGTTAAAATTAAAACTTGCTTAATTTCTAAAGCATATATATTATTTGAATGACAAACATCCATGGCACTAATATTTGCATCAGATCACAGAACGTTAAATGACAAATACTAACAATTTTTTTTTATATTTATTATATATTATTTTGTAATGTTACACCTTAAGCTAGAATTTACATTGTTGTTACACTCAGTCGTATTTTAATCAAGAATAATGTGCAATGAAGGCAACTCGTGACCATGGACAGTTCCGTAAACTTTTCTTTTTGAGTCTTATTCTGAGTTCACACGCCAAGGACCGTCATGCTCACTCAAATGTCATTGCTTGTGGTGTCGTCATGGGCCGGGTCGATCCCTTCCCTTCAATATGGCGAAGGGGGCGATGGCTGGCCCATGCGTCGTACTCGTGAACGGGTGCTACTACTGGTCGACCTTGGTATCGTGGAATTCAATGATTTACTTACTACATTTTTATTTAAACAATTAGATTAAACTACGGACTACAATTATGCAATCATGTCGGCCTCGATGGCGTAGTGGTTAGTGTAACCGACTGCCACGCCTGAGGTCGCGGGTTCGATTCACGCACAAGTCAAACATTTGTGTGCATGAACATGGATGTTTGTCTTGGTCTGGGTTTTTCTATGTATAATATGTATGTATTTACAAAAAAAGTACCCATAGTACAAGTTCTGCTTAGTTTGGGCTAGATGGTGTTGTGTGTATGTAATAGAATATTATTATTATTGTTATTATGCCTTGTCTTGTTTAATAATGTACATGTAAGTGGATGCTCCTATTAATCATACTGCTGCTATAGAGGCTACCATAAAATTTTATTAAATGCTTGGGTATGTTCAGTTATAGTTCATGGAGAAATGGTTGCAGCACCTTACAGCTCTTATGATTTGTAAACAAAGACTTGGCGATAAAAAAGAGTGACCATGAGTTTCTTTCCCGTTCTTGTCATGAGCCCTACACCCTTGCTTTGCTGAACGTGGCAGTAAACGTAAATTCGCAGAAAAATTAGTGTACCCTTGACATTCATAAGTGTTACCTTGTAACCTAATCTGAATAAATTTATTTTGAATTTGAATTTGAATTTGTATTAATGTTGTTTTTATCTAACCTGTATATATTATCTAACCTGTGTAATATGGTAATATTTTAGTGAAAATTGGTAATTGAGGGAAAGAAAAAAGCACGAATTAATTATAAAAGTTGTCACGACTTAATTTCATAGGACAGTGATTAGTTAGACAGGTACGACAGTATTAGATTTGGATGCCGTGCGACAAAAATAAATTCTTTAAAAGCTTTATAAGTAAACGCACCGATAACATTTTAGCAATTACCAGTTTATGTATAGGTAAATGAATATAATTATTTACCCGTCACCGGCGCGGGCGCGGGTACACGGATGATTAACCGAAGCCGTGTTAGCTAACGAAGTGATTGTAATCGCTCCGGCAACTTGTTAAGCTTCGACCGATAAGTGCTTCTCCTTAATTAATCACTTATAAAAGTGTATAAATATTAGTGTATGTTATCACTATACGCCTGTATATCACCGGATACCTCTGCCCTAAAAGTTTTTAGACTATCGCGATTTGTACACATACCTAATATAATGCTAGACAACGAGTATTACTCACGATAAAGTATTTAAAAGGTAATAAATACCTATTGTTTTCCCGACGTTTCGACCGATTTGCATCGATCTTGGTCACGGGTTGACTGATGTGAGCTCAGCGGCGCCTTCGTGAAGTGCGGGTTTCGGCACCTACCCTCACTTGCTCACTATTATTTATATTCGTACTGTCGGTATTTCGACACGCAGCACAAACGACGTCTAGACACTGACGACCTAAGTCACTACGGTGACGTTTAACTTGATCACGATCAATGTAGGTCGGTCGGAATGTCGGGCAAGCAATAGGTATTTATTACCTTTTAAATACTATATCGCGAGTAAGACCCGTTATCTCGCATTATATTAAGTACCTCTGCCCGCTCTCGAATACCACAGGCTTGGGTCTAGGCTATGAATAGGTAATAGTATAAGAATGTTTAGGCCGTGCTGTGCTTTTCCAACCAAAAGCTATAAATACTATAACGTTTTTGGAACGAAGGGCATAACACGTGCAGAGAAAGCTTTAGTCAAAAGTGGCAAGTGAATGTAGGATGGATGGATAAGTCATTTGACTTACAATTGAGTGGTCTTGGAATTTGAATCCATCCATTGCTCTATCTATGTGATTCATCGTTTACCACCAAACATTTAGCGTAGCTGGTGTTTAATAAGAATACTACTAATTACAAAAATTGCTAGCAACCTTTGTAACAATGAGGATTATTGGTTATTAAAACCTTATAAAAGATAATAGCCATCTGATATATTCATGTTGTGACAACTGTTTATCTGAGCTTTTTGATAAGATGCTAAGATGTCAGCATCTTAGTTAATAATTAGCATCTATAAGTATTATTTTATGCTCTAAATGTAGTATTAATCACTAGCTTAATAAAATAGAAAGTGAAAAATCTGTGAGTTCCGAAGGTATGTGGAGTACGTGAATCAACGTAGGTGCATCCAATTTCACCGGGCAACGGTGAGCGGAAGCATCCAGAATGGGAGCCGGAGTGTGTTCCCAATAAACCTGTTTGTGTCCTGATATACCTACGAACGTTAATGGCGCGGCATTCTTCTGTCACCCACTGTGCTGTGCTCCCGCTTTACACGAACTAATGTAATGTCTTTTACAGTTATAGTTGTTGTGTGAACTACATGTTTTAAGATGTTTGTTTGGTTAATTTTATGTTTTTGTTAGTCGTAGAAAGCTTTTAACTTCGCTATGCAAATATGTATTGTTTTCTTCTGTCTTCTGGGGACACTTTTAGATGTAACATTTATTTATTTTGCATGTATGTTATGTTTCTTGAACATTAATTACATTATTAAACAGAGACATTTTGCCAGAACCAAAATATCTCGTTGTAAATGGATTATATCACTTTTTTTTTCTAAAACCCTCTTATTACATAATTATGATTCTTAAAACTACTATTGTTAAACACTGTAATTAATAGTAGATAAAAGTATCAACATTATGTAATAATAGTGTTTTAAAAATAAAACGCGATACATTCCGTGTAGTTTAATTTCAATGTATAAAATTTGCGTAAACGTAGGACAATATTATACCAAAATATCTCACTAAAATTCTTTAGGGTAGGTAAAGGCGTTCTTTACTTCTGGACTTATTTGGTTTTGCTAATACCCACTAGGCCAATATAACATTTTTATCCAGCTCACTAATAATCAAACAGAAGCTTCTAATTCCGTATTTATCCGTAAGATATCAGAGATGCTTCCTACTTACTTTTGTTTGCGGTTTGAATAGAAATGGTATTTCAAAAGGTCTTTGATTTTGGCTACAAATAGATCACGGTATTTGTCCCACGGGAGTCGTTAGGGCGGAATAAGATTTATCAAGTCGAGAGCAACGTAAACGGTTGGATAATCTGTGTACGGAATAAAATCATTGGTATATTATATTTAAATATATTTTTACTTTCAACGTTTTGATAGTAAACAACATTTGAATGTTGTTTAATGTCCCGGATTTGTAGACCTGGACATCTTGGGGATCACAGTTTGATTGGTTATTATCTTTTTAATAAGGCTTAATAGGTGAAGTGTTGCCAGTGAGCAGAAATATAATGATTCTTATTATAGCTTTGCTTTTCTTTTTCAATTTTGTTATTTCTTCATGTTCTGTGTGCCAAAATAAATAATTTTCTTTCTTTCTTTCTGATAGATTTATTTTTATTGATTTCTGACTTGATATATTTGTGTTACAATAAATGTACAGTAGTTAAGTGATTAGTTTATATTTTGATATTTTCAGATTACATTCGTAAGAGAACTGTCTACTATACACATTGTCTTTAGAATTTAGCATTCAGAAGTAAACAATTTCTATAATTGTTGCTATTAACCTAAATACATAAGAGAGGGAGGCACAGCGGGCTCCTCACTTAAACTTGGGATTATCTTAAATTGGAGGAGGCTCTATACTAAAGACGGCAGCCAAATAATCTTTTGTTGAGTTCCTGTGGTAAGTAGTTATTCCAGGTTTCTTACGGAGTCACTGTGCTATAGGTGGGTCACCATAAATCTTTGTTTCTTGCTGGCAGCACAACGACCCTTTTGTTGATAAATCGGCAATGCGTGATTCATAGCCCCGATGTTGCCAAATATACACTAACTCGTTTACTACCAAGAAGGCTGTATGCTTAATTGACGCTTTGATTGAATACAAATATTTAGAAATCATAAGATTGGATTGATGACAACCCTCTATTATGAATGGTGTAGTGGTTTAAGTGGCCTACTGGCCTCTGACACTACGCCAGTCATGTGGGTTCAAATCCTACAGGGGTATAAAAAATATGTGGTCCCCAAATGGTTTTCCTTTTCGAATTCGAGTTCGAATGTTCTTTGTGTGTACTAGGTGTCTTTTAAAAAAGAGAAATATCTAATCACTACACATGACACTCCACAAGAATTAATCAAGATATATTGAACTAGCGATCCGCCCCGGCTTTGCACGGATAACCTCAACAAATTATATACCTAAACCTTCCTCATGAATCACTCTGTCTATTGGAGAGGGCCGCATGAAAATCCGTTTATTAGTTTTTGAGTTTATTGTGAACAGACAGACAGTTAGACAGATGCGGCGGGGTACTTTGTTTTATAATATGTAGTGATATACCCAAGCTATATTAAAATACCCGTTCAGTTCAATTTAAAGTGTACTTAACATACATATAAAAGCTTATAGTCGGCTCCTTCATTACCATCAAAGGGTTAATGTCAGCCATTTTGTAAAGCTTAACAGAATTGCAATGGCCATAGTTACGGATGGACTTTACTTAAACTTAAAGGTATTTTACCTTCAAAATGGCTTAATTAAGATCCACCATTTATATGTATGCGTAGACATATCCTGTGCAGATGCCCAGTCTCCGTTACCAAAATTCGATCTGTAGGACGTTATAAGAAACATATGGAATCTTCAGCCATGTTAACTAAGATCCATGTAACAAAACGGTGTGGTCGGAATATAGAACCGTCAGGTGATGTGGAGTACAGGAGCGACCAATACAGCGCGTGTATGCAAGTTCGAATCATGAGAAGCTTAACGGTGGGAGGAACAGTGTAAATATTTTAATACATTTATATTTAAAGAAATCTGCACCAACAATGATTCCTGTGTCACGGACTTTAGAACACTTAAGAAGACTCGAGACTTTACTAACATTCAAACAACGGACATAAGAAGAAGTTGCGACGCGACCACTTATCATCATCATCACCAGGCTATAATAGTCCACTGCTGGACATAGAACACCGCTACGAAATCTGTGAAGTTCGATTATATCCACAAAATCGATTTATTTCTACTAGTGTCTAAGAGATAGTGATACAGAAGCGAAACAAACAGTATACCTTCATTTCAATGCACAGGAGCGTAAGCTCCTCTTGCTCGACGTAAAAGACCGCATAAGTTATGCGGGTTCTATTTCTGGACAAGTAAGCTACAAGAAGCTTATGACGTTGTTATATGAACATTTCTGATAGGTAATGTTTATAAAAATGTATAATAATGCTTGCTTGTCTAATAATGATGCTGAAGGTAATGAAGGTTTACAGAATTAAATTATGAATAAAATTTCGAAAGAATTTGATTTATTTACTCTGTATTTTAAATGCGTTGGGTCCTTAGTAATTTAGTAATTCCTACTTATAAAACACTATTATATGGCAACTTTGGTAAGTAAAGTATTGGTATCCCTTTAAAGAGCTATGTTGTGAAATGCTGTGTCCAGCCAAGAACCAAATCTGAATTACTGAGGTCCTTCTTCTTATTCGTTCCTTCACTCATGGGGATCGTTACCATATAAGATTTGTCTCCATCTGCTTTGCATTTGTCCTGCGCCAGTTCAATATTACTGAGGTAACCAGTTAGATTTAAAGCTTAACAAAAGTCAGCACGTTATTATTATAAAAGTTTATGAAGATGTTACGATGTTTGACTGCACATAACTATTATGGTATAGTGGTCGGTTCAAATCCCGCACACCAAAAATTTGTGTGGTTTACAAACGGTTGTTCCGAGTCTGGGTGTTTCGTTTGAATGTTTCTTAAGTGACCCGCGATACAAGAATTATTTCCAGTGACATGGAAATAATTCCTTTATGGCGAGGAGATGGGGATGTCAATACCAACGGTTGTTTAGCGATTTAAGTGTAAGTGATTAATTTGTACTACTCAATTAAGATAATAAATTTAAAAGAAATTTTGCACTCAGTTAGATAATATCCTGCATTAAGCACATAGGATAATTTATCCCGGCATTCAATCTTGTGGCAATTAACCCGCCATTTAATATCTTGGCGAAACGCGGGCGATGCCGTAGGGTGGAAACTAGCGCAAAATAAAACGCTCGAGTAGTGCGCTGTCGCTCGAATCACGAGCACTCGACTCAGCGCGTCGTTAAATCGAGCACTCTTCAGTAGTTGGCGCCATGTGCGATATGAATCGGTCGCCTTTTTGTTCCGCCTTTAATTATTACCGACTTTTTGTTCTATCTGTCTGTAATATATTGCGTCTGGGACGAACGGGCGATCGAGATACCTTTTATGCTTTTTTAATGATCTCTCTCTCGGTGCTTCGGGTGTAGTAGGGTTGCTAACCGCTTTTTAGAAAATAGTACTTTTCAGGCCAAGATTAAAATATATCCTTCGAAAGAAAATACAGTACGTTTCTCAATAACGTGCAAATATGGTTGAACACAAAAACAACGGTTAGAAAAATATTTAAAACATCTAAGAAATGGTGAGAAACACATGTATTTATGTTTATGGCGTTTAAAGTAACTTAGTGAGTCTAGACGGGCTACCTATAATGTAGGAGTTAAAACATAGCTGGAGAAGAGTAGGTATCATATACCTTACACTGCCTCTTCGGGTATATATAGTTATGATTACATTTGTGTATGTATGTATTTTGTACTAACTAAACTCGTCCACACTTCACTGTAGGCTAATTTTAATGATTAGAGAAGTAATTATCGTTTCCGTCGAAACTTCAGGATAAATAGTTAATAACAACACTTACATATAGAAAGGCAACGTTTTATAAAATAAAATTTCAAGTCGGTCTATCGAAAATATTTCGATATTTGTCGATACAAACATAAGGAGGTATAATTTTTATATACAAAGATACATACACTGGCAAAGGAAAGGAAGAAACTTGAAAGGAGAACGATTGCGGGAAACAAAGTGAATGGAGCTCTATGCGCTTTCATGAACAGTCGAAATGTTTCCGATAAGGCACGCTTGGCTGTTCATAGAGGCTATTAGTGCCCACACTTATGTATGGAAGTGAAAGTTGGGTATGGCAAAAGAAGCATGAGATCAGAATAAATGCTGTAGAAATGAGAGCGCTGAGAAATATATGTGGTGTGACTCTGAAAGATAGAATAAGGAATAGTGTGATTAGAGAGAGATGCGGCATGAAAGTGGATATAGTGACAAGAATAGAAAAGGGTATGTTAAGCTGGTTTGGGCATGTAGAAAGAATGGACGAGGAAAGACTGACTAAGAAAGTTTATAAGGCTAGTGTGAATGGAACAGTCGCAAGAGGAAGACCTAGGCGAACGTTTTTCGATCTGATCGGAGGCGTTCTGGACAAAGGCCAGGATAAGAGCACCTTGAACCGACGGGCGTGTATGAGGAATGTGATGAAAGTGAATGAAGCCAGATAAGTGTGTCAGGGTCGTAGCAAATGGAAATCCGTAGTCTCTGCCTACCCCTCTGGGAAACAGGCGTGAATCTATGTATGTATGTATGTACATACACTGGCAACCCTAACGTATAATGAAACTTTAGTTATCTATTCCTGAACTCAGTTATCAGACTCTGGGAGATATAATAACATTCACATTGCTTACGTATATTTGCCAGACATGTTTAGGATCCACGCATGCAATCATTATGAAGTTAAAAGATTTACAAATATATTAAAGGTTTAAACTGTCTTGGTAGTATAGCAGTAGTGAATGCGACTTATGCGAGTGCTTTGCGTGAAGTCTTGGGATCGAATTTCTATGAAGAACTTTTCGGTAGTAATAAGCGTCAATAGGCTTACTCGCTATAATACGGGACTTAAAACGTAGGTAGAGAAATATGGATCAGTTTAGGCAAATAGGCGTTAAGCTATGTAATATAATGTATGTATTTGAAATAGTGTTTCATGTATCCAGCAGTGTATGTTTGCGCTTAAGTTAGTGGTGTACAAATGCTACGAGAAAAGAAATAAAAATATTCGAGAAGTCTATGACGTCACAATCGAAAGATCAATTGGTTGTCAATAATTCGAATGGTAATCGAATATGCGAAACTTGATTTGATGATGGTAAAATTGATAAATCTTGGCTGTATTGGTGATGCTTTTGTACGCGGCGGACATATTATATACAATGGCACTTTATTGCACTAGCGTCTGAGATTTTTAGATCGATTAGAGTTCGGATAATTTTTTATTGAGATCTCATGCTAAGCTGTTCTCTAGAGCAGCATAGATATAAAGGTGTATATAAAAAAGCATGGACTTCAGCCAGACAGACGACGTATCTTTATAACTAAGTAAAGCAAATCCTCTAAGCCTTTTTATGTACTTACAGACTCCTTTCAAAGGTTCCATACTTTCATTTCAGTCTCCCCATTGGCCTGTTTGGTAGACTGTTCAAGTTTTTAATGAGATCGCAGAGTTTTTTTTATTTAAACTGTCTGGTGTATTCTCATTGGTTCTTTACGGTGAAACATTGAGACGAACTGTAATGAAATGAATGAATTTATATCGATGTTTCAATAGACAGTGTGTTTAATTATGTATTTAAGTAAATGTTGGTTTTTAATCAGATCCGTTATATCCGAAGTTTTTAATTAAATTGGTCTTCTTTTTAACAACATAAGATTGTTGTATACTTATTAACACTAAACTGCTTATGTTATATGAATTACCTACTGATATATTTATCACTTACTAGCGGTCGCCTAGTGGTCAAAATTCGACCAAAATTCCTAAGCTTACTACTTTGTTTTTTGTTTTTCTTTATTACATATAAATGAGGTATAGGTAACCATAGTTACAAAGAATTGTACGACGTCAGACGAACAATGTCGAAATACTACGAACGCGTTTCGACTGCGTGTCAAATGCATGGTTGTGTGCGTGTAGTGTTTTTTAATTATATTAATATATTTCTAATGCATATTTTATAAAAATATTAGGATTCGCCCCTCCTTCTCCATATTAACTTTAACTGTGCCAAATTTCATATTCCTCCGTCCGCGCAATTTTCGTAAAAAGGGGTACAAAGTTTTTGCTTCACATATTAATATATAGATAAAATATAAAACAATAATCGAATCAAGGTTTATATAAAGGTCTAACAAATAGACAATAATATATTATTAAAATATACTTATTTGAACAAATATAAATTTACCTAATAATATATTAATATTTCGAAATCATTTAAGGGATCAATATATTTCATAATTATTTAATGACTATCTAAAAATATGATTGTATTTGACATACTTGTATCTCGCCATAAACTATTCACTAAGACATTCGTCGCTCTAGCCATAGATCTTTACAACAGCCTTGAGGAGAAAGCCATGATGGCGTTTTCCTACTGCTAGGTGTGTTTTGAATCAAATAACTGACGATTGAAGACTCGTTCTATCTTTTTTAAGTTACACTCCATTCAGTTAGCTTTACACACGTCTTCCTATTTCTCACCAAACGGACAGGTCATCACATCACAGCTGGCGATGCGACGAGAACAACAACTTTATGACTGACAGTTTTATATTCAGCATTAACACAAATGTTGCTCTCCTTTATATTAATGAATCGCGGCTAAAACACTGAAAATGCATTGAAAAATTGAAAACTCGGCACTCGCCATGCTCAAATAGCTGAGAGCTTTTATTAAAAACATTCAACATAAAATATAGCTCAAAATTTGAGAGAAGATTGCACCGTGCTCACTTAACCTAAAATCCAATAATTTAAAATTAAAAAAGGAGGATATTGCGTTATGTTTCCAATCAATATTTTGAAAGATTATGTTCGCTTCTCTCCAGACCTAGTCTATAAAAATCTACAATGAAGGAACCAGCTTTTGTACGCAACTCGCTTCGCTTTATGTCTCAATAAAATTTAATGTCTGGTATCAGTTTCACATAAAATACCTTCGATCTGAACATAGTTGAATCTAGAATGTTCAACAAAGTGTTAGGACCTCGCAGTGTAATCGATATGCTATATTTAATTCAATGAGAGACGGGATGCCATGTAAATGCATCAGGTTAATTAATTATTGGTTAGGGATTAGCGTCCCGCCGTTTGGGATTTGCACTATTGAAATAAACCTGCCACCTATCTATGTTTGCTAATATAAGATTGTAACGTGGCTGTATTTGTATATTGCAAATATTTTTGCAAGCCAATTGGTCTGACTATTTAGTGACTTGACCGTTGAATTGCCACAGAGAGATCTCGAGTTTGATCCCAAGGCGCGCATCTGAATTTTCAAAGTTATGTGCGTATTAAATAGTTAATTATCGCTTGCTTTAACGGTGAAGGAAAACATCGTGAGGAAACCTGCATGTCTGAGAGTTCTCCATGATGTTCTCGAAGATATGTGAAGCCTTTTAACCCGCACTGGGCCAGCGTGTTAGACCATGGTCTTGCCCTTCTCTCACTGAGCAGAGGCCCGTGCCCAGCAGTGGGAGAATTTAATACAGGGCTGATGTTATTATATATTTTGTGAGGTTTGATCCCACATCAATAATTTTTGTCTGTGTGTGTTTTGTCACGCAAAACCGCAAAAAAATTAATGTGTCCACATGTCAGTAATTTGGAATACCAGTTTATAATGTGAGCACATTTTCATGTAATGTTTAGTAGATTCCAAAATGGAATGCCTGTGATCCATGTCAATGACCCGGTCAAAGTCACGGAAAATGCTAGTTATATATGTAATCTATATATATAAAACTCTTCCGTTACTGAGTGACTGACAGACAACGCACAATCGAAACTACTGAACGCAAGAAGCTGAAATTTGCCATGTATGTTCCTTGGAGAGTGTAGGGGAGCACTAAGAGAGGATTTTTGGAAATTTCACCCTGAATGGGGTGAAAGGGGTCAAACCCGATATTCACACGGGAACGGGACTTATGCTGGTGAAACCGCGGGAAAACTACTAGTGTGCTTATATATTTTAATTAACAAAATTTGTGTCACTTTGTCTCAGAACAATTGTTTGGATATCGTAGACTTCGCAGCAACTAAAGTGGTGCAGTGCCAGTGTTTTGTCTAAATGGGATGAAAGATTCGATTCAAAAGTTCCAAATAAATATATAGTTGCATACGTAGAATGAACACGCCAGTACATCTCATAAAGAATAGTTTGGAATAGACAGAAACTACGATATGCCAGATATGTTTTAGTTTAAAATTAGCAGCATTAAATGTTGAAATGTATGTGACATTTCAACACTTAATGTTGTTACATTTTTCCTATTACCCGATTTAGACGGGTATCGAAGTTGGACTTCACCATTGTATCCGTCGTCGTATATGTCGTGGAAAGCAACGTCGTTTAATATTAAGTTGCTCATTTGATTATCATAGTACTAGGGAAGAAGTAAACACCGTGACGTCACTTGTTACTGTAATGGCGTCACGTGGACAGAGTCGTACTGGAAAGTGGGAGATTGAAACGGTTCATTACAGTTTGGGACGCCGACCAGTTCACTTTTCCAAAACGAAACTGTCGGTTCACCCTGTTTGATTTTAAATTGTGCTTAAAGAGAATAAAGTGAGGTTATACGAAGTGGACATTAATTATTATTATTCGCTACCTACGCAATGGATCCTGTACCACCTACTCGAGACGGAGACAGTACTGTCGCTCAGCCATCGCTCCCACCGACATATACGAGAATATATAATACGAGCTTTTGCCCGCGACTTTGCTTGCGTAAAAGTAGGTGAGGTTATGTTAGCAACAGTACATCTCTTTTAAAATAAAATATTGCCAAAGGTACTCAGTAAGATTATAGCTTTCTAATGGTGTAAGAAATATTAAAATGAGTTGAGTAGTTTTTGAGTAAATGCTTACAAACAAAAAGTCAATCCTTCCTCTTTATAATATTAGTGTAGATATACTTCTTTCAAACGTCTTCATTCAAACAAAGGTCGTGCCTAAATCTTAGTTTAATCTACTTACACACATTACTTGTGCGTAAAGCCTCATTTATGATATTAATAGCGCCATTAACAGGAGTTACAATTAGTGCGAGAGCGTTACGTTAAGTTTCTTGATTTAATGGTTCGTATTCACTAAACTGAAGGTAAAATTTAAACTGATAGTGGTTTATTGGTTAAAGTATTGGAGTTATGATCTAGAGGTCGTAGATTCGAACCCTAACTCACGAAAATACAATTAAATTCTAATATAAGCATCTAGTAAACACGTAGCAAAATGGACAGAATTAACAGCCAGTGTTAGAACAATTACTTTTCGATCACACATTTGACTGCGCGCAGTGATTTACGTGGTCACCTGATAGTAAACAAAAATGTTGTGGGTTTGATCACAACACGAAACAATTGTGTTATTGTGTTAGTATTATAGTCATTTTGTCCATTTTCAATATTTGTAATGCGAAAGAAAGAAGAGGAGAGATATTTAGCCACTTTGTACTACGTGTCGACTTCTTTGGTACAATATAAGAAGGTAAAAAATTAAAGAAAGGGAGGGAGGGGAAGACCTAGATGTATTTTTATTTAACAAATGAAGGAAAAATGGTAGTCCATTCGTATCAAAAGGTTAAAAGGAAGGCAGAAGCCAGAGAGATGTAGCGATTGATATACCGACTAGAAGTAATGTTGCCCGTGGCTCAGGTATTATTCTAACTGTGACTTTAAAATATATTTTTATGCGAGGATTCAGTCAGCATATACCTGGCAATTCATGCAGACGAGTAACCACCATAGTTACCTACCTGCGGTTTGAAAATAAAGAAATAAATGCAAGAAAATATAATGTAGCAGGTACTGGCATCGGCTGACTGAATTAGCAATAGCCAATCAAATTACTTGTAAGAAAGAAAACATATTTCTCAAAATGATAATAATTGTAATGAGTTTGATTGTCACCCGTCGTTGATTAAAGTTTTTTATAAACCAGGTGTTAACGTTTAATTTATAAATCTCATCTACAGATATTTGTGACTGTAATTCCTTTATCTAGAAAGCCTTGTAGTAATATACCAAACATTTTTTATTTTATTTTATTTTATTTTATTTTATTAGGAAAACAAACAGTATTATCGACTAAAACATAGAAACAGATTACTTAACTATTTACCAATTACATGTTTTCACATATAAATATATACAGAGCTTGTTTAGCAGTAACATAACAGAAAATTTCTTACTTATAATGATAGTAATAATTACTTACTTTAATTTGTACAGTTATTGAACCAATGTGAGTTCATTACTTTCTTAAAGACAGCTGGTGTAGTTGTAAACAAATCAAATCCCGAGTTGTCGATCAACCCATTATAGTAGCTAGCGGCTCTTATGAAAAATGAGTGTTGTCTATAATTTGTGCTACATCGCGCCACATTGAGTTTAAGATGAGGATTCCTAACAGATCTAGTGGGAACTCGCAGTTTCACTTTAGAGAGGAGATGCGGAGAATCAATGGATGACTGAGCCACCTTGACAAGAAAACAAATATCGGCTATATTCCTTCTCTCTTTGAGTGTCAATAGATGGAATCTTTTGCATCTCGATTCATAATTTGGATCTTCTGTTTTACACTTGTATTGAAGGTATCTGGTAAAGTTTCTTTGTACTGATTCTATTCTGGAAATATATGTATTGTACAGTGGATTCCATACTTGTGAACAGTATTCTAGAGAGCTACGAACATAAGAACAATACAATATTTTAATAATTTTGGTGTTCGGGAATTGAGAGCAAGACCTCTTTAAGAACCCCATGGCCTTGTTGGCCTTTTGTACTACGGTGTCTATATGTTTCTCATATGTAAGTTTCGAATCGTGTATTACACCTAGATCACGTATATAATCAACTCGCTTTAGCTGACAATTTTTTAATGTGTACCTATGAGCTATTATATTTGTTTTGCGGGTGAATGTAATCAAGTGACATTTAGAAACATTTAGGTCTAAGCTGTTCATCTGGCAGTAAATTTCTAGCCTATTTAGGTCCTGTTGTAGTAAATAACTATCTTCGACACTCTTAATATTTTTAAAGATTTTCATATCGTCAGCGTAAAGCAAAAATGACGAGTTTTTAAAGCATATATGAATATCGTTTATGAATATATTAAATAATAATGTTCCGAGTACGGACCCTTGAGGAACTCCTGATGGGACTAAATGCCACTTAGATACTATGCCATTTAACGCAACAGCCTGGGTTCGGTTATAAATATACGAAGTAAGCCACCGGTACAAATTGCCATGGACACCTGTGTTTAGTATCTTTTGTAAGAGCATTACATGGTCAATTCGATCGAAACATTTCGTATAGTCCGTGAAGATACAATCTACTTGGCCAGCGTTATCCATGCATGAAGTAGTAAAGTCAATAAAGGACAGCAGGTTGGATGTAGTTGATCTATTTTTGATAAAACCGTGCTGTTCCGGAATGAAGACCGCAGAAAGAGTGCTATATAATTGATCAAAAATTATACGTTCTAGTATTTTACCAAATAAACATAATTTAGATATTGGTCTGTAATTTTTAATATTTTCTTTATTTCCACTTTTATGTACTGGAGTAATAAATGCGGTCTTCCATATGTCAGGTACAATTCCATCCTTAACAGAACGCGTAAAAATTATTGTTAGAGGCCTTACTAATTCCGTAGCACATTTAATTATGAATACCGGCGGTATGTTGTCAGGACCCGCGCCCTTAGTGAGATCTAGTGAGCTAAGGTGTTTGAACACAGACTTTGCATCTATTTCTATGTCACTGATAGCTATTGAGGTTCCAGCAGCGGTTATAATATTATCAGCAACAATATTTTGGTTCGAATTTGGGAGAAAATTGGATTGAAAGTATGTTGCGAAAGCGTCACAAATTTTCTCGCTGCTGCTAAAGGATTTATCCTCATTAAACATAGTAGAGGGCAGCAAGTTGGACCCTTTTTTGTTCTCTTTAATAAATGACCAAAACATTTTTGGATTTTTTATTATTGATTCCTCCGTATTCAAAATATACTCTTTGTAACATTGGTCTTCTAATATTTTAGCTCTAGCTCGAAGTAAACTAAAAGATTCGTAATCTGATAAGTTTCCATAATTTCGGTATTTTTGTAGGTATTTATATTTTTCTTTCAAATTTTTTCTCAAACTGGTATTGTACCACGGCGGATACTTCGACGGATAAATCATCTTGCTAGGGATATACTTATCAATTAAATTATAAAGACATTTATAAAAATTATCCACAGCATTGTTTAGGGTATTATTAACTAATATATTGTCCCACATGTATTCATTTAAGGAACTCCTAATCTTGTCATAGTCTCCAGAATCAAATAAGTATTTTCTTCTAGGTTTTGACTTAAGAAGTTCGTCATTAACGAAAGATAGCCTTATATTAAGGGATTTGTGATGATCATCTTCATGAACCAGCGGATAATCACAGTGGGTAACAGATATATCAATATTACTCAGCACTAGGTCTAAAATTCGTCCCTTTGATATATTACGATGAGTATTAAACTGATTCAAGTTACATTCGAATAGTGCATCTACAAAATATGTTTGCGAATCACCTGCAACCCCAGAGGGTTGCAAATAAGCCCCGTCACTTAACCATTCAATGTTAGGCATATTAAAATCACCCATTATTATAAATGTATCGTCTGGATTTGTAGCAATTAATTGAGTAAGATTATTTGTAAAATTACGCAATTGCGTGTCATAGCTATGTCCAAGATGCTCCCTACAAAGATAAAGTGTACAGAAATGAAATTTATGCGAGGGTTTACCCTTTTGTTTAAAATTAATAGTAACCCATAAGTCTTCCGCCGAAGATGACCAATCTGAACGAACCAATGCCGAAAGTTCCCGACGTACGGCTAATAATACGCCACCCCCTTTTTCTTGCCCCAACCTGTTATATTCCCTGTCCCGACGCCAAACAGAGTACTCATTGCCGAATAGTTCGCCATCACTTATACTATCTTACTTACTACATCAACCAAGTTTCTGTTACAGAAATAATATCGTAGGTATTTAAATAAATATTACGTTTAAACATATGAGTCTTAGTTCGTAGCCCTCGTGTGTTCTGATAATAGATATTAAGCGAAATCATTTAGACGGAAGTTAATACTAAAACAACTATATAAACTAACATTATAAAAACAAGAAACTATCCAAAATGTGTAGGTTACAATGTTCACTGCACTATAAACACAGTTCAATACCTTACCCGAGCATTCCTTTTTAACATATTCCATCACTAAGCCAGGAAACATATTCAGTGTAAAAACAGTTTTAAAATTTACGATATTAGCAAAAAATATGAAGCGCAAAACAAGCATAACCGAATAGCTAACGAACATAGTTACTAAATAAATATTAAAATGTAGGGTCATTAGTAAAAATGTTTTGCGTTGTATGCAGCCAAAGAGTGCGCTAGCGCAAGCGAGAATGATCCGTATGGAGCGGCGCAGGGGCGCGCGAGCGAGTATTAATTGAGTACGCTGCCACAGGCTACCCACACCCAGTAGTATAAGTTGTTCGACGATTCTAGTATGACTCAAGTTAACGCAAATGAATAAATGTATGCCAATGGTTCTCAAACTGTTTACATGTTTTATAAGTAATTTTGAGTAAAGTAATAGTACTATTGTTAATGATTCACAATTTTTTGAAGATCTTTCTCGCATTTTATAAAAAATGATAGTGATGTATCTGATTTTCTAGCCATGATTTTACAGTGTTTTACCCAAACGTATTTAAAATTGTTGTCTCTCACTAGAGCCTTTGCTTTGCTCAGTAGCGACTTGTTGGTCCGTGTCAGGTGGTCGTTCACGTAGAATGTAGCAGAAGCGGAATAGCCCAAATTAGATATATTCAATTGCTTACTCTTACGCGACAACTCCACGAAGTCTTCCTTCTTATAGCGGCTGTTGAATGCGATTATAATAGGTTTATCGGCATTAGGGATTCGAGTTGGTATGCGAGCAATATAATTAATATCCTCCTATATGTTACATATCCCGGAGTTACGCAAGTATATTTTACTATTTTTACAAATATTTAATTATCAAATTGAAGATTAAACAGCCTTTCTGCTATTGAATGTATCTCAAAGTCAACTTAATTTCTGAAAAGTTTTATTGTATAAATAATAATGATATTGTACCTAATCTTAAACAAATATGTCTTAAATGTGTGTATACATAATTTCAATTTGTTAAATGTGTGCAGTGTTCACCAACAAACTGTTACACAGTTTGACGAAATTATGTAAAATGTAAATGTATACATTTGATATAAACATAAAAAAAGAAAAAGTGTTGTAAGCATAGGTGCCACATTTAGCCAGCCATGGCTTTAGGCGCCACGTTACAGAAGATGAGCTAATCGCCGTCTACCGTGCACATTTTAGTCCGCGTTTTGCTTCTAAGAATTTTCTAACATGAGAATTTAATAATAATTAGCCTCTGTCCAACCTAAAAATGAAGCACAGAGCCTCACGACCCCACGTAAATCAATACCAGGGGATTGCAAGGTGTCTCAGTGCTCAAATAAAGAACTAGTGCCAAGGCAGACGTTTTGATATCATGAACAGACACGATGCGTTCAATACGATATCGACAGTGCGGTTACCTGAGCCTGTTTTCATCCTTCTCACACACATAAGACTTTCTCTTTTCGTCCTGCTCTATCATATTATATATTAATATTATACATTCATAAGTTTGTTTGTTAGTTTGTATTTCTTTTTCTCAACAGATCGACGTGATTTCTTTCACAGATTAATCGACGAGTGACATAGGTTAATAGGAATTTTCATTCCAGTGCTCGGTTCCTTGTGGGAGTGTATTTCAAGAATTGCCTGGAAACAGGCAACCGACGAGCATGCATAAAGAGTGAAATGATTTTAACAAATGGAAATCTCTAGTATCTCCTTTGGCAAATAGGAATGAGTGAGCGAAGCTGTCTGTTAAAGCTAGTTTGATCGATGTGTCCGATGCACGTTTCTCATTATGCCGCGGTCTGATGCGGTTTAAGGGGATTAACGCGACGTATGCAGGCCCTAGTTTATTTGAAAATATTACGTACCATAGGCGGAGGTGTGGAATACTCTAATTTAACAGCTACTAGACGTATAACAGACAAAGTAACTAATACTTTGCATATGCGTAGTAAATGTTACAGCACTAAACTGTAGACAAATGTTTGAGTGGAATGGTATTTTATCCAGATACTTTAAACTATTTTTTATTTAATTTAATTATCAAACAAAACGTAAAATAGTCAGTCATCAAAAGTCAAAAGTCAAAAATCATTTATTCATTTAGGTCACAAAGTAAAACTTATGAACGTCAAAATATATAGGTTAGTGAGTTTACTAAGTTACTGAAGCTACATTTAGGTTTGTTGCTAGGTTCAGGCAAAGGGTAGAGCCTATGAGAAGAAACTTGCAAGAAACTCACGGCCAGTCTTTTAAATCGCTAATTAAATATAATTTCAGTATTTTACAACTCAGATTAACAAGGTGTTGCAGCCATTATGCCATTTACTACTGACTATAAAAACTTAATAATAAAAAGATGATAACAATAATAATAATTTAATAATATTATAGAGATGAAATAATTTGGGCCAAGGTATATGTTTTAATATAAAGCTAAAATAGACAGTAGTATGGCGTGATGGCGCATACACTTACACTTTGTGACTATGCAATGGCAGTCCGTGACTAAATGCGGTTGTGGATTTACATTCTTCAATAATAATCAAATTAAGAAAGAAGATACTTGTTAACATGGCAAATAATCACGAGGTACCTCTACATTACTAAATTGACTTATAAGTAATACAGATCTTTGATTCCCGAATGCAACAAGCAACTAGTTCCATAAGTTTTTGTCATTTAAATAGTCGTTGACTGAATAATAACCCTTCCGACTAAGTTGTATTTTAACGGCGCTTTTAAATTTAAGCATTGGTAAATTAATTATATTAATAGGTAGTTTATTAAATAAACGTATACCGAGTCCCGCAAATGTATTGTGAACTTTATGTAAACGATGATATGGGCCGACTAACTTATGCTTTTTTCTAGTGTTTACGTTATGGATATGACTATTCTTATTATATAAGTGAATATCATGTTTAATAAACATAATGTTAGCAAATATATATTGCAACGCGTAAGTATGTATGCCTATTTCTTTAAATCGATCTTCCAGGGATGTATCTATCTTATGTGGGGGCCAGTCAGTGCAGACCGGCGACACTTCGACCCAGTGGGATCTTTTGTGTCGACACTCTCTCAGTAACGACTGCCATAAATGTTCATGGCAGCCGGGACCGACGGCTTGACGTGCTCTCCGAGGCACAGAGCAAGCGATAATTGTCAATCAATACGCACATAATTTCGGAAAGTCATATAACTCTTGAAAGTCAGAGGTGCGTGACGTGGGTTCGAACCCGAGACCCTCTGCATTGCAGTCTGTTGGTCTCCCCACTGAGCTATCGCTGTTTATCTTTCAGGGATACTCGTGGTCCTAAATTATAAATGCTACGCACTGCACGCTTTTGAAGAATAAAATTGTCTCGATATTAGCTGCCTTGCCCCACAATAATATACGGTAGGACATGACACTATGAAAGTAACTGAAATATACTAGTCTTGCAGTATCTACATCAATAAGCTGTCTTACTTTCCGAATTGCGTATGCAAAATTGAGCCGTGTGGCACGCCCATTGTGAGTGGTAATCCATCAATATTTAAAACATTTTGTTAATACGTGTGGGGGTGAAGTGTTATTTTGTTTAATTGTTACAAAATTTGCGATAGCGGCACGAAATCTGGCAACATAGCCGGTAGACGAGAATCAAACTTTATACCTAATGCACAGCGGTACTTAGTTCTATTGCGCCAGCGCGGCGTAGAAGTCCATTAATATGTAGAATTTAAAAACAATTGCTTACTTCTTGGGTGTTATAAAAGTTATTATATTATGTTAAACATAAGAACAAAATAAATTAAAACGTGTTCAAAAGTATTTGCTATTGTAGCGATCAATGTACTTTAAAAGCATATTTATCTGTTAAGTTATCGACAGCTTCGAAGTTTATATAAACAGTTATAAGAAATAGCTTGTATAAACGAGTTGCGGTGGATGTCACCACACTGTACAAACTTTGAAAGGCTCAATAAGCAGAGTATCAGTGCGCTCAACTTGCGTCGAAGCCTGCATCCAATTTAACTTCCAACTCTTACTACGAGTTGTCGAACGCATTTTACATCGGCTGTATTTTCCAAAGCTCCCAAGTCACTTCTGCTTAGATAAATCTCCACATAGCCTTACTTCTGAAAATTTCAATAGAAGCCAGTAGAGGTGTATTACACAACAATTCAGAGAATTCCTCCCTACAATATATATTAGCCAAACAAAAATGTTCTGTGTACTTAAAGTGAGTAGCAGTTTCAACCTTCTTAACGTTGGTAGTCCCATCCTGTCGCTGATGTAGCTTCAGTTTCAGCGACCTACCTACCAAACAAGGCAACGAGTTGGCATACTGTGGTAGGTTTAGTCGGTAGTACCTGGGACGTATGGACCATCTTTTACCGGGTGAGCTCGACTCAATCTCTTCCCTCGCCTTTTCTCGCGAAAACGTAGGTAAAGAAGCATTAACCACGTTACAAACAGATTGTCCCAATCTACTACATGATAGACACAACAGTGCCAGCAATTTTAGCTAGATTGCATTGGCAGCATAGCGACTTCTATTTTGTATGACCACGACTGATACCTTTGGTGTGGAAAGTCTCCTTGGGGCACGGTAATCATTTACTGCCATCATTTGCTATGAGGCGCGTAAATAGTCGGTCCTGGTTGTTGTCAAATTGACAGCAGTCGTTAAGTCTTGACAACAGGTTGGCCACTAACCACACGAAAAGAAAGAAAATGAAAAGATCATTTGCTATAAAAAACACTGAGCTTGGGATCAAACATAGTCAATAATTTTGATGTGATTTTTTAATAAATAAAGTGTCATTGTGTGTCTGTTATGACATTCTTTGTAGCAGCACAGTCTAGTAATATCCCCGATATAACCAAATTATACGTATCACATAACAATATAGCTAGCGAATATATGTTTCACCTACCTACTCTTTCAGGAAAATAGACGTGAGTCTATGATAAACTGAAACCAAAAAAATGTAGCGCGAGAAACTCTCAAATTGAAATCAAAACATCATATCGTTGAAGCCTCTGAAAAGACACTTGAGCGACGAAGAAACTCTATCAAAATGGATGGCAGTAGTAGGGCATCTTCAATACGCGCTGTAATAGGTTATTTCGGATGTTGCCATGGTAACAACTTGCCAGAACTATGATTGATAAGTTATGTGTATCCGAAACTTGGAAATTAACAGCTTAAACAACTTTTCGTACCTATTTACGGCGGACGTGGTGTGTATTCAGATTAAGGGTGAGTAAACGCTTAATAATGGCCGAATAATGTTCGCGTTACAAACACTGACGTATTGTTACTAGAGCCGACATATACAGAACTAATTATTACAACTTATACAATAGTAATGATTCTAAAATTTACTGGTCAGGTAAATATTGAGGTGTTGTTCAGTTGAAGAATTATTTTATATAGACTCAGTTAAAATATGATACAGATCAGAAAATATGTTAATACAAAATTAAATTCAAAGCAATTTATTCGTTTAGGTAACATATTAAGTTTTTTTTAGTACAGGCTACGGTATATTGCACGACGCAAAGACTACGATGAAACTAGTGCGATTTGGTACTGAGTTCTATGATACTTAATATGTATTTTAATTAGTCTATTATACTATATACATATTTTATTTTCAAGTAATTGTTGTATACTTGCATGAAGAATTGACTGGAATGTGTAAAATTAAACCTAATTTAAAAACATCCAACCGGATGTTAGGTATTGATCATCGGAAGTTAAGCCGATGAGGAGATATTGCAATTTATTATATAATTTATAAATATTACAAATTTACAACTCATATCTACAAGGTCTTGCAGCCGTCAAACGTACTACTGGATGCACGAAATGGATAACCCAGAAGTTACATTGTCTTACGTTTCTCATTGTAATTAAATTAATTTAAAATCCGAAAACAGTAGTTTATACTCTTAAGCTGATTGTATTTTCAAATTAATTCGTTGATAGTAGTAGTAGTAGATATGTGAGCCTTCGGAGTTCTCACTTATCTGGATAAACGCAGTAACAGGGCTACTACCTTACAGTGGTTGCCAATAAGAGGGTGGCTGACAGGCTATTTCATTTAAATTAACCTACTGAGTCGCAGTGGCATACCGGCGATACAATAGATTTTCAATTATGACTGGTATTGACAGGTTAACTAATTGTAATAATAAAGCTAAAATAAACCCGTCTGGGACAGTCGTTATCTCCTCATAAGGCTAACGCGGTACCAGAGGGTACAGTACACTAGCTTTTAAGGTACCATCTTCGCCTTGTGATATAAACAAAAAACTGTATCACCAGGTTAAATAAAAGTGCACAAACCGCAAGGCAGCTTGTGGCGAGCTAAATGTGGCTGGCGACACTGCGGTCCTGAATGCCTCAGAGAGTCGTACCCAGCTTGCCGTTACTGGTTGGCTGGGGTCGAACTTCAAGAGCGCCCGTAGGACTCTCAACTCTGGCTTGCCTTGGTCAGCCGGTCAGAGGGAGGCCGCTAGAGCTACATGCTTGGGGGTGGAAGTGTCATTTTCAAGGGCATAACTACGGGGAAACCCGCTCCGGGTCTCCGTTGTCACGAGACACGTGATAGTAAAACCGGCGTCGCACCGCTCGACACCCCTAGCCGCTCGCATCGGTGTTGCTCCCTGCTGCTGGCTTGTATGCCTATCGTGGCTATTCAGGGGGCCCATCTAGTGAGTTGGTGAGTCACCGTCTGTTCATTCGATCGATGCTAATAGAGTATTCAGGGCAGATACCGTTTTATCATCCATAGTTACCAATATACCAGTTCATCAAACATCCATATCCATAGCCCATATATTAGAATCTATACGTAGCAATAGTCTTGGCTGCGGCTAGTGCCGCTGTAGGTGTTCCATCCCACCTTTGATTAAAACTCTCGAAAGGTCTCTTCACGTTAAGCCCATGTTTCCGTGTAAGCCTCCCAAAGGGCCGGGTATTTTCCTAACCTATTACGGAAATACCCGTGAAAGAGAAACAAAGCTAAAATAATACCTACATAAATAAATGAATAAACGGCTCAAAATAGCTATATTTTTTGCCAAAATTGTAAGTATTATACATTCATGTAAATTATTTGTTTCCTGATGTTTTGGTCGAAATTTACAATAATATTGTATTTAATATAACAATATTTATCTATCAAAATATCCTTTTAATAATTTTAATACATACATACATAGAATCACGCCTATTTCCAAGTGGGGTAGGCAGAGACTACGGATTTCCATTTGCTACGAAATTTTAATACATACTTAATATATAATTATCCAAACGGATTATGCATACCTATCTTTTTGTTTATGTAATCACTTGGCCCACGCGCAGCCCTCGGAGCCCAGACACAAAGCATTTTCATTTATCACTATTCCACTCATTGTTCATTTATTGTAACTGTTTAAACTTTGTAATGATGTATTGTTTTGTAATCATGAATAACGATTCCGGTTATTGAAGGATTAAATAAAACTCATTTGAGTAAAATACAGGACTCTTTAAGGGGCTTCTACCGTGCTGATATATGACACCACTCTATCTCCTGGAAATAGCAGCTCGTTACATAGGTGTTTTTGAATTATAAAAGCTTGTACACTACATCATATCTAATAGTATACCTACATGCTAAATGAGTTTGTTTGTTAGTTACGCTTTAACGCCTTAAATTTCGCATATATCTTGTGGAGCGTTTTAGTTGTTATTATGATCTATACGAATATTAGGTATAAAGCTGAAGAGTTTGATTGAAATCTCAGGAACGATTAGTCCGAATTGAAAAAATATTTAAGCGTTGGATAGCCCAATTATCGCTATATAACATCACGCTACGACCAATAGGAGCGGAGCATCAATAAAAATGTTGCAATAACGGAGCAAATTCTCTTATGTGAAGCAGACGAAGGTGCGCGAGTCAGCTTGTTACCAATAAATGAATCGTACTCCAGAAAGACATTCGTATCATTTATCGCCACAATATTGTCAGGGGCACATGAAAGGACATAAGGTACCATCCATTTCATCCAGATAAAAAGTAGTGTTGCCGAGCACCGAACCTGCACAATTATTTGACATAACCTTCATTAACGCGAGCGAAGCCGCAGGCTAAATCTAGTTATTTAATAATTAAATTTTAATAGATAGATCAATGGATTATAGTTTTCCACTTTCACAGCAATCGGCAGCTATTCAGGCATTAAAAATGTAACTTAATATTGTCTTCTGTTTACGCGAATGTTATTCATTGAAATTAAATTACTATATACGGATTTTATCGCGTTATTTAAATAACGCGATAAAATCACGAATCGCGAATAAATAAATTTATCACATACACACAACACCATCTAGCCCAAACTAAGCAGAGCTTGTACTAAGGGTACTAGACAATGGATCTCTTCTCCCTAGCCTAGCCTTTATTATTCCCAAACCAAGAAAATGGATAAACCTACATATACAGTATGTATAAAAATCAGTGTCCGATCCATTAAGGGCTTGTTTCTCTCTTAACAAACATGCTAAGAAAATAATAAAAAAATCTATATCATCGTAAAACGTCTTCATAATATTTTTAAGTACCGTATTGATCAGCATTTTTACCCTTTAATTACTGAAATTTCGCATAGTCTAGCAACACTCCACTAAACTTGACAAGAATTCGGAGCATGGCATACTTTTGGCGGCCTTTTTCTAAGGCATAGGTAGGTAGCTAGCATAATAAGCTACTGTACAACACGTTTAAAGATTGGACAGGGTTTGTTATACACACTGTATACTTTTTTTTGTAAATACATACATATTATAACATAGAAACACCCAGACCAAGACAAACATCCATGTTCATGCACACAAATGTTTGACTTGTACAGGAATCGAACCCGCGAACTCAGGCGTGGCAGTCAGTTACACTAACCACTACGCCATTGAGGCCGCCCATTCATCGGCATGTCTATTCTAGTTCATAACTACATTGTGATCAAGTCAAGAATAGAACTTGTCTAGCTAGGCGGGTCCGTTCGCGGTAATTACCTACGCTATCCCCTGGAGAGTAGGTATTAATGACAGTGTACTACCGATAAGAGCGACGAATCGTAATGATTTATTCAAATACTTATGCCAAATTGATGTTTGGACCTATCTGATAAATGACTTTGTCATCAAAATGCTTTTGTGCAAGAATTTAAAAAATATGGGCTAATTATACAGGGGTCTGAATAGGGATGTCGGTATATGCAATAGATATATACCCATTTTTGAGAGTGTCGGAGTCGTGTCAGAGGGTAAGAGGAATAATAAAAAAAAAATCCGTTTATTTACGACTGCTTGTAACCCTTACTATGCGGCGGGCGCAGACGCCACTAAATGCATGCACACAGTTTTTACGTGGCACCTGACATGTGTTATTGAATGGATATTTAATTATTATAAATTAAACGAGTAAAGACAAACGAAACGCTACAAAAAAGTTACAATATTGGTTAATTTAATCTCTCAATATTGATTTTACTTTTTACATATTATCTAGGATATCAGCTATAACCTTATCAAACTTTGTTAATCAGTATAGCTGTGAACCAGTAACAGTCGAACAGAGATTTATTTGCATTTATGATAGTAACATGGATTAGGTTTGCTTGTATAATATGTACTATCAATCAATTCACAGTCATCTACGGTAGTGGATCAACCAATCAGTTAATTAACATCGCTTGTATTGGCGTTTCGTCCATCGATGCGTATACTATATAATTCGCCCGTTGCCTACACAGCTTAAAACAGTGCTAAAAGCGTCAGGGATGAAACACATTATAGTATTTTTTATTCGTTTACTAGCGATCCGCCCAGGCTTCGCTCGTGTAGTACAAAACCTAAACAAATTATACACGTCCATGTGTCGTCATATCTTCATGAATCACTCTGTCTATTGGTGAAAACCGCACGAAAATCCGTTCAATAGTTTTTGGTTTTATCGCGAACGGACAGACGCGGCCAGGGACTTTGTTTTATAATATGTAGTAATAGATGTTATAAATTAATACTTATGTGAAATTAACATATACAAAGATACATCCGTCAGTGTATTTAGAGGGCGTTGCATTGAACCCATCAAATGAGTCTGCAATGTTAGTTAAGTGTGCGAACTGAGATCCATTTAACAAGCAAAACTTTGTAACCAATGCGTCGCTAGAATAATCGTTGCTTGGTTTGAATTTCCTATTAAGTACTAATTTAAGCCCTCGGTACTTTACAATTTTTTATTAGATATTAATACCAGTAATATCAGCTCTGTATTAACTATCCCACTGCTGGGCACAGGCCTCTTCTCAGTGTGAGAAGGATTAGGCCATAGTCTACCACGCTGTTGGTTGGCAGACTTCACATACATAATATATTCGAGAACATAATGGCGAACTCTTAGACATGCAGGTATCCGCACGATGTTTTCCTTCACCGTTAAAACGAGCGATAATTAACTATTTAATACGCACATAACTTCGAAAAGTCAGAGATGCGCGCTTTGGGATCGAACATGAGACCTCAGGTGGCAGTCCAACGGTCTCCCAGTAGCCTATCGCTGCTATTATTTATTATTATTTTATTAGAACTATCGCAGGTACAAGGCCTTACCAAAGAGTCTAGTAGATGGTGACATGACTTGGTCTATGGAAAATTATTATTTGTTAAGTGTTTTGTTGTTAAAGCTAAACATAAGTGAGATAACAAAGGCTGTTGTGAAACCAGTGGTAATTTTTTTATCGTATACATGCATTATACTCGCGTCACGTACACAACTTCAGGATAATTATATGTACATATATAATTTATAAAAAAAATTATAATAACAAACAATTATCGCACTCATATGAATGGTATAAAAAGGTAGCAGTTAATTAACAAATAACATATATTTTTATTGTATTTAGGATGAACATTATATGCATGGCATAAGTGTGAAATAAATGCGAAAAAGGCTTAAACAAGACAGAAAGAAACAAAAATAGTTTATTTGACGCATACTACAAACACATAATAACAAGTATAAAATAAAAAGAAATAGATACAAATATATATATATGTATATAAGATGAACAGTCGAAATGTATCCGAAAAGGCACGTTTGGCTGTTCATAGAGGACTATTAGTGCCTACACTTATGCATGGAAGTGAAAGTTGGGTATGGCAAAAGAAGCATGAGAGCAGAATAAATGCTGTAGAAATGAGAGCACTGAGAAACATGTGGTGTGACTCTGAAAGTTAGAATAAGGAATAGTGTGATTAGAGAGAGATGCGGCATGAATGTGGATATAGTGACAAGAATATAAAAAAGTATGTTAAGCTGGTTTGGGCATGTAGAAAGAATGGATGAGAAAAGACTGTCTAAGAAAGTTTATAAGGCTAGTGTGAATGGAACAGTCGTAAGAGGCAGACCTAGGCGAACGTTTCTTAACCAGGTCGGAGACGTTCTGGAGAAAGGCCAGGTTAAGAGCACCTTAAACCGGCGAGCGTATATGAGGAATGTTATGAAAGTGAATGAAGCCAGGGAAGTATGTCAGGATCGTAGCAAATGTTAATCCGTAGTCTCTGCCTATCCCTCTGGAAAACAGTCGTGAATCTATGTATGTATGTAGATACAAAAATAAACTTAAGCGAAATAAAACCAAAACCAAAATACATATAAAGTAAGTTTGAATAGTTGTGCCAAAGGACCAGTTCAGCATGTGTCAGACGAAAGCCAGACACTGATTTTCAACTGGGCCTTTTAATGACTAACGGGTATAAACTATCTATTAGTATAAACAAATAAAAATAATATACATATATATATAGAAAGAATATCAAGTTTTCACACAGACACAGATAACTTCATATCACACAACACAAAATTGTATAAAAGCAACAAAACTACCCGGCATTGGTTTGTCGGCATGTAATCAGTACAAAACTAGTAGTAAACTAACTTAGCAAGTTTGGAAGTAAAGGAAATGTTTACTTTGTATATTATTGTTGCGTTTATCCTATACCAAATAATTTTGTCTTGTTTCCCTTTCCAGGCATCTTTCAGTAACTAATATTAATTTAGATTACCCTTGAAACAGGAAATAATTTACTACTATACTATGTAAGGCGATGGTATTGACCACTCAATAATTAATATCAATTAAAGTTATTTTTTCAAAGAACCGTTTAACTTTTACCTAAGTCTATATTTTCTTCGTTAAATTATATTTTAAGTCTCGATGAAAAGGAAACTATTTTTAAAATATCGTACAATGATTAACAGGTTCCCTGTCCGATAAATCACATATGATACATAACAATATATTTGCTATTTTGTCTATCACAGGACAACGATCCTTTCGCTTAAGTATTCTTTTTAGTAAGTTTTATTTTATTTAGTAATTTTATACATAATTTTTATAGCGAGGAAAACATTAAAATGTTTTAGTCAAAACACTACGAAATCTGTAACACAAACAGACGAGTTTAACTTAAAACCCCGTCCGGATATATTTATTTATTAGCTAGGATTGTGTCACACTATCGTGCATTATTTTGTTTAGAAACAACTGGTGATGTGTAAGTTCATTTCAAAATGAAATCATTAATTTAAAAAGTGAAGCATCTCTGAAACTGTATCTGGTCAACAGCATAGTGCTCATCCCATGTATCTACGTGGAACCCAAAACCATAACTGTCAAAATATGGCTGTACATCACCTCTGCCTTCGGCGACATTGGCACGAGACAATAATTCCCAAAACGGTTCCATTTTTAACATCACCTCAAAAATGTATGAAGTTGTGTTTTATTTATTTATTTAAAATTAGAACGGCTGCAGGTCACTTATACTAATTAAGGACGCAACTATCATACTAACTTTTTACAATATTACTTCCACATCGATAATATCCTCTTCCATTCATCCACAAATATATCACACTGAGTGTTGTCCACATGGAAATGTTTGTCTCTTTGCTTCGATAGAGCTACTTGAACCAGTAACTCATGAATCGATTCAGTACCACCGATCAGAGACTGTCACGACGCTAGTGTATACGTATCTCTATCGAGCGAAGATTTATCGACGACCTACATAAATTAAACGACATCATTGCCAACATTAACGGACCGAACTTCCTAGCGTTCGCCTCCGTATTATGTCTTGACAGTTATTGTCACAACTTTGCCAGTACGACACTTTGATTTCACCCCAAAGCTTCCGTTCTATTTCGAGACTTCAGCAGAAATTATTTCTCTCCTTCTAACATCAAAAGTAAGAAAGTGACAAAGTACTTTACTTTACTCAGGTAAAGATTACTTGAGGATAATTCTGATTGGTCAACCATACTAGTATATGTTATAGTAAGTAACTTCGGTTCGAGTTATGAGCTGTCGCAGTCAATATAGATGATAAATGATAATAGAATGATTGGAAAACTCATGCACATACATATTTCATAATGGCTGACATGTTTGCTGATTGGTTCGGGATATTCTGACAGCTTGTATACAAACGCATTAATCTTTTGTACTGTTTTTGTGTCTAAGTTTTATTGCGTGGGTTATATATTCGAAAAGTTTTTGTTATGGTTTTAGTATGTAACCTTTATCTAATGTAACTGTCTTTAAATAGTTGGGAAGTAAGAGTAAATGGTGTATAATAATAATAGTGTTCGTTAGTTAGTTAGTGTAGTAATATCTTTAGTGAAAGGAATACACATCTACATTTACTAAAAAAATCAATTACATGGTGTTCTGTGTACAGAACAATAATATATCTAGACACATTGTGTTTTAAGGGAGCGGACACCGACGGAAACAATAAACAGAACCAAATTATAATTGTTACATTCCGACCTACTGTTTACTTTGCCCGCAAACGCGCGGATAAAATTGTCTTCGCTAAGTGTTGAGGGTATAATATCCAGTTACCTCCGTTCGTAATAATTACGTTTTTCCTCAATTTTGGACCGAAAATAAATCTACTTAGGATACAAAATTTAAATGAGTTTGACTTAATAATATATTTTTGCATTCGCCATTATGTTTTTGGCATAAACGTTTATTATGTAGAAAGGAAATTTAAAAGTGAAGTGTGCAAAGGGTTGAATGATGAGGAATTATAATTGGCTGAGGCAGTTAGGTGAAACAAAGGTCCGTAAAGGGCGAGCCAAGCTTCCGGGTGCTTCGTGCGAGTATCGAGTACACCCGCCCGCCCGCCAGGGCGGCGCCCACAGATTATGGCCGCGTGTAGATGCGACGATTCGCGCAACGGATTATCAATCAATAAATAATATATACCTGCTACCAATATTTTTTTAAACGTAGTAGTATGTAGCTGGTATACATCATTTTAATAAGGAAAACATTGATAAAAAAATTAAATAATGCATGCAATGCTAATGAGCAAATGTAAATTTAATAATTAATTAAATCAATATCCAGTTATGGAAAAGTGTATTTTTTACTTAGTAGTACGTACAATTTTCGTTAGATTCATGTTTTCTCGGCTTCGATTTCAGTTATCTATTAATTAAATATCAAGTCATGCTTACGGACATCGATTTACCAAAATATTCTGAGCTTATTCTACTTTAAATAAACTCAGTAGCATCGATTAAAAATCATGGAGATATTACAACTCAATCATTGTGCAGCTAAACAAGCTTAAAGGTAACGGAAAGTCTCTTTCTCTTTTAAATTTCAGCTCAATTTTAATCCATATTAATAGATATAATGACAAAAAGAACTGTTCTGTGTCTTTCGAGTAAACGCATAATAACTTTGTCGAAATTGACAAAACCTTTTACATCGTTGTTTCCACATGAAATTCAAAATAAAAGCAAATAATCCGTATTCTGCCTACATTCACATCTGCGCTGTATAATCGTTCAGGTTTTCGCGCGTAGTGCGAGGCGGCGCGGCGCAGTCGTTGGTCAGTGCCCCGCGCGCCGCGTACCGAACAATACGCGCTCGCGACAACACACCGCCGACATCAGACTATTATACCATCTGATTATACAAAAATAATTTCATAATCTTTGATTATTTTTGAATATATTTATAATAAAAGTGAATTTGGAATGTTGAGGTTAGGTTGAGGCGGTTTTCAAGGTAAGTTTATTTTTATATATTAGCGTGCCGGCACGTGTTTTCGCGACTTCGAAGCTTCGACTACGGAGCGTTTTGCTGATAACACTTGGCAAAAATAGCCTCATAGAAAAATAATATAATTATTATAATATTTATCGCTATTTACTCATTTTATATTCATAGTAATAGTAGTAAGAAAATGTTGTTGAACACAACACAGTGTGTGTTGTCGAGGCTTAAACGTTGTTTCAAATTATTTATTTAACTTAATGGTACGGGTTAATGGGTCTGTTTTGCGCTATGTGAAATTCTTTCGCTTAAGGCTGTATAAGCTATACATTTGCCGTGCGTGGAATAATAAAAAGTAACGTCTGGGGCCGGCTTTTATTATTTTATCGGTGAAGGTTCCTTGTTACTTATTTTAACACGATAGCTACGATCAAAATGTTTTTCAGAACGGCGTTTTTAAGAAAGAAGCTTAATTTAAGTAACAATTATATTAAAATTCTAGATTTTAACAAGTGATTGTTTATTAGTGGCATATATATTTAAGACAAAATAAACAATAATAATTTAATATATTTGATCATTGATTTCTGTGTCGCGTCGAGTCCTTCGACGCTGAGACATTTATAATAGCTATATCATTTTTATTTTACCTATATTTAAAATATAATAATATGTGACTGAATAATCTTGGTAGTATCAATATATAATTATACTACCCAATAATATACATAATCCATGTGAGTAAAATAGAAAATAAAATTGCGGTAGTTGTTTATGGCCAAGATCAGAGGCGAGATTCAGTAGAGATAAGGTATTATTAAAAGAAGGATTTATTTTTATATAGTCTGATTGCGATCAAACAAAGTCAGATCAGATCTGTTTACAAGCCGACCTACACCTGGACAAAGACTTTCTTTAGAATCACAATAAATCCTTCAGAATCAAATGTTCTACGGCACACATTTCATTCATTCATTTCAATACGCTGGTCAACTGCGGGGTGAGAGATTGCAAATACCTTAACGAACAATAGACAAAGAAGCTCAATTTTCAATGTAACTCAGGCGTGCACAGATTTAAAAAAGGGATCAACGCACGAAGATTTTCCTTGTCTATTATTACGCAAATAAGTAATACGAAAGGAGCAAACCAAACAACCAACCTACACAAACAATTTATGTATTCAGCGAAAATTCTTACTGTACGGCGATCTACATATTATATTATAATAAATTACCAGACATATTTAAGAATCTCCCCATGACAAAATTCAAGAAACAGTTGCATGCACTACTCGTAAATAAATGTCTGTGTCATATAAATGACTATTTCAATGAAAAAAATATAACTTTATAAGCTACACACTATCCTATGACATGATTAATAATATTATTTTATGATTAACGATTTTAAATAGCTTCAAATACAGCTCCAGAAATAATACTGTTTGTTGTTACCAATTTAGTAGATTAAGATGTAATAATTTAGGTGTATGATGATTTAATTTTAGATGTTATTCATGCTTTTATCTCTTACATACATGTCTTTTAGTGTTTATTTTTTTTAATCATTGTGAAATTGTATAGATCTGTAGCAGTTATATTCCTGTCCATTTGATTTTAATCTATTTTATATTACGAATATTTGTGCACTGTTCATTCAGTAGAATATTATGTGCTATATATTATGTAACTCCAACCATTCTGACAATATTCTGACAAATTAATGTTATTATTATTATTATATTATTTCAATATCATTTTATTTATTTAAGATGTAAATGAAACGTGTTTGTAATTAAACAACCTACAAATTAAGTTTAACGCAATGAAATCGGTATCTACTCGTAGCTTAATCTCTTGGCCAAGGCTAGGACCTCCAGGGTTCAGACACAAAGCTTTTTCTTTGTCTTGATTACGTAGCTATCAATGCCAATGTATAACATTCGCCTAAATATAAAACAAAATTAATGTATCCTTTTCTATTATAACCTTTTTTGCTACCCTGGGGTAAATATAATAGCTAGACTGATGTCAACTGTAGTGCTGCCAATGATGGTGTTGATAACTATGCGCCGGAGTGTAGAAAAAGCATTCGACCACGAAATACGTTTATTTGGCTGTGACCTTCTGTTCCACATGAAACCTATCGTTGGTGGAAATATATATATATATATAATAAAGACCAATAGGAGTGCATTTCTTATGCACACCTAGAGAGTGCCACAGGGGTGTCAGAGGAATGTTCAACCGTGTGTCAGCTAAATAAATAGATACACACTTGAGAGATTTCAATTGCCTCTATCTTTTGAAGTAATAACAAATGCTAATATTTTAAAAATAATATTCAAATGTTTAATATAATCATAATCTCAGAATAATAATTAGGATTTTAATTAATAAAATACATTTATAAATATACTTTTACGAAGACTGTTTAGGACACCGACGTCCAAATAGCAGTGTTTTGTAATATTGTCTTCTGTTTACGCGAATATTATTCATTGAAATTAAACTACTATGTACGAATTTTATCGCGTTGTTTATTTGACACTTTATTACATAATTTTGAAAATTGTTACACTACTACTACTATTAAACTTTACTAATTTTTAAGCTAATTAATTTATTATTAAAACTATTTAGATTTAATTTAATTTTACAGTTTCCCCGACGTTACGGTTGCTTTTCAGCACAAATCATCTTTCGTACGTTGAATGATTCTGGGGTTCTAAACCTCAATATAGTTACAATACTAACGTCGATAGCCTACCAATATGACTGTCAAGTAACGCCAAATCAATATCTAAAATTGAAGAGCCTGTGAGTTACATTAAGTTATACCGTACTGTTTTATCATTTTATGGATTGTCTCACAGTTGCGTAGTGGTAGTGAATACTACTTTGCTACGAAGCATAAAGTTTCTGGTTCAGGATCTGGGTTGAACAACGTATTATTAAAATTTCGGTTACAAAATTATCGGCACGGTGTCTAAAATTGTGTCCGGTAGACAACAATAGACTAGCCTCCTTGGAGCTTACATGCACTAATTTTGTGAAACCTAACACATGGCTGATGAAATGTAGGTGTGATTCGCTCCTGTTTAGAACTATAGGTATGAGACTATGTACGCATGCGCGGAGAGATCTGTGAATTATATATTCTCTTAATATTTAATTGTATAATATTTAAAAATAACGGTTCAAGGACTTTGCTTTACATTAGTTACCGACCCATGGGTTTTAAGAACTCTGTCTAACCCATTAAAGTTATATTGCCCCGATGTAACCCTTTTTCTTGCTATCTTTTTTTATTAAAATAAGCGTGGAAGCTTTGTCATTGTAAGATCATGGGAAATATGCCCGGTGCAAGTTAAAAGTAATACTTTGATCCTGTACCAGGCTGTGTATTCTGTTTATAATGAAAATAAATAAAGTTAAATGAAGTTACATGTGTAATGTAACTTTATTTTTAGTTCTGACGTGTCACCTGGTTCTTTGCTCAGTAAATGGTAACAGATGGTATTTTCAAAGGCAAAAGCAGCAATAATTATTTGTAATGTACTTACTACAATGCCGATTTAATCAGCAGCAATAATTCAGTATGGTTTAGTACGGACATAAATAATGTACTGGCTGAAACATAAGATAATGTAATTAATAGTTGGTAGTTTCATCCAAAACAGAGGTTATTAAGATGCAAATCTAATTGTAAGCCTGATGCATTGTATCTGTGCTCTTTGATCACACGCGAGCTATCGTATGATTTTTTTATTGACAACCCCCGCCCTTGTAATAATTCTTGTGTCGCGGAGGCCTTTACAAACATTCAAACAACGGACACAAAGAACAACCAAACTCAGAACAACCATTTGTGGATCACACAAATTTTAGATCTGTGTGGGATTCGAACCCACAACACTTAGCGCAGTGGCAGTGGCAAGGCGACTTATTAATCCACTGTGCCAACGGTGCACTCAAAATTGGCTAATCAGCACTAACTGTCGCCCGCGCATGATTGGGATTGACTGCTTACTTGAAAATTAATGAAGATTATGATAAAACATTTTTGCGGATATCGGCAGTACATAGTGGCTTGATTTACCTTTTAATAGTTAATTATTATTGTGAGTAATTAATTTGACATTCCGTACATTTATATATCTAATAGATGTTTGTTTATCTTCATCCACAACGACGCTCTGCGAGGGTACCACCGGCACATCGACTTGGATCCTCTCCTGTTCTTCGCCCATGTCTTGGCGGCCACATTATCACTACATTGTTTACAGCACACCAACGTAATGATAATGTGTCAGCCCAAGAAAGGGAGGTGTGATCTACCGCAGCGCAGCCTACTCTTCAGATTCGATGGATTCTCAATCAAATCTAAATCAATATTATAAACAGTAAAGATTTGAACTTTTGTTTGCAATAAATTAAAATAAAAACTGAAGGACCTATTTTAAAAATTCGATCGATCCGTGCTAATGCAGAGACTTAAAAATATCAGTTTTAATCAGATAAAACCAACCAACAAAATATCAATGATAACATTGGGGAACAGTCATTTTGCAGTATGGTAAGTTGAAATCAATTTTGCGTCAGTTCAGTACTCAGGCTGAATACGAGAAAAATATCAGATTTTTTAAATTGACTCTAGTTTATGACATAAGACTTTATAACTATATGACTGAAAAAGAAAAAGAAAATTACATATTAAATATATATTTTAGAAGCTGCTATATAATAACGACAAGAAAACTTAATACACATATAAATAATGAAAAATCATAAAAAGAAATTAGAAGAACTTTATCTGTAAGCTTTTCTATTGTTAGTGTTTATGTTCAGGACAATCCCTTATTAAACTCAAGAAATAGTCTGCCATCGTAATATGGCTGTCCCATCGGCCTTGGTATCTTTCTTTCATTGTTCTAATGTCCTGATGGAACCGTTCTTTATGTTGAATATCTCAAGAGCCAGAGTCAATCCATACAAAGTAAATACATTTCGGCTATGACTGATGAAGGTGTTTATTAAAACCAGTATCAAAATGAATGTATCAGATTTTTTTTTTGTTGCCCAGTATACTTAATAATTAACATTTTATGGTTCTCTTTGTGTTTGTTATTATTATTTTCTATTAATTTCGTTTAAGTGAATTGTTTTTGGACTGTGTGATTAAGTTAAGATAATATTAGTAGTATGTATTGAAATTATTACATTTGCGTCTTGTAATAAAATTGTAAGGTCTGTAACATGTGAAAGGAGTTTCTTTTATGTCATGTGTCTTATATTTCACAATCCTTGAAATGCATGTAGTCTATCGTTTTGCAAAATTATAGACGCCTTGAAAAATAATATAATTGACATATTTTTCGTCATTATGTGATTGCTTACTTTTCAATAACTCTGTATTGAATAATGTTCACTTTACTCTTGTCTATTTGTCGATAGTAATACCATTTTTTAAATAATAGGGGATCTGAATCAACTTAAATAAATTATGAGCTCTAATATCAGTTCCAATAATAAAAAATATGATTATTATTTTAATGGGATGTACATACATCGTTCCGTATGTACATAATTATGTAAAGTAATAACGTAGCTTATTTATTATAAATTTCTATCCTATTTAGATATGTGTATTGAGACATATAAATAGATATACATTATGTTTGGTACTAGCGTAGTACAAGCAAGCGGAATATACAACTACACCGAGATGTGCTACGCGAGATGTAGAGCTGCCGTAGCAGTAAACTCGTAGCATCTACGGATGCATAAATCTCGTAGCACATGTCTACGCATGAACCTCCTTTATTGTCCATATCTGTAAAAGAAACTAGTCTTGCTCGCCATTTTAACACCTTAGTTCTATTCAGATACGAAATATTACAGTGATACTAAAAAATAATTTTAAATAATGTATAGATTCACTCGTTTTTGATTATACCTGTTTTACAGACTGAATGTCGAATATTTTAACGTGGATGATAGATTCGTGTTTGAAAACAAATATGGTAACTGAAAAATCATTTTAAAGCCAAATATTCGAACATAAAACACAGACGCTACATTTTAGAAAAAATTACGTGATGCGCATGTCATAGCGATTTTTTTTAAACTACAGCTTTTGGATAAATTATAATCTATTAAACTATTACTACAATTAATCTTTACTACTATTACAATTTTAATGATTAAACCTTTTAGGTTTACACTTTGCCTAACTTTTCTCTTACTTTTCAGCCATGATCACAGGAAGGCATATATCCGTGAAAAGTAGTTTATTTACAATGTTCAATATTCGCGTTAAAGTAAGACAATATTATGCTACAATTTTATTTTCATGAATTTATATAATCTTAACTAATATTATAAATTTATTGTTTATCATTAGTTATAATTCTTATGTTGTCAAAAGTTAAATTTAATTCGTAAGTCGTCTTACTTTAAGCGCATGCTGGATTCACATCTAGTAAATGTCAATCAGATCTTGTAAATTATTACTATAAATTACTGCATGTGAGAATGTACATCAGTTTTGTCAATTACAATAAAAAAAGAACAATAAAATGCTAATGTAAGTTTGTTTGTTACGCTTTAACGCCTTTACTACTCGACCGATCATTGTGAAATTTTGCATACACGTTGTCAGGGAAACAAAAAGAACATAAAGTAGTTTTCACCCTGAAAAAAGTGCTCTTATTAACCTAACCAACATTAACGCGAGCAAAGCCGCGGGAAAAATCTAATGTGCAATAAACATACATTTGAACAGACATCGATGGCTAAACTTAAAGCCGGCTTTAGAATTTTATTATTATTTTTCCCATTATGTTTCTAATTCCATGACCCAAATATCCCTTTAAAAGCTGCCTTCAAAACATTAACATTATATCCGCATCAAAACAAACAACAACCTAAGTGTTTTCCCTATATCCAAAGCTATACAATAATTTCAATACAATGTTAATCTTTTTTTACTGCTTATAATTTGTTTGCGCGCCTCTGGGGCCCCACGTCTCGCGGTTTTACGCGCGTAACGAAACCACTCGTAAAACGCCAAGGGTACTTCCACTGCTCAAAATTTAATGACCATCGGGGCCAAACACTGTTAGGCTAAGTGCACGTTGCAGGCTACAGTCAATACAGAGACTTACAGTTTTAGAAGATGAATATTTGAGTTAATTTGATGGCCATTTAAAAGAGTGTTCTTGAGTGTCTTGCAGATATCTTCTCATATGCTTAACCTTTTGCCTGAACCTAGCAACTAACATTAATGTAAATTCATTAAATTTAATAAACTCACTAACCCATTTGACGATCATACGTGTTACTTTGTGACCTTAATAAATAAATTATTTATGATTGAAATTAAACTACTATATACGGATTTTATTCTTATTTAGTTTAATTTCAATGAATAACATTCGCGTAAACAGAAGACAATATTAAATTATTTATGACTTTATTGACCAATGGAGTTGCATCAAATTTCGTAATCGATTTTATTACTGACCTGTTCCTTCGCGGTGTAACGCGCGTGAAGTTATATATGATTTATGTTCTGTTCCCGTGGGTGTAATGGTGAGAGAATTATTAAACTCCATCCAGTAGTTGCAGAGCTTATCGCTTACAAACAACAATCACTGAAATTAAACTTCTTACCAACTAACTACTAGTCTCCCTGAGATCATCGCTGCTGAAAAGCAACTGGACGTCGAGAAAATTGTGAATCTAAATAGTTTAATCATTTTAATAGCTTAAATAGTAGTAAAGTGTGTAGCTCAGTGGGGAGACCATCAGACTGTAATGCAGAGGGTCTCGAGTTCAAACCCACGTCGCGCACCTCTGACTTCCGGAAAGTATATGACTTTTCGAAATTATGTGCGTGTTGATTGACAATTATCGCCTGCTCCGTGCCTCGGAGAGCACGTTAAGCCGTCGGTCTCGGCTGCCATGAACATCTATGGCAGTCGACATATCCTGACACTGGTCTAGCCTTAGGGTATCGTTAGCCTTCGGGTTGCGGAGGTCAGGTGGCAGCCGCTCCGTGTAAAAACTGATATCCAGTCAATTCCGATTAGACTAGAAAAACCGACCCTAAGTGATTTGGGAATAATAAAGGCTAAGAGAGAAGAAGAAGTAGTAAAGTGTAACAGAAGTAGTTTATTCGTTTCAAGATTATGTTATAAAAGTGTTTTAAAATAGAAAAAGCGATAAAATCCGTATAGTTTAATTTATTAATGACTTTTCTTTGTTAGCTACGATCATTCTCGTGCACAAAGCTTTATTCTGTCACAAAAGCCGACTCATAATCGAACTCGACCATTTTGTTTGGCAAATATTTAATTAATAAAGTTGGTGACTGTGCTAAATTTATAACGCTAATTGTAAATAATGATTAGTTTGATGATAGCATGACACAGTTAATTATACAAGGTCGGCAAGGCGTAAGTTTTGTACGTCAAGGTTGGCCTCGGTAAGAGCACATACACATTATTAGTTCCTTGTAATATAGGGGGAAAAGGTACCCTATTACTAAGAACATCTTAACTGAATAACTATATTACATTTTACCTGGCCCAGAAATAGAACCCGAGTCATCATGCACAGTCGCATTTGCTACCACTGTCACTGAAGCAGACGATGTAGTGTAATCAAAGCTTTTGCTAATAGCTTAAGAGAGCTTGGGGTAAACTGGTCTAACTTTACTGTGAACTCAGCTTAGCACTACTAGTAAATTTAAGTATTACTACGCTCTCTATTATACTAAATCAGAATAAAAGTTATAACCGACAAAAGTCAATTCATGAAATTTTACTTGTACCCGCAACTTTGACAATAGAACATTTTATATTGCGATGTATAACCATGAATATCTTTGCTGATAAAGTGACAATCCATATGTCTGTAAATGTTATGGTTTTCATTTTACCTCGTTTACAATTAATACTCATTACACATTGAACTGCCGTACTTTACAGTATATTAGACGAATACAGTTAACGAACGATTCAACAAAAACAGTCGATGATTACAGATAACTCATCACCATAATTTGATTACATCGCTAACGACGCTTGATTTTTATCACTAATTGAAAATCAAGGCAGAGGCACGACGCGACGCCGACCTTTCATTAAAATCTTTCAATCAACAGTAACACGGCTTTCAGACATTGATTAAAATTAAAAAAGAAATACAGAATTGTCGGCATTCCTAAATGATTGCTTGCCTTGTTCTTCTTTTTTATGGCGAGATTATTTAATCTGTATTATGGAATCTTCACAAAATAATAAGATGAAGCTAATGTTTTTTATTGTTAAAGGATACAACTCCCGTACTAGCAATCAAGCCGTGTATTAGATGAGACTTAATACAATTTCAAATAATGGACACAGAATAATCATTTGAGGACCACACAAATAAAGATCCTGTGTCGGTTTCGCACCTACAGAACTCGACGCGGTGACAGCCGTGAGGCGACCGCTTGCCTGCCTGCTACTCAGTAACAGCACAGAGTCTCTTTGGTCTGATAGACGACAATAGGTTCGACTTCTATTACATGAGACCTATCCGTGGCTGGCGAAATAAAGGTCTAGTACAGTTATGCCTACCCCTTTGGAGAGTCGACGTGAGACTATATATTACATACGATACATGCGCAAGCTACACATGCGAGTTAATCGTAAGGGTTACTAGCATTAGTGTTTTGCAACGGTCGTTGACACGATGCCTACAATCCACGCAAGTTCAAGAGCTATAAATATTCTTATTCTAACTTTTGGTTACCTAAAACCAATAAATCGTAAGATTTAAGTCCCATAACGCTCCTAAGAGATGAATCACAGTAATTCATGTCAAGCCCAAACTTGCGAAATTCAACTAACGATAGGTAAACTTGGATGAGGGCTGAGGACTTGAGTCTCGTTCCGCAGTCTGCCGATATGAAATACTAAAGTTAACATTACGCCTATATGCTCAAAAGGTAAGCAGACTTTAGCACACTTATAATCCGCTATATAGGCACCATGTTACAGAAGAGGATAACACTGACGACTAACAAACACGGATATAAACTTGCACCTGCCACACAACTATTTACCAGCACCTATATTTTTGGGTCCTATATAATAATAAAAATATTTATTTGTTCTCCACAAAGGCGAACTTAAATCTATATTTGACAATGATGTAATAGAATATACCTATAACATGGGCCTATAAACCTAGCTACCGAGGGCTAGGTGAGCGTTATAGACCATACAACCAAGAATTACTTACTATATAAATTTGAATAGTACGTTGGCGACTTGCCAATTGAACCTGAAATATCGCAATCATCCACAAACATAAACGCAAACAATGAAGAAAGAGTAGGCCAAAGTCAACAGACTGACAGTCAAGCTCTCAATATATATGCTTTCACCTCTGTTATATAAAATACGGCTTTCCCTCAACTACATGTAAACGTGCATGTGGTTGTAACTCGTAGCCACACTTGCGTAAACCCACACTAATGAGACGATAAATCCGCAAACACCGGCGCCGACGTCATTATAAAATAAAAATCCGTCAACCGAAACGTTGATAGTTCGCGTCACAAACATTCACAGTATTTTTTTTCCTTTTAAAAGCTGAGCTTTACATCATAAAAGCCAGGTTCCCCGTCCCCCTCGCGCTAATTGGCCGCCGTCGCTCCCCGCTAATTTAGTTAAAGCCTAATGGCTGCCTCTCGGTCTGTGTACTAACAATTAAGCTGAATTACCGACTTTAATGTCATATCTGCTCTGTCTTGGAACTTTAATATCTTATATTAAAGGTTTTATATTACTGTTTGATATTGCTTTCTTTATGAGATCGTATATTTTTGTGTTATATAAAAGAACGGCTGTGATGGGTACAGTTTATGAACGTCGTTTTTTGTAGTGCGTACTAAAACTCTGTAAAGTTTGGTTTATAAAAGATTTAAGAGGTAGTGCATAGTGGTACCCAACTTATATTTGAAAATGAAATTCTACGTCACGTGGCGCGTTTTCTATTCTTAGGAACAGAAAAGTACGTCATTCGTTGCTAAACTGTCCTCAAGATGCCTGGGGCAGAGGCAACGCAGGGAAGCATAATTGAAAGTCGAAATACTTTATTTCCATAAAAATGTGTAAACACTTCTTGGACAAGTTCATTAATAAAAACAGAATAATAAAATATAAAAGGAAATAAAAGAGTTGTATTAAATAAGTTTGTTGGAGCAGTATAGCTCTCATGAGAAAAAGCAGGCAAAAAGCTCCAAGCACTATAATGCAAGCTCGAATAAGTCCGGACCTCACCACGTGGCTTGCCACCATCAGAGAATATTGATTCAATCGAAGGTGAGTTTCTCTCTTAGCAACTATTTCGTTAAAAACCATCTAACAGATCATTGTGTAGTTAGAAGACCACGAACAAATAGCCTTCTTCAGTATTTCTGCTGTATGTGAAGCATTTAGTCTTAACTGAGCGATGTGTGTTAGTAAGAAGATCAGAAGTATTTTTTTTCGCTTCACGATCACCAAAATGCATCTGTATTTTTATAGGGCATACAAGTCTTAACGTGTGAGTGACATACAGTGCTGTACGCAACCATAGGCTTCGGTAAACGCTTACAGCGGTCATGCATTATTTATAACTATTTAAGAATTTAGGACATCTCAGTCATAATCCGTGAAGGTCGATATCACACCCGAATTTTAACAGCTATAATTAGCTTAAGACCGGATACGAGATCATTAACATCTATCAGATACCTTTTGCCTGACAGTAACACATCATAACAATTAATCTATCATAGAATCAAATCTGCGTCGTCACTCTAACCAAAATCAGATAAAATTACCAACAAAATTCTTTTTTCATTTCCCGAGTAAATTAAATTAACTTTCGGTTGCTGCCATTTTTACTGTAGCAACACGTTACGTTTTTGTATGTATGTGTTTGTGTTTACTTTTTATATTTGTCGGGCTCCCCGCTCCACGTAATTGTCAGAAAATGTTTACACAACAAACGTAGCGCTTGTGTAAATAAGTTTTCAAATGAAATGCTCCCCTCGAAGCATAATAAATATGTTATTTAGTAAAAGAGTCATTAATGTGACTATCGAATTACTAACAAGGGTTGATTTCAAATTATATCCATTGAATATTTGATGAGGCTTGTTTATTCGAAGTCATATTTTGTGTATCGGTTAAAAGGTTTTCTGTGTTCAATATATTATGTTGGATATGAAGGGTGGTGTTAAAATACGACTTAGGCTTTACAAGTTTTTAAGGTGGGATCCCTTCTTTTCGCATAATGTTCTTTGTCCTAATATACTGCGGCATAACGATTTTGGCACAATTTGTTTTGGCATAATAATACTTCGGCATAATTTTTTTAGGCATACATTTTATGTTGGCATAATCATCTTAAAGACTAATTTGTTTTGGCATAAATTTGATTCGCATTACGTTAGTAGGCCTAATGATGAGTTTCTGTAACAATTAAATAATATTGTTGGTTAAAAATTTAATATGCTGTGCAACAAAAGTTAGTGACAGAACCGAATTGCTGCAAAACCGACTCTACGTAGTCTTGTTTGTCCTACCCCTAGAGTGTAATTTAAAATCGTGTAGAAGCGTGGGGCCGCCGGAGGCCCGCAGCGCCGGAGCCGTGACAGAAACTCTGCTTGCTGCATGCTTGCTTGAACTTTATGCTTAATAAATTTATGCTTTAGAATATTATGCTTAATCATTATTATGGTTAGAGAAATTATGCTTAAAAAATTATGCGTAAGCTGTTATGCGTAATTATATTATGCGAAAATATAATTATGCCAAACAAAATTATGCTAAGTTATATTAGGTCTTAACATTTTATGCTAATGGATAGGGAACCTTTTAAGGTATATTTTGATACTAATTTTAACAAATGACGTGCCAAAATAAAATCCGTTTTAATAGAGAATATGAGAATAGCCACTGCCTGTACATTCTCGATCAGGTTGTATGGTATGACACCCACATTTAGATCTCAAATAATAAAGCAAGCTTACTGGCAACATTTCACAATTAGAATCGGTAGGCTATACATAAGTAAATTAGTTACGCATACATCACACATCTACTAGAATATAATAAAAATCTTTAAAACTCGAATATCTGCCTTCATTACTAACCTTTCGAACCACGGCGGGACACCGGTAGCTAGACACAATAGATATGTGTGTTTGGTATTCTTAGATTAAAGTAATAGGTTCAACGCCTTATATTTGCTCGATATATCACATACAACAATTTACACCTACATCTGTGCAGGCATAGACAGAGGTACACACGCGATTTCTCCCAACCTTAGTTTCGTTCCTAAAGTATAGTGCGACTAAGAACGCTCTGTAACATCTTTCAGACTGTAATATTGGGTTACGGTCAAATAGTCTGGATAGTAAAAAGTTTGTGATAACAAAATGACTAGATTGCAGAATGACTAGGCAGGCAAAACGTCTAGGTTGCCAATTTTCACATATTTATTTTAAAATGTCCAGATAGGCAGAATGACTTCATCGTAAAATGACTTGATTGCATAATCCCTAGATATGTAAAACGTTATAATTGCAAAATGTCTGAATTGTATAATGACGAGATAAGTATATACACAATTATGTAACCGTAAGATATTAAGGATGCTTATTTTATAATTAAATAATAATTACTTAATGGTTAATGTCTCGCCACCATCTAAAGAGGCTCAAGTTAAAAGGGTTACTCCTTCTGCATGACCTGGATAAAGTCCTTCATACAGAAGGCTTACTGCTTAACGCGTTACAAATAAAGTACATTCTATTCTATTCTATTTTCCATATGGTTTCCGGTTTTACGTAATACGACCTATTGGCGTCTACCGGACACATTTCATGTTTTTGTTTTCCTAATGAGATCTTTATAGAAAGTCCATAACAAGTTGCCAGATTGAACCCGAGATTTCGAGCACAGCAGTCGCATAAACATACGTAATTATTAAGTACAAGCTTTTGCCTGCGTCTTCGCTCGCGTAAAAGTAGGTTAGCTTATGTTAGTAACAGTATTTCTTTTAATGAAATATAGCCTGTGTTCTCGATCGGTGATAACTGATAATATAGCTTTCTACTGGTGAAAGAATTTTTTAATTCGGGTAAGTAGTTTTTGTTTTAAATCCTTACAAACAAACAAGCATACAAACAAACAAAAATTCAAATCCTTTCTCTTTATAATATTAGTATAGATTTCAAAACCTCTTACCGGGGACCCGGACGAGGCCATCGATCCCACTTTTTGTATTTTGTTGAATACTCACGAGCCATAATGATACCCCTATATTATTTTCTGTGAGGCTTTGTGTTCTGAGAAAGGGTGTATGAAAGCCCCCATTTCACTGTCATTCATATCTCTTTAGGCCCGTTGTAACGATGGAGTGAGCATAATTTGGTATTTATTACCATTATTAAATGTAACAGACGAGGTGTTTAATAATTAAGTTGATGATTGTACTTTTGATGGTTAAATAAAGTTATTCTAATACAGTTTATTTTTCGTCAGTTTTAGGAATATTGCTTGAGGCGTGTATATTTCAGAAAAGATCAGCATGGATGTTTCACAAGCATTTTTCGCCAGCTATATTTTCAGTCCCACCTTATTGCTATGTACTATATTTACAGGCATATACTATTTTATGTAAATATGCACGATTCGGAAATTAATAATAAATATTTATTTTTTATGACTATACTTTTGTTTTAGGAAGACAACTTTAGCATTATATTTTTCTTATAATGTGTATTTTACTTTACAAACATTTAAATAATAGATACAAAGAACACTTTAGACATTGAACAACTATGTGTGGGCACAGAACACTCGACGTATAGGTGTACCGATTACTGAGACGACCGTTGAAACCAGTACGCCATTGGTGCAGTTTAAAATTAATTATTTATCTATCTTCATTTATTTGGACACATTTCATTTATTTCTATTTAGTATAACTAGAGATTACACAGTATACCCGCGTAAAAAAAGGCTCACTCCTGTTGACGCAGTCAAAAGCGAAGGCTGGTTTTAAATATAAATTTCAAAGTGCCCTTATTGATTGTGTTAATCAGATCCACCTTACGACCCTCACATATAAGTAAGTCTTCCTGTTCCGCGGTGTGTACGAGGCTTCATTCGACCAGCCTATTGTCTGTCTATGGATCGCTAAAGCTTCCTCATTATGCAATATGCGCCCCCCAGCGCGCAATGTACTCAACTGTAAGAGGCTTTTATTTAATAACGAGCAATGATGAGTTGAGATTCACTTCATTATTGAAAATCAATCTAATTACTTTCTAAATTCTAATCTGTCTACCAGTTGCGAATCGTAACAAATTAAGTTAATTAATATTAATTATTTGCAATTATAAAACTGTATTAATAATATCTGTACTTCTCTACTACTAACATAAAGTTTAAAATATTGTTTGTTTGATTGCGCTAACCTCTAAGACTACTAGTCCGATGAAAAATATTTAACGTTTTAAACCCTAGATCTCAATAGGCAAGGTTATAAGCTATATCATTCCCGCTAAGTCTGTGCGGAACAAATGCAACCGCGAAATACAGCTAATTAAGAATTTTACAAAACTAAATCAGGTCTACTAATTCAGGGATTATTTCAAATTCAAAAGTAAATATTTTTCTTTCACGTCTGTTCCTTCGTGATACAATCAGGAACTACGAAAAAACGATCTTGAAAAGCTTTTTACAGTTAGTAGCTAGTGTTCAAGTTTAACTATATTTCATCTCATGCCGATTAATAGAAATAGAGTTACGGAGCTTAGCGTAAGTCGCGTAAATGATGTTGCAGGTGAACTGTTGTTCTCGTGGACGAGGTCCTGAGCATTCTGTTCTCTTAATATAACTATGTAAATCACCCAATCAAGGAATGCGGAAGATTTCTACGAAAATATTTTATTGTCTTTGGAGGCAGACAAGCCAGCAGCCCTCATAAGGTGCTGACTGCACGGATGGTGCAGTGGTTTAAGTGCTCGCCTCGCCACTGCGCACGGAAAAATCTTTGTGTGATCGACAAATGGTTATTCCGAGTGTGGGTGTTCTTTGTGTCCGTTGTTTGAATGTTTGTAAAGTCCCCCGCGACACAGGAATTATACCTTTTTTTTCCGCTGAAAAGGCGAGCGGAGAGGTTATGTCGGGCTCACCCGGGAAAAGATGGAACGTCCCGGGTACTACCGACTAAACCTACCACGATGTGCCAACTTGCTGCCTTGAATGGTGGCTGGGTCACTGGAACTGAAACTACATCAGCAACCCACCCAGCAGTGTCCAACACAGGCAAGAAATGCCTGCGGACGACGACTCTTGGGTGACACCCTGGCACGACAGAGGGCGTCATGCCGAATCAATGGCACAGGAATTATATCTAGAACAGGAGTAGTAACCCCTGCTCATTTACATGACCATGTTGTCTTAACAAAGCAGAAGCAATAGTAAAGAAATGCAGTAGTTGTTAGTTGAACAACTTATGACTATTATTCAAGCATCGCAAAACACGTGCCGTTAAAATGTTTGATAAACTAGGACAAGTCCGTGGATACTTGTATAATTGGCAAGCCTGTAGGTATGTATGTATCATATGTGGGGGCCAGTTAGTGCAGACCGACGACACTTCGACCCAGTGGGATCTTTTGTGTCGACACTCTCCCAATAACGACTGCCATAGATGTTCATGGCAGCCGGGACCGACGGCTTAACGTGCTCTCCGAGGCACGGAGCAGGCGATAATTATCAATCAATACGCACATAATTTCGAAAAGTCATATAACTTCCGAAAGTCAGAGGTGCGCGACATGGGTTCGAACCCGAGACCCTCTGCATTGCAGTCTGTTGGTCTTCTCACTGAGCTATCGCTGCTCTTAAGCCTGTAGGTATCTACATACTAAAGTTGGGTTTGGGTCAGTACAAGTTTTTGTAGAATTCGGTTCTGGAATACTGATATACATATTTAAATATAAACGTACTTTGGAAAGTAAGTAGGCAGATTTATTTAAGAAAACAATATGGCAACTCTGAATTATTAAAAGCTAAACATTTATGATTACGTGAATTTCACATTAGTCAATTGGTCATATCACGCCACGAAAAATTGGCCGATTCACAAATAGGTGGTTTCAGTCTGGGTGTCCTTTGTAGATGTTGTTTTGTATATGTGTAAAATCCTCTGCACACTATTTGGCTACGATATTGTAAAGCTATGGCCTGCAATACTGGTGGTTGGACATCTAAACATACCGCAGGCATGCTCTTTAAAGAAAACAAAACTCTGCATATACTAATTTTAAGTCTGTAACATCAGACTGATATTTTCTTGTTGTAAATATACCTGTACTATAAACCTAGTTCATTTTTTAATCTTTTGATTATACTGAAGACGCATGCACATACAGCGCAAGCATTTCATAGCGCAACAATTTTTCTATAAGCTCATAATTTACGAATGCAACGGCGATACCTATAGAATTTTTAATTCTCCTTTCTAACGTCACAGACACGTTGGAGTCATGTTGCTCACACTGTAACGAAGGCATTCGGAGGCTGTGCTAACAGCTGTCAGTTCAATTCCCCTGTCAAGCCGTCGGCTCGCCCACCGGCGGGATATCCGATACTATTTGATTCTCTTTGGGAAATTGCATAGGGGCGGTAATAAACATTTCTTTGTACGTCCAATTCTTCGATGCATTCATTTACTGTAGGTATACCTTAATTTATTTTTTACACACAAGTTAAATAATAGACTTTCTGTCGCTTTTTATTTCACTATGATATGTTTAAACAGTTGTAATTTTAATTATAGCCTAGCAGGCACAGCGGTAGTATATTTACGCCATACATCGCCATATATCGACATTTTCGAGCAAAGTATTGTTGAACTTTTCTGTACAGAAATTCTGATCAGCTGCGCAGATTTTGGAAATGAGCCTAGTAGACAACAATAACTTCAATCCGTTTTACGTGAGATTGAAAACCACAGCTGGCGGCGTGTTGGTGTAATAAACATCTGCCTTCAACAGTCTCTAACTGCGCCTAATAATACGTGAAACATGTTTTTTATCTATTTGATAGGATGATATTTTACTATTTCATGGAATAATGTCTAGTTTGGTAATGGTGATAATGTCATAGTGGTTTTCTAAGTCATAACTTTACTTTTAAACGCACGCAAATAATTAAAGGTAGACACCATGTACCTACAGTATATTAAGTAATTTTTTTTATTGCTATCTGTATTTTAAATGAAACCAATTACAGTTTCGCTTTTTAACATTTTAAGTTGCCCGCCGGCGGCGTCTACACAAAATGTATGATTTTCTTTTGACGAAATGATAAACCATTTCGGAAAAATAGCTTTCAAAAGGATTCCTTTAAAAGAGTACAAGTTGGCAAACAAATATGTCTAGCCAGCCTAAACTCTCCCCATATTTCTTCCTTCGATTTCAGTAGAATTGAAATGGCAGCCGCAATTTCGCAGTCAGAAATGTCATGAATGCAGCAAGTGAGCGAGGGTTGTCGAGGGCCCTCCGCCACCGCGCTGAGCCCTTTCAAGCCCTTTCATTTCGAACGGCCCTAGCCTGTTGTTCGCTACTTGACCTCTCTCGCAAATTAAGAATTCCGAGTTCTAATGAGTATAACAATAGTGGCGTTGTAATTATTTGTATGACTGCCAAGTGACTTTTGTATAACCGTAAATTACTTTTTTGTGAACGAGACCGATGTTTCAAGATTTTGTGATTTGTATACATATCTAACGCAATATGAGACAACGAGTCTTGATAGCGTCTTGATAGCTATTTATATCCCGACACTCCCTCTGACTTGCTTTGATCGTGATCACGGGTTGACTGATGGTTGATTGACAGTCTCGGCGGCGCAGCGGTAATACTGCGACTGCTGTGCATGTGGCCTCGTCTTCAATTCCTGATTGGCTAAAATATTGTTAGGTTATCCTGTACTACTACTACTACAACTTGGATAAATGTGGGTATTACGTGCTTCCAGGGATAAAGTATATGTATGTATACATGAAATACAAGATGTTTTTCTCTTTGTGATAGCCAACGCGCGTTGTAGGTAAATTTCCTTTGACACTTTAAAAGCAGGCAGAAAGATCCAATAAAAAGATTAAAACAGCTCCGGCACAGCAGATATCCTCGCTTGGGATTTGAGTGCTTTTACCTTACGAAGATCACAACCAGATTACCTTGTATTATGTACCGGCAATTAATCGATTTTCTTGGGACTTTGCTGTCAGTATCTAGCGATTCATTAATTTTTATCTTTTGCGCTGGCACCACCACTACCCCTGTGATACACCTTGCATCCAAAAACTACAGTTAACGCTTCAGGCACACTTTACATTACTTATTTGACACCGTTACTTGTATAAATGACAAACACTTGATTATACATACTAGACTTCATTAGCTGCTTTTACTATTAGGGGGATTACTACCTTTTATTAGGCAACCTATATATAAACAGCCTAAGACAAAACAGTTCAGTACCATGTTCTCCTCTGTTTGTCAACCGAATTCTTTCTATTGTATTTTTTTTGCTTAGGAGCTATTGATGTGCTCTAGCCCTATCAATATATAAAACAATTGACACAGTTAGGTTCTCTTTAATTAGAAAAGTTAATTAAAGTATGATTTACCCAATTTTTAATAATAATTATTGTCGAAATTCGACCATTGCGCTAACACTAGTAATTATAAAAAGTTTATTCTGTTTATACCAATAGGTATAGTATTCATACTGTCGTTTACCAATGAATATATATATTATCTGGCAATATAATAATCATGTCAAAATGTTCATATAAAATAAATCTACAAACGATAGAGTCGTATATGATACCAAGAACGCGTAAATTTCCAATAGGCACAAATAAATATATATCGTGTATTACAAATTGATTTAGCCGATAAGTTTCTGCGAAACTGAATACTTGGTACCACAGATATAAGTAATATTTACGGAGGGAAAGCGTCGAAGAAGTCAAAAGAATCGTATATCTCGTTCGTTTATACGTTAGCGAGTAATATCTGTCGACATCCTCGTTTTTGTGCGAGCCGGCGAGAAACTTTAAGCGTCCCTAAACTTATGGAGAAAACGTAAGCTGAAATATATCGGAAACTTCACCCTGGCTAATATATTTGTAAGTAAATACTCCTTTTGTCTAGTACCTACTGTTTTTGCCATATAATAACGTTTTTGTGAGGGTACATTACTTTGGTTTTATAATGTTATATCTAAAGCAGTATATATATGGTCAATTCGGTTAGGTTTACAGCGACAGCACTGGCTTTTTCATACATACAACTTAGCATACCTACACTGGTAATTAGGCGTAAGTATTTCCCGGAGGAGTAAGTCAAACTCTATCTCCAATTCGTCATTTGCGTCACTTACTAGTTGTATGATACCTGCTTTGGTCAGGCTGGTCTTTAACTAGCTTTACACCTGAAAGTCTAAACAAAATACGATCGTGAAGCTCTATGTCGCCTTGACAATATGCTAGGATGTCATCACCACGAGCGACAAGAAATGTTTTATCGCGAGATATTTGTGCTGTGTCTAAATATTCTTTGTACTATGTGTCAATATTGGACAAGCCCCGGGCGGTACAAGAATGATTGCTAGGGCAGGAGTTATCAGTTTTTAAGCATTATTCTATACAAACAAATATCTTGGCAACAGAACTCGTTCGTAGGCTTTTTATTGTAGAAGTCTAATAAACCTAATATGATATGATATAGGTAACGAGTGTATATGTACAATTCTACCGAGATAATGCATGTCTACCAACTTAGTAATACATAAAAGTTGTTTGGTCGTGTCTTTGATAACAGCTAGATTTTATTATTCAGACGGCAAAATAATAAAAAAGACAAGACTACTTTTAATCCAGTAAAATTGATTCGTTTTTTGACGTAGCGTTTTTAAAATTCCACTTAGTCTCGCCGGCGGCAAAACCTATTTTCTGATAAACAATTCGTGTATACAATTTGCACACAAATGACACCAGCTGTTAAGTTAGTTACCGCGGGGCGACGGCGCTGCCAGTAATCGAGTTATGGCGCTCCAAGCCACGTCACAATCTATTTGTGCCCTCGCTCCTGCGGAAAATCGAAGACAATTATTAAAAGCATTTTGATAGAAGCCTTTTTATCGTTCCCTCGAGTCTCTGTAAACAAGAGGCGAAATTACTTTTCGCTTAATTCTCGCTGGTAAAACCTCCGTGGTACGTTTGTGGGTAGTCGCAAATACAACGAGCTTCGCTTGCTATTTTTAGAAGGTTTCGTTGGACGTCCTTGTTCGCATTTTGTCAAATAGCTTCACCGAACTATTCGATGTTAGTTAATTAAATATCACACAGAAATAGTGAAGGATGGTTGTTTTTAATTTCATTACGACTAATATTAATAGCGTCATTATAAAATTAAATTAAGTAAGCTTTTGTTTAACATTATTTAGAGGCTATGTACATTTATATTTTATGACTTGTCGGTCCTATGTCTTAGTCTTACGTTGATGTGTAATGGGGGCCTGGGTTCGAGCAAAGTTTCTCTGTTAGTAAGTTCTCAGTAGCAGGACCGAGCCTGAAAATGTGCTAGATAAACTGCAATGGGTATGGCATACATTAAAACAATAGTTCATATATGCTATTATACCAACAAGAGCCGATACCGCGCGTAAATCAAACAGCAATAAGTAAATTAAACCAGCACAATTCCAAAAGGCAATTTTTGTTGGTAATTCAATTATTAATTTCGCACAAACAATGCTTTATGAACAAACAATAAACGTTTTCAATTGAGAAACAGAAGCACAATAAGATTCTTCTCCATTGTTCTCTATGAAGAATTGTTCTCCAAATAAATCAGCCACTATTTTGTTTCTTTTGATTGGACGCTTCGAGCGGACGATAGAGAGCTATTGTCCTTTGAAAGGCCATGGAGATGAATAGCCTCGGTAACTCAAATATCAAACTGTAATAACTGAGATGACGAAAATGTTTATTTATTGCCTCGTCGACTGCTGCGTATGAGATCTCGGGACAGTTTCCCAGGTCTGACGATAGCGGTTAGTATTTAACTGTTAAAAAAATATTCAGTGCTAACACAGAAGAAGAAAGAAACCTATATTGCTATACAGCTATCAGGTGGGCACAATGTGTAACAGGCTAAAAATTAATAATAATAATACAAAAGATGGCAAAAAAAAGAATAACAGATAATAACTATTAAACACCTTGAGACACATGTGTTCCACAGCACATGCTAAACTGGAGTCCCGATTGCTGCATCAGAACTCCAGTTCAGCATTTGCCTAGTCCCAAGAACCAGGTACTTGTCAGCCTGTACTGTGCTATGTAGACTGCAATAGGCTCTCATATCTCACGTGATTATGTGGGCCAAAAGAATTGACAGACGATCTGCCTCCCTATGAAGATATAGGCAGGAGACCTACGTATTTATGAATAACTAGCTTATGCCCGCGGCTTCGTTCGCGTAAATAAAATATAGCCTACTCAGTGATAATATAGCTTTCTAATAGTGAAATATTTTGTTAAATCGGTTGAGGTGTTTTTGAGTTAAATCCTTACAAACAAACATACAAACAAAAAATCAAATCTTCAAATCTCTGTAATTTAGTATAGATATAGATCAGCAATACAGTGCTTCTTTATGTAATGAATTTATAACATTCAGAATTGCTACGCATCCATATTGTATGGAGCTTCAGGAACTTTGCATTGTCATAACTTTGAGCCCTGAGCAATTTGACATTATTCAAACGGCCATCAGCTTAATTTACTTCAATTGTTCCCGAGACAAAACGTATGTCGAGATGGTGATGGTGATAAAGGTTTAAATTACTTAGTATGACAATGTCTCCGATATAATTACTATTAATTAGTTGAATCAGTATGCGTAACCTTTTACTAGTAAAATTTCTTCTCACATATCAACTTCTCTTCTATCTCATCTTCTCACATATCAACTTCTCTTCTATCTCATCTTCTCACATATCAACTTCTCTTCTATCTCATCTTCTCACATGTCAACTTCTCTTCTATCTCATCTTCTCACATATCAACTTCTCTTCTATCTCATCTTCTCACATATCAACTTCTCTTCTATCTCATCTTCTCACATATCAACTTCTCTTCTATCTCATCTTCTTACATATCAACAAGTACGCACGATATTTTATGTTTCTTTCAGTTTTACTCTAGAATTGAATAGCCTGCTTACTGTACACCTGTAGTAGAGTTATGTCCGCCGCTTCGTACGGGAACAGTACTTCTATTTCAGTACCCTTGACAACGTGAATGTGAAAATTCATGATGATCGGTTGAGTAATTAAGACTGCGCCGAGCGTAAGACAGATAATGACAGAGCTCGTGCGGCGCATATTCAAATCGGCGCGCGGCCGTCATAGTAAAATTTTATGGAGGATTTAAAGTTCTTTTTTGATAAATATGTATCTTTATTGTCAACCAATAACTTAAATATTTGGGACGGACAAACTGTAATATAACTATTTATGTTTCGTTTAAGCTGTAAAATAGGATAGATGTCTACTGTTATAATCTAAAATCACGTAACACGAGCTTATATTTTTGCATATTTCGTGCCAATTTACGTAATTTTTTAGGCGAAAATATTAATTATTTTAAGTTGTTTACACGAAGTAATTGTAAACACATTTATTGTTATGGTAAATGTATATTTTATATTTGTATTAAACAAAAAGTGTTCATTTTATTCACTTAACTGTGACCGCCTGTTTTGGCACATTTCGCTCGGCGCAGTGTTCATGCGTGAAAGCGAAACGAAAAGCGTAACAAACAAACTCACATTCTCATAACATTTTTATTCTTTCTTACATCTATTTACAATTTGTATTTATTTGATGTTCGGCAGCCATTGAAAAAACTATTTAATAATTAAAGTTACCCACTAAGTAGTTGGCCTAACCCTTCTGACAGAGAAAAGAGGCCCGTGCCCAGTAGTGGGACAGTTTAATACAGGGCTGATATCATACTAAGTAGTTGAGATAGGCAGCCTAGTCAGGCAAAGTCACACCGAAAGGGCTTTGTTTTACCATTCGGAAATGAAACCTCAAACACCTAATCTCGCTATACTCTATGCGGTAATCAAAACTGGCACCCCAATTAATTTCGCGTTAGCGTCGCGTAAGCGTTAATCAAATCCCAGAACTAAACAGGTAAACAGACAAATTAAAACCAAAAATATATTCCAATTTTCAAGCGCTATTGCAGCGTGCAAATGCGCTCGAACGTAGCTCACCGTAGTGCTGTGACATGGAGGGCTCTTACATCACAATAGTGTTGTGCCCTTACAGCCCTCAGTTACGGCGCGATGGCTATCGATTGTTCGCAAAATGAAGTACGTTGTTTGTGTAAAGATTTCTTTGTATACAGAGAGTCCTTTTTGATGTCGAGACTTCTATTTGTTATAATTACCAGTAAAAATAGAGTTAGTAAACATATTTTAAAAACGGAACCGATATTTATAGATTTGTAATTTACTTTGAAACCCTCAGTATATATAGTATGTATTATTTTATTTATACGCGAATGTGAATCTTTATACATATTTTTGCAGCCGTGCAATATTCTTGTGATCTTGTCTATTCAAATGTGTAGCACAACGTATTCTCAGTTGAAACGTATTAAAAATGTAAACACTAATATTTTAAATTGTAAAACAAAATAAAATCTGGTTTAATTCGTCAGTATACGGATACTGTATGCTAATATTTTGTGTCTCGATATGATTAAGATCACAGGATAACCACTTTATACACCGTTGGACTGCTGCCGTGGTCTTGTGGCATAGGTCTGCTTTTATGTTTGCAGCATATCGTGATGTCATTGTGTCGATTCCCAGATCAGGAAAAGACCTTACTTTCATCTAGAATATTCCTAATAGCAACTTAGAACAACAAAAGACAAAAGGCTTAGCTTCTATTTCGTAGGACCAAAAGCATAACTAACTAATAAGCATTGCCATTCAATGTGGCAATGCTGCCAGTCTTCTGGGCACACTACCAGTCGACTGTGATGCGGAGGAATTCTATGACGCCTATTAGAGGGATTTAGTATTATTTTTCTTTCTACATATTTTATAATATTTTAGGTATAACTTAGTTTTAAAGAATTGTGTTTATATGTAGGTACATAGTCAATAATTTACATCTTTTTACTAACCAAATATTTTGATTATACAGGCACAGGTTATTAATCATCTTTCCGTCTGTCTTACGAACACGCAGAGTTATTTCGTATTTACCTTATTAGGATAGATTATAGCTTACAAAATAATTTAAAAGTTAGGATTCCAATGCTATAATTATTCCAAACAACAGCCCGAAATACGTGACCTTTCGAATAATTATAATAATTATAAACAGATAGGGCTTCGGAACGATTCATTTACGTAACTTTATACTGTTCCCAAACGTGAGTTTGATGTAACCGTAACTAAAATTAATGGCTTCACGAAACGTACTTATTTCCATTGTTTGGCTAAATCGATAATGAAATGGAGCAGTAAATAAGGGCGATCGCTCTCTATAATGCGGCTTATTATCGTTATTTAGTAAGCGAACGATTTGTGTAAATGGACTCATTTGTATCGATCTATTTCCGTATTTGTTTTGATAGATATAAAAGACTTTGGTAGGTAGTCTTAACTTTTTTTTTTATACTCTAATAGGCTTGCGTTTGACCGCGATCTCACCTGATCTTAAGTGTAGATGCAGTCAACGATGGAGCACGCTTGCCTAGAAGATACCTATTCCCTCGTGACTTGAAGACACCCAGATTGTACTCATCGGGAAACACAGACTTAGGTAGCGAATTCCACTCCTTAGCGGTACGCATTATAAAAATGGAAGCAAATCGCTTCGGGCGTAAATGTGGTATATCCACCATGTACCTGTGTCGCTGGCCTGATTGTCTGGTCGTCCGATGGTAGAATGGGGAAGGAGGAATCAAATTATGCAGTTCCTCTGCACACTCTCCGAAATGTATCCGATAGAAAACCGAGAGACTAGCAACCTTACGACGATGCTCCAAGCTTTGGAGTCGTGTGTTGACCAATTGGTCATCGCCGATAAGTCACCTGGCCTTCCGCTCAATTGACTCCAAAGCCTCCAGCTGATATTTTGCAGAGCCATCCCAGAGGTGAGAACAGTACGCCATGCAGGACCGAACCTGTGCTTGGTACAAATTAAGCAAATGTTCCGGCATGAAATACTGCCTCACCTTAATGAGGATGCCCAGCTTTTTGGCAGCTAGTTGGGCCCTTGCCTCAATATAGGAGCCAAAGTTAAGGGTTGGAGTCAATGTCATACCCAGAAGCTCAAGGCGATTAGTTATCGGCACGGATACATCTCGGAAAGTTGGAGCTAGTTGGAATGGGCTCTTTTTTTGCGGAGAAAAGACACGCCTGGGTCTTAGAAGCATTGAACTTAACCATGTTGGCTTCACCCCAATCGGAGACTGCCTTCAAGGCCAAGTTCATACGCTCGATCATAGCTTCCCTGAGCAACTGTATCTATGTTCCATTGGCGCTAGCGCTGGAGACGTAACTCTCTACAAGCATGCTGTCTGCATACCCAAACGTACCGGGTTTCAGTAGATCGTTAATATGCAGCAAAAAGAGAGTTGCAGAAAGTACTGATCCCTGAGGAACCCGGCATTAATTGCCTTTTGCTCGGACGAGTAGCCGTCAATGACTACTCGAATCGAGCGGCTCCTCAGGAAATCTGCTATCCAAACGCAGAGGCCAGTGGGTAGGCCAAAGGACAGAAGCTTGCTGATAAGGCTATCATGCCAGACACTGTCGAAGGCTTTTGAGATATCCAGCGAAACAGCCAATGCTTCGCCGTGTTTCTCGATGGCCTCACTCCATAAATGCGTTGCATACACTAGAAGGTCTCCAGTAGACCGGTTTCGGCGAAACCCGTATTGCTGGTCACTGAGCAGACTATTTGATTCTAGGTATGTCAGGAGTCGGTTGTTTAGTATACGTTCCATACTCTTACAGAGTATGGAGGTAAGTGATATGGGTCTGTAGTTCGCAGGGTCGGCTCGACTGCCTTTTTTTGGCACGGGCTGCACATTAGCAAGCTTCCAAGAGTTCGGCACTTGTCCTATTGCCAGGGAGAGGCGATACAGGCGTGTCAGCACCGGTGTCAACTCAGGTGCACAGGTCTTCAGTATATGGCTGGAATACCATCAGGACCACTGGCCTTTTTCGCGTCTAGATTCTGCAGCGTTTTACGGACCTCGGTCTGACGTATGCGTATATCTGTCATGAGGGTCTCGCAAGCTGGTAGACACGGCGGTGTCACGCTTGCAGATTCCAGACACGAAGATTCTGCGAAGATAGAGCAGAATAAATTCGCCTTATCCTCAGCAGTGTGAGCCAGAGATCCATCAGGTGTCAGCAGTGGTGGCAGTGAGGGGCGGCAGAAATTCGATTCGACTGACTTTGCCAGGGACCAAAACGCTTTACTACCCGCAAGGTAAGAAGCTAGTTTGTTCCCTACACTGCGTATGTGGTCAAATCGAGCTTTCCGTAGAGTTCTCTTGCAGGACTTGGCAGCTTTGTTAAAGGCTCTCTCCTTGTCTGGTAAATCCATAGCCTTACTATTTCGAGCGTTAACCCAAGCAAGGTAAGCTTTGTGCTTCAGCGCTTTAGCGCGTCCACATTCAGCCCCAAACCAGGGTTGAGCCTTGCTTGACGTGTTCAGGTCAGAGAATGGAATAAAATACTCCATTCCCTGACGTAACACATCGGTGATAGCATCGGCGCACGCTGTAGGATCACCCGAAGAGAAGCAAGTAGGCTGCCAAGGATAAGATGCAAAAAATGACCGCATCTCATCCCAGTCTGCCGACTTGTATCGCCAGACCCGCCGGGAGCTACTGGAGCCGTGAACGGGCGGGGAGTAGACTGATACAGTTTTCACCAGACAGTGGTCGGAACTACCTAAAGGTGCAGTCACTGACACGTAGTAATGGTCTGGGTCAGTTGTCAGCAGAAGGTCCAGGCAGTTGGCTCTTTGACCGTCAACATCTGGAACCCTCGTTGCCTCTTGGACCATTTGGGTGAGGTTTAACGCTAAAGCGAGGACTTTACTTAACTTTACTTAACTTAACATAGAGAAAGCGTTGTTTGGAATAACTTCTGGGTTGCTGCGTTTGGTCTTGAAGATTAAATGTCAAAGAGACTCGGTACTAATCATGAGTGAAAACAATTCGACAGGCGATAAAAATAATCACTTTTATACTTTCTTGTATTTAATAACGCGACAGTAGTCACAAGCAAACTCAAGTCTGCAGGCCGAACCTGGCCGACACGTCAAGCCTTTAAAAATAGTATATAATTAAAATAATAATGTTTCTTTTTAACAGAGTGCACAAGAGGTACTGATACTAATGCCCAAATAAGACAATGAACCGTATTTTGAAAAGTTTACCCTGTGTAGTCAAGATGACATGGATTTTCGTGATTTTTCTTATTTAGTTTATACGTAGACAGCCATTAGCTTTCCCAACAACAAGAACTTGCGATACTGTGTGTAAACACAGGGGGACGCAATCGCGTGATGCCGGCGGTTAGCCTGTCTGTGTCACAGAACTACTTGTCACTCGGTGTCATTCAACTGCTGGGTAACTGACTCTATGGCACTTGCCTACTTTAAAAATACTAGCAGAAATTTCATATAACTATATTAAGCAGAAACTGCTATGGTAGAGTCATCAGACTTGCCGTTGAAAATATGGTCATGAAGCCAAGGCGTCTGTTCCAGATTCGATTTGAATATTGCACGGTACCATTTTTGTGATCTTTTTGAATGATCTTTGTGGGTTCGAATCCGGCACGGGGCAAAACTTTGTGGGACCCACGAATGGTTGTTCCGACTCTGGGTGTTCTTTAAATGTTTTTGAAGTCACCTGCGACACAGGATATATTCGCAGTGCGAGAAACGTCTTTAAAAAAAAAAATATTCTTTTAATGTTAATTTTACTCTAGATATTTACAGTTTACATTTTGAATAACATTGTCCAACCCCGGACCTGAACATAAAACGGATGCGTTTACGACGTACACGTAAACTTGTGCCACAAAAACATCGAGACCGTATAATAATAATACGGGATGTCGGATATGATTTATAAATAATGTCAATCCAAGCTGCGAATGTCTCGATTAGTAGTGCGAGCGATACTACCACTTTTACCTCTACCCAATCCGTTACCAATGTTTTGATCATCCTCAAAAGGTAATATCGCAGTTTAGATACACATGAAGGTATCATCAGCCATTAGCCTCTGAAACAACGGTAGCGACACAAAGAGAAGCAATCGCGTGTTGATAGCAGTTAGCCGCCTCTCTTTGTCAACGTGAACTACTCGTGACGTTGTTCCACTTACTATTAAATGGACGCTTTTCTCTTACGTGAAGTTACTCGTTGTACAAATTTTGACGAATATTCAGGAAACACAGGAAACAACGTGCTTTTAAAAGAAAAATCTGTGGAAATCGAAACATCCAAATGATAGAACTGGTACTATGGAAGTGAAGACGCTCTGTCCATTTAACATACTCATCGTACAATATTATGGAATAAGCAAGAAAAATGTAAAGATTTTGCAATTAGCAAAATCATTAATATTTGATATTTTATTTGGCCAGCTTCTTAAAGTCAATGTTTTTAGACTTCCCAGATTTGTACATATACTTATTATAATACATAATATATGTATTTATTATCTTTAAATAATTCTCTTGAAGTGCCTGAAAATTAAGGCTGATGTTTAAAATATATGACCTCATTAGGTCAAATCATCTTCAAAGCTTACACTATGATTTATGTAAGAGATCTAACCTTAGAGCACAGTTCTGGATTAAACCCACGCTCGAGACCGTAGCAAGTTACGTCAAAAGACCCATGTTGAGAAATTATTATTTTATACAATGTCACTGGTACAAACAAACTCAAGCTGAAACAACATTATAATATAACAGTTTTAATTATGGCTTGCCAAGGTTTACCAGGTGAATTATTATTTTTGTTCAATTGGACCTTTATTTTTTGGTCGAACGCGAGGTTTCAGTGTGGATCAGCACCATTTACTTCCACTGCTATCTATGTGACTAATACTTAGGAGCGTGACGTGATCCTAGAGCTTGTGAAGAAGAATGTTTAGTAAGCAGGCAAATCAGTGGACTCGTTAGACTTTTCAGAGAATTCTTATTTTATAAGGTCATATGTGAATGGCAATCCTTGTGCAGCAGATGTCTATAGATTTCAGTTAATCAGCCCGTATGGTTGTTTGAATAATTGATAATCTACATATAATTAATCGATAAAATACAATTTCATATATCTTCGCACTTCGTTGTTGCTGTTAATGAAGCTACTGAACTTAATGATATTTCGAGTTTTATTACATCACTTAAATACTATATCCGAAATTAGTTTATTTATTATATATATAAGTCTGCGCGAATATACAGACAAGCAGACGAAAATTTAGAATTCACAATTGTATGTTGCACCTTGCTCTAACCTGTAAACTTATTATAAAAATACCTTATGGTGATTTTACATTGATTTGTTTTTATACGACAGCCTAAGGATAATCCCTACTGTGAAAAGTACAAGCCCACGCCCACGCAGGCTTAGTTAGTTAGTTAGTTGGACGTGTGATATCCGCACTTAGCTCCACAATGGGCCATTATGCGTAAGTGACCAACGTGAAAATTTGTTCGGTTACTCATACCACCTCAGCTCCGTCCAGAAAAACAATACGGGACCGGTGTTGCGCAGTACCGCCGTTGGTTGCTCACGCTTTTGCAATGTAGCAGCACGTGAGCCGGTGTCTCCTTGGTCTCCATACAGCCTCTACATAAGGGACTGCCAGTGATGCCAATGTTGAATAGATGTTTATTGAGTGAGCAGTGGCCTGTTATTATACCTATTAGATGTCGCAGGTTTTTTCTTGAAGAACGTAGCAGTTTGCGTGACAGATGTATGTCTAAGGATGGAAGGGCTTCCTTTGTCTATCTTCATTCCCTTGTTTCTGCCCATTGTTTTCCGTGTAGTTTCGTGGTTCTATCGCATAACCATGTCTTGAGTTGGCAGAAGGGTATCGGTACAATTGGTTCGAGTCCTACCATTTTAATGCTCGATCCTCTCTTTGCCAATTGGTTTGCAGCGTCATTGCCAAAAGAGTTGCTGTGGCCGCGTATCCACTGCAACGTTACCCGATTTTTCGGGTTCCGACAGCTCACGGTGACACTCCAGGATGAGTCCACTGTTAAATCAGTTGCTTTTCAGAGCTTGTAGTACCACGGCACTATCCGAGATAATGCGTATCGACTTATCGCTTATAACCCTTGATGTAACCGCTGTTGCAGCCTGGGCGATTCCAACACATTCTGCCTGGAAGATAGTATTGAGGTTTCCCAAGGTTGTTGAGTAATTGATGTTTAGGTCGTGGAAGAAGACACCGACTCTTGTTCCTGATTTTGTTTTGGATCCATCCGTGTATATTCTCACTTCATGTATACCAGAGCTATCTTTAAATTCTTCATGAAGTTGGATGTAGTATTTTTTGTCGAAAACAAAGGTTTTTGGAATGATATCACACGTGGCCGCTATCATTCGAATTTCGTTGTATACTAACTCCTTTAGGCGTGCATGAGTTATCCTATTGTCCCGTTTCCAGAGCCCTACCTTTTAACCCTCAGCTGTGACTGCTTCCTGCTGTATGATGAGGTGTAGGGGTTTAGGGGGTAGGTTTAGTATGGCCTCCAGCGCTGCTGTGGGGGTTGTTCTCATACAGCCTGTCGTCGCTAGGCAGGCGAGTCGTTGTAGGCTTTGTAGTTTGTGTATAGCTGTGCTTAGAGGAGTGCCCACGCAGGCCTACAAGGCAGGCCTAGCCTACAATCTGAATCTAAACATTAATAAGCCATCTTGTTTTTCTTCAGGAGATTTTCTACCAACTATTTGGCCTACCTGAACATCTCGAGTTTTTAACATAATCACTATGGATTATCTGTCAAATGTCTAATTCTCGTGGGATAAGGTATTAGATTCGTTTGGTGTTGATTGTATCTGTTTCACTACTGATGAGAACCCCTAACTTACTTGCCTATTAACTTAGTTGAAAGGATTAACAAGAATACTAGTAGTATACGACCCAAATTGCTAGTAACCTATTTTAAAAACGAAGAATCCATAATACCAACTTTTAAAACTATCATCGTTTCATTCGTGTCTGCTATTATTATGTCATGTCAATCTAGACCATTCGTTTTGTTGAACACTGTTAGATACACGATAGCAAATAGAAAATGTAACAGCAGGATTGTAAATGAAAACATTGAGTAAATACAACAAAGTATGCTGAGGGTAGGAGGCGGTAGTGGGAGGAAGGGGAGGGGGTATTCGCGTGTTACTAACGTTCAGTCCGCGTCTCTTTGTCATGTGAACGCTCTCCACAAGTGACATTGTGACCTCGTAATGGTGGTTCTGACAGTTTTATGTGAAGATAAATATAATTTGCCAGCGTTACTTTTCTGTATTACGCTGCTATCGTTACTGCTATATTAATGCTATGAATGGATATGTTTGTGGCTGCCTGGTTTAGTGGAGCACTGAATTTTAAACATTTAACCATAACTTTAAATTATAGTTAAGTATCCCTATATTTGACAATATACGGCTAGAATATCGACGACAGATACCCTTATCTTTCGTCGATATTCTAGTTGTATATTGTCACAAATGTCAGCTGGTTAGTGATGCAATTAGTGGCAACCAGACACAAATAAAATAATATTGTGTCTGAGCCCCGGCATCACAGCATTGGCCAAGAGATTAAAATACAAAGTTGGTGATTTTTTATTAATCAAATATAGATTAAATAAAATAAATAATTCATTTCTTTCAGTATAGAAGATGACTTCAGTACTAATTATAATTTACCAGTTGCCATAAGTGAAAGTGTTATGGAAGTCAGCTTCTCATTATGATAACACAGTTTAGCTAAACATAATTCATATAGTCAGCAACGAATCGCAATTTTTTACTTGATAGCTAATCAGTAAATGTAAATTGTCTTACTCGTGACATAAGTCCTAGATTGCAAAAGAAACAAGCATACAATTCGTCTAATGATAGGTAAATGTCAATGCCTATGGTCATATTCAGCCCAGGTATATAACTGGCACGGCTCTGACGCTACAAGAAATGTAAACTGCTTTACTAGCTACTACCAGCGGTAGAAACCATTAATTTTACACTGACTGAGTCTCCTTAAAGGTCTCTGGATACCTTATTTACCGTAGGCGCAACGGTACCCTAATATCTGGTATGATACCCCTCCTCTACTTTTTACAATTAAACATTCGTAACAAGTATTTCGCAAGTTCTCGAAGCTTTCGCTATAAAACCGATCTAAGCGCAATTACCTTGAAAACTGAACAACTGTTTTATCAATAAATTACTTGAACTAAACCAAGTTCAAGTTTAGTTACCAACAAGTCGATTGCAACTATTTACTTGCTCTAACACAAAATTATTTAAAATTACATGCGCAGGCACGCTTACACGATTACCAATATAATTAGTCACGATAATATTAGACTAGCAAGATCAAACTTTACCTTGAACTTCTATTAAATCACGAAATAAAAAGATTAAGAGAGTGACGATAGCTTTTAAGCTGGTGTCGCAGTTCTGACGAGACGATTATGCATTGACAGAAATGACTCAAGCGGTCTACATGCAAATAGTATCAATACAGAAGTACACATTTATGTAAACTATTAATAAAATCATAAATGTCACTTGTCAATAACTTCGAATAGCCGCAGTCCATTAGAAAGAATATTTTAGAACTAAAATATTCAACAATGACTTAACTAATCAATCAAGGTCATATCGACTTAAAGACTATCACATTTTTTTTTGTCTTTCTCATGTGGTTTGATTTTAAGTGACAACTGCCGCACTTGGAAACCTGTGTAGCGAGGGACTTTACAAACAATTCATCGACGGACACCAATCACACCCAGCCTCGGAATAACTATTTGAAGACGCACAAATTGTGCCGGTATTAGCTGAAGCGAGACGACCACTTACTTACGCCATCCGTGCACTCAAAATTAGGTAGTACCATCCCATTTCACTTTTACTACATAGCAATATTTTTGGCTACACTATCCTTACTAATAAAATTCAACGCCATTTCCCTGCGTTGTTTTGCAACTATTCCGTGTTTTAACAAGAGTTTAGGCTAGCCTTGAAAAAAGAACTAGATTAAAGTTATCGACCACAGATTGCTGTATAAAATTCGCGTGTTTATACAAAAAGTGCTTTAAATGTTACTGTGTAAGTCCCTGCGGCTGCCGGTGGCATTCTTTTGTTTGCAAGAGCTATTATTTTCAACTGATACAGATAAAGAATGTATTTACATAGCTAAAACTATTGTTTGAACGCTCGTAGGACATTTACATTTTGTAGACATTCCGTGGGCATTCAGCGAGCGCTTGAAATTATTGTCCTGCTGCGCCGTTGTTGAGTTTTCGTTGTGTTCTTTTATTTTGTGTTTCATGGAAGTTGGAACTACGTGGTAGTAATGGAATGAATTAGGTTACTAGGTAGCTACAGAAAGTTGGAATTGGTGCGATATGCGGATAAGTTCTTGTGAAAAATGCCTTACATATTTTAAAGCACATTTATGTCTATGAAATGACATCTTACTAAAATAACATCTTTATAAATTGTGACGTTGTTTAAGTTATGCATTAACTGTTACACAGAATTAGATTTAAAAAATAGCAGTTGTACACAACGCCCTGAATTAAAACAAAGGATTTATTTTAAAGCGATATGCATTCACACAAAATGAACGCATATTCGACGTCAATTGACAATGCAGAGTTATATTTTTAGCATAGCAGTAGGCAGATACTCAGTAACATTTGCTATTTGCCAATTATATGTTGCTCATATAACCTTTTGACTTTTACACTCACTATATTCTTTACGTTTATAACGAGAAAAGATACTTTAGATCAAACCAGAACAGAGACCATCTGTAGATAGCTGCAAAATGTTTCTGATCGAGGGACATTCACCAAGATCTTTTTTATTGCTTTATTCATATACAACTTATAGACTTTATTTTTGTCAATTCAACCTATTTACATCATTTCCTGTCAACTCTTTCTCTTGTCACAACATCTATAGTTGGTTTTATAGAAAGGTTTGTATTATTATTATTTGTATTTTTGTTTTAAATTACGTACTTACATGAATGCTTAAATATTATAATAAATTATATAAGAACCGTAGCCGTTGCCAGATCAAAAAATATTATTTTCCCTGACTTTTGTTTTACAATCTTTTTGGTGGTTCTTTATTGTTATTTTATGATTAATTCCTATTACGTTTTGTTATTTTGTGATGAATTATAGGTCAATGTGCTGTCGTCAAGGTGAGGCCTCTTTATGTAAACAGTGGCGGGCTGTGGTCGGTCGGCTGACTCACCTAGATCGATGTAGGCACAAGCCTTTGAGCCAATTAATAAACTGACCGTAATATTTTCACTGATTATTAATAGACATTATACCTAGTCTTGCCCTAAATATAATTACAAGAAAAATCTTTTTTTCTATTGCATTAAACATTTATTACTGTAATGTGTGTCAGTTTATACATTAATATAATAACATTCAAAATATATGAAACTCATTTAAAATGATCTCCTTTGGCTTTAATACAGTCCTTTAGGGTAGATAGGTATGTATCTAATAAATAGAAGTTATTTAAACGTTGAGGCCAGTTATCAATAGAAACACGCAATCTCTCCATGGGAAAATTCTTCACTACCAATGTTATGGATTGTTTAAGGGACTCCAAACTATGGTGGCGTTTAGAGCATGTCATACTCTCTAAAACTGATCATTAACCATAATCCAGCGGATTAAGATCAGGATGACTGGCCGTCATCAGCTCTGATGAAGTCCGAAAAATTCGTTTCCAGCCACGCTTGGGTGGATCAGGCTTTATGACCCGTTGCTGAGTCTTGCTAAAAGGAGTGTCGATGTTTTGACACCTTTTCCACAAAAATATAGCTCAGTCACTCCTTAACAGCTAACACCCTCAACATCATTGAAGTCGGATAATGTCCACGTTGTACTCTGCTGACTAACATAGTTGGTGGTTGGTAACACACGGTGCTATATTCCTTTCCCGAGGTAAAATCTTTTGCTTTCGAACAGGATTCTTTCGAATTCTTGTCTTCGCTGCTTTGATCGTCTTTTTCGTACGAACACTACGTGGACGGCTAGATCTCTTCCTGTCACAAACAGAGGACGTTTCAGTGTACCTATGAACAGCCCGGTACACAAACGTTCAACTACTACGACGACTAGGTATCACGTGCGCGTTGCCAACCCTTTAGGAAAGGGCGTGAGAAGGAGAAGAAGGGGGAAGGGGGAAAGAAGGTGATGCCTGTTTATATGATTTAACTAAAATCAAATTTAATAATACACTTTAATGAGTCAAAATAGCCGGAATCAAGCCCAGCTAAAAGCACTGTGTCAAGACCCCGGGGCCCGAGCATTGGCCGAGAGATTAAAGTTTGCGGATTGAACATATTTGTTAAAAACTAATTGGAGCAGTTTGAACCCAATGTAATGGTTTTAGAATATTTATCTTTCTGTCCGTTGCGTAACGTATTACCACGTTAAAGTAAAACCACTGAACGGATTTTGAAATAGTTTTTAGTTTGTCTTTACTACAGCTTAGTTGCTTGGTAACTTTAAGTTTATCTTTGGGTTCAAAACTATCGTTACTCGAGTAATAATTTTATTATTGTTATTTACACATCTTTACACTAATCAACATATTCCTGCATAAAAAATATAATTGATGCAATATTTACCCATAAACGCTTTTAACTTTTATACGCAATTCAAAAAATAAAAGAGATGCCATCTATAAAAATAAAACTGCAAATCCAGCCATAAGGAAAAAAATGCATTTCGTATTTGAATCTTTTACAATATGGCGGCGGCGGCGGCGCGTCATTGTTTCGCCAACACAGCACGGGGATCGAGAGCCATCGACTGTGCCGTTCATTATACGGAATTTTGCCTCCCGCACACAGGTCGAGAACACTTTATCCTACCTCCAACCATTCGAATAGGGCTTCACTGAATATGTCCTAGTTTCCGAGTATTTTACACACTCGTACAAACAGGTCTTAGCCTGTTCTTAGCAGGATTTGCAAGGGATTTTATGAGATGGCAAACTAAAATGTCTGATCTTAAAATTTTTGCTTTAAGCTTTCATAATGAAAGCTGATTATTGAACTTTTTATAAAGCATATAAGTAAATATATATTTTTGCTGTTGCCTATGTAACGGAAGAGAACTATTTCTGATCTGTTTTCTTTTTAGAAAGACTTATCCTGCACTAGAAATGTTTACTGTGTTGCAAGGAATTGTATAAACACTGTAAGTATGTATGTATCTTATGTGGGGGCCAGTCAGTGCACACCGGCGACACTTCGACCCAGTGGGATCTTTTGTGTCGACACTCTCCCACTAACGACTGCCATAGATGTTCATGGCAGCTGGGACCGACGGCTTAACGTGCTCTCCGAGGCACGGAGCAGGTGATTATTGTCAATCAATACGCACATAATTTCGAAAAGTCATATAACTGCCGAAAGGCGAAGGTGCGTGACGTGTGTTCGAATCCGAGACCCTATGCATTGCAGTCTGTTGGTCTCCCCACTAAGATATCGCTTTAACTACGGGCACATAGAGCACCTAGACTCGGAACAACTATATGTGGATCACACAAGAAAAAGGGGTATTTTATTGAGCCATAATGCATTATTATTACTACTTCCAAATATTAAAATATCCTGAGAACACAAACTCGCTCCAACTATTATAAAATAATTTAAACCCTATACGGAAAAAAGACCCCACTATATCAATAGTCCATAACCAGATAATCCACTGCGTAATTCGAGCAGGTAATAATATACTTGCACAGTAAGTATATTATATTGCTACATACAAAATAAAATTCGAGTATAATACGCAACCGTACCCTTCCATTCAACACTTCAAACCGGAAAATACGTATACATTACCCCCCTTTTAATGTAACTGGCAACCCTAAACCATCGCGACGTAGGGTGAGTCATACTAAAATTTAGAATTGAGAATCGAGAACTTGAATCGGCGAAATATCGATTCGTACACAGATTAGTGATGAAGCAAACCGGTAGAAATCGCGACTACTTCTTTTTTTATCTTTTATAAACGTAAATAGTTTTAAGTTTATATAATGCCCACGGATTCGAGAATATCTTCAAAGAAGTAGGAAAAGTGTTACGTCCATGTGGACGTAACGTCGACCAGTATGTACTGGTCGATATAAATGTAAGTCCCGCGTAATAGAGCGAGCCTATAGCCCTCTACCAAGCACAGTTTCATATTTTCTGCTACTCAGAGCTTTTTAACAGAACTGGACATGGCAATCATTCTCTAGAGCTCATGCATAGCAGTCGTATCCACTACCACTATGTTACTGACAGATATTTTATTATTAATATTAGGTCCACGTTGTCGTTGAATTTAGTTGGTACTTCATGCCAAATATTATTTGACTATAGAAAACTTATGAGCAGCGATACCTCAGTGGGGAGACCAACAGACTGCAATACAGAGGGTCTCGGGTTCAAACCCACGTCGCGCACCTCTCACTTTCGGAAGTTATATGACTTTTCGAAATTATGTGCGTATTGATTGACAATTATCGCCTGCTCCGTGCCTCGGAGAGCACGTTAAGCCGTCGGTCCCGGCTGCCATGAACATCTATGGCAGTCGTTATTGGGAGAGTGTCGACACAAAAGATCCCACTGGGTCGAAGTGTCGTCGGTCTGCACTGACTGGCTCCCATATAAGATACATACATATACATACATAGTTAACTTAAATATGTAGTTGAATATGAGCAACATAGAAAAAATTATATCTGTCAATTCTGACTGTGGCAGGAAATACTTCAACTTCAGTTAAGTCTGACAAGTTTTTTTAATTTGTGTACGTCTTTAGTTCTTATTTTTTGTTTATGCTTGCGGCCTGTCGCAAGATCAGACCAACAGTTATTAGGTCTCTTACTTCAGCATCGTCATTATCATCTTACCCAAAAGACGTCCACTGCTGGATATAGGGATCCTCCAAGGTATCCCATGCAGACTAATCTTAGGCCGCGCCCAAATACTAACTATGACTCTGTTATAAAATAATATCTGCCCTACATCATATTGCTCTACTGCTGGGCATCGGCCTCTTCGTAGTGTGAAGTTTAGGCTATAATCCACCACGTCAGCCCAGTATGCGTTGGCAGACTTTCCATATCCTCTATAACATTATGCCGAACTCATAGACATGCTAGTTTACTCACAATGTTTTTCTTCACCATTAAGCGAGCGATTATTACCTATATATTTACTAAATAATTCGATACTTTATTGCTCCTTTCTGTTTATTAGGGTCTATCGCAAGGTCAGACAAATAGTTATTGGATCTCTTATCTGTTGATCTTCTTTTCTTTTCGTGTGGTTAGTGGCCAACCTGTTGTCAAGAGTTGTTCAAGCCGCCCGTAACCGCCCCTGAACGACTGCTGTCAATTTGATAATAACAGGGACCGATTTACGTTTTGTACATGCCCTTGTGAAGCACGGAGACGCTCAGATGAAATAGCACTAATCGGTCACTCATCTATAGACTAACCGCACCCAACGTTGCTTAACCTCGCTAATCGTTTACCGATCAGCGAGTGCAACTAGCTATGAGCGCCTCTTAGCTCTTGATACATAAATAAATAAAATTGTATGCGAGCATCATTCAAATTAAATGGACAGCTATTGGAACATGTATTGTATGCCAGTTCCGTCGTCTTCACAATTCCGTGGTACGATGTAATATCGAGAATTTGCCTCGCGATATTGATTCGTACGTTAATAGATTTGGAAAGTGCTTCGAAGGATTACAGCCATTACAGGCGTTTATGGTGATGGCCATTTTGTTCGATATAGTATGTGACACGCGATTCGTTGCTACTGTTTTGTATTCATAGATTGTTTATTGTTATTTCAAGGAAAAGGTGTTGTTGCTAAAACTGAAAGAGCGATTTAAAGAAACAGGCATACTTACTGTTGCGTCTTAATATATGTATACTTGCGAACATTATGTTTATTAAACATAATAATTTATTTTTATTTATTTATTCGAGGATTTCCAACAAAGGAATATACGTAATAATTGTTACACTACTACTAGATACTATTAAACTTTACTAATTATGAAGCTAATTAAATTATTAAACCTATTAAAACTATTTGTATTTGGGCTTGGGATATATATACCTTAGGATCCAGTAACAGTTTTAAAATTATGTAATAAAGTGTAAAATAAACAACGCGATAAAATCCAAATATAGTAGTATAATTTCAATAAAGGAATATACAATAACATATATTATACATTCTTATTATATTTACTTATATAATAAGAATAGTGTTAAACATAATTTGAACACTAGAAATAGGCATAAGTTAGTAGGTCCGTATCATCGATTACGTAAAGTTCACAATACATTTGCGGGACTCGGTATACGTTTCTTTAATAAATTGCCCATTATATAATGAATTTACCATTACTTCAATTAAAAAATGGCGTAAAACACAGCTAAGTCGCAAGGGTTATGATTCACTCAACAACTACTTAAATGACAAAAACTCATGCGACTAGTTGCTTGTTGCATACAGGATTAAAGTTTTGTATTACTTATAAGTCAATTTATTAATAAAGATGTACCTCGTGATTATTTGTAATGTTATCAAGTATAGTGTTTCCCATTGCGATTATTATTGAAAATGAAATTAAACATATGAATGCACAACCGCATTTAGTCACGGATTGCCTTTGCATTGTCACAAAGTGTAAGTGTATGGGCCCTCATGCCATCCTACTGTCTATTACAGATTAATATTAAATAATTCTAATAAATCCTAATTATTGTTATAAATTTTAAATTCGTATAGTCAGTAATATATGGTATCATATCTGCAACACCTTCTTGACATGAGTTGTAAAATACTGAAATTATATTTAATTGGCGATTTTAAAGAGTGGCCGTGAGTTTCTTGTTGGTTTCTTCTCATAGGCTCACCCCTTTGCCTGAACCTAGTAACTAACCTAAATGTAGCTTCAGTAACTCGGTAAACTCACTAACTTATACATTTTGACGTTCATAAGTGTTACTTTGTGACTTTGGAGCGTTATAGTTTTTTTGTAAATGCTTGCTTAATGCGTCGCCAGCGTGAATCCCACGGCAACGCATGCCGAGATAAAAGTGTCGTATGTGGTAATCCTGGATATGAATGATGTTTCATCCAAATTTATTCAACGGTTTACGCGCGATTGTGTTAAATATAAACTACTCTTAGCAGAGTCTTCATAAATAGCACGCCAGGTTCTTGTTGACATATTATTCGCAAAAAATAATAAAGATTTTGGGATGAAAAGATTTATCTCTGTTAATCGTCGTAATAGCCAACTCGCGTACCAAATTTCATTAAATTCAGCTAAAGGTTTCCTATATCAACGAAAAAAATTTAAATAAATTTCTAAATAAATTATTGAATGGAATAAGAAATATACAAGGACCTTAAACTATTACATTTATAATATTAGTCAACTAAAATCAAACAACTTTAAATGAGTTTTATTTGAGTTATATTAATGAACAAATAAACTGTATGTAAACGCCCAATGTGTAAATTTCGCGTTACCTAACCAAAAACAATGCTGAGTTACAATATTAAAATCGTACTGCACATCTAGCATAAATCCTCGATCCTCTACTAGACCGACCATTATGCAATTTAGCACACACGTTTTCAAGGACACAGAAAAGGATATAGGATACCTTTCATCCAGGAAATAGGCACTGTTCCCGAGGGATACAAATTTATTTACAAAATCTACATTAACGCAAGCGAAGGCGTGGGCAAAACCTAGTTGAAGAATAAGCATTTTCATTTAATGTAACGAAAGCTATTTTCAAAAGGTCTGAAGTTTGAATAACAATATTTGGCAAACATCTCCTAATCTAGACACATATTTGTGCAAACAATTTGGCACACACGTTCAAATATAGTGCAGGAAATTTAGCTTTGTTTTGTGACGCTACAGTAAATGGTCAATGCTAATCGAGCGTCTAGAGTAAGTGCACTATGCAAACATATTTATATGCAGGCAGACGTGACGAGATATTTTGTAATTTAAAATACATTATTTGAAAGAAGACTTCGTCCTTGTAGGACATGGACGAAAAGCTGAGATGACGTCATCAGACATAAATGAAAGGAATATACGAGTATATGCGACTAGCTTTTGTCGCAATTTCGCTCGCGTAAAAATAGGTTAGATCATATTAGTAGCAGTACCTTAAAAAAAAACAATGCCTATGTAACTCAGTGATAATATAGCTTTAAAACGGTAAATAAAAAGTTAAAAATCGGTTATTTAGTTTTTGAGTTAAATCCTTACAAACAAACAAACAAACAATAAATCTAATATTTTCTTTATAATATTGGTATAGATATAGATTATTTGAGAGAAGAGTTGGGTAGGACAAGGACAACCAATCTGAGATGACATTATTAAACATGAATGGAAAGACAATATATGTAGTAAAATTCTTTTAAAAGTGGTTTGTATGCAAACTAAGTTATAGTTGCCGCTTTTTAATGGAGGACTGGCGTGTCTGCCAATGCAGGCCATAAAAATACGTAGTTCTTTAAGCGGTGGCGTCTCTACTACCATTACGCCGAGTGGGTTGTGAGTTCCAATTCATAAAATATAAAAATAAATGAAATTTGTGTGATCCACAAATGAGTCTGGGTGTTCTTTGTGTACGATATTTGAATGTTTCGTCGTTGTAAAGTACCAGTAGTAAATCCAACAATTAGTGATAACATAGTCAAGTCAAAGTCAAAGTCAAAATCATTTATTCATTTAGGTCACAAAGTAACACTTATGAACGTCAAAATATAGTGAGTTTATTTATTTATTAAGGATCTCCGACAAAGAATAATAATAATAATATAATAATAATATTCTATCACATACACACAACACCATCTAGCCTAAACTAAGCAGAGCTTGTACTATGGGTACTAGATAATGGATAAACATAAATATATACTTTTTTTTTTGTAAATACATACGTATTATACATAGAAACACCCAGACCAAGACAAACATCCATGTTCATGCACACAAATGTTTGACTTGTGCGGGAATCGAACCCGCGATCTTAGGCGTGGCAGTCGGTTACACTAACCACTACGCCATCGAGGCCGTCAAATATACACAAACTTGCTCAAACATATAAACATAGCTTTGTATAGCGTACTCCTTCAGTTATAGACCACAGCATGCATATACATATAGAAACAAAGCTACGTTACTGAAGCTTCACTAAGGTTAGTTGCTAGGTTCAGGCATGAACATACCTACGATAGTTAGGAATTCTCTGATTAGATCAGAGACATTCTGCTATAAAACTTAACAAACCTCGTTTTGAGGACATGGCGTGAGACTGTTTATATGTAGGTACTAGTTTTTCGCCGCGGTTTTACCCGCGTAAGTCCCATTCTCGTGGGAATATCGGGGTAAAAAGTAGACCTATGTGTGAATCCAGGTCTCCAGCTATCTACATACCAAGTTTCATCGCAATCAGTTCAGTAGTTTTTACGTGAAAGAGTAACAAACATCCATACAAATTTTATAATATTATTAAGCAAATACGTAGCTATGTAAGAATTGTAGCAATTCCTAGATTCTGCCAACACTGCCAGGAAGCAGAACTGTATGTATTAATATTTCAAATAACGCTTGTAAAATCTCCGATACGGAAATATGGATGGCGTAATGATTTAAGTGAGCGCTTCGGCACTGTCACCGCGCCAAATGTTGTGGGTTCACATCTCACACGGAAATAAAATTTGTGTTATCTACAAATGATTGCTCCGAGTTTGGTCTTTGTTTTAATTGTTTGTAAAGTCCGGCAATATAAGAATTATTCCATGCAAGGGAGACCTTCGATTAAATAATAAAAAAAATACTTACAGGTACATAACGTAACTATTAATTTTAATTAAGTTTATTGTAGATAAACCAAATTTATAGGTCCGTTGTTAATACTACACAATGAGAACACCTAAAAGTCTATTCACTAATTAACTTTGCGAAAACAAAGAGTTCAAATATCGTCTGAATTTTAACAGTAGAACTAGAATAATTTATTATATTTGTTACATACCAAAGTAATTAAAAATGAATATTTGGGCAGAATAAGTTCAGAAACCATTAATTTACATGAATAGATTTGCTATATAGATTTTGTTGGTAAAGTAAACTTTGAAATTGTTAATATGAAATTATTATCCTAATCCTAACTAACATTATAAATGCAAATGTGAGTTTGTTTGTTACGCATTCACACCTTAACTACTCCACCGATCATCATGAAATTTTGTATACACGTTGCCAGAGGTACAGAAAAGGGCATAACGTACATTTCATCCAGAAAAAAGTACTGTTTTCTAAGGATAGAAGATTGACATAACCTACATTTACGCTAGCGAAGCCGCGGGCAAAATCTAGTATTTAATAATTTAATATCAGCGCTGTATTAAACTATCCCACTGCTGGGCACAGGCCTCTTCTCGGTGTGAGAAGGATGTATAATCATATTCACATACCTACATGGTCGAAGGGTATACGTTTATTGCACTCACACCGTGCTGGCTATGGTTTTAGATCCTACATATTAATGGTTAAGTCTTTAGATGTCTACTGGGCACAGTTATTGTAGTTTGTTTGTTTATTTGTTTGTTTGGTTGAACGCGCTAATCTCAGAAACTACTGGTTCAAATTGTAAAATTATTTTAGTGTTGGATAGCTCAATTATCGAGGAAGGCTATACAGCATATACATGCTACTGATATAACATCACGCTACGACCAATAGAAGCAGAGCATAAATGAAAAAAGTTGCAAAAACGAGTATAATTCTCTTATGTGAAGCAGACGAAGTTGCACGGGTCATCCAGTACTGAATAAATACTCAATATTTCAAAATACTATATTTGCTTTACCTGGAAATCAAATGCCATACACAGTAGTTATATTTTCTACAACTGTATTACCGAGACAATGGTTTCTAGTAGTTTTAGATATAAGGTACCTATTCAAACTTCCAAGCTTGGCGTAGCCGGCCTGAGACAGTGTATAAGTGTATGTATATTAGTGCTCAGATAAGATCGAAGAAGAAGAACTGGTATTATGTCCCTGCACTGAGTTCTCAAGTTCCTTAAGGGTTTTTTAAATACTTGTGCTGCTAGTAGTGCAGTGACTGCTTTTTGGAGGGGTATTACGGTAAAAAGTATCCTTGATGTTGCGTCCATAAGTTACGGTAACAGCTTGTTATACAGACGAGATATCTACTAAACAATTACATTATGTTTACGTTATTGTGCGCTATTTTCAATATGTATATACTTATATATAGCGTATTTTGTATTCATTCTGGTTTTGAATGTTGCACGAACCAAACATTTAGCTGATGCAATTCAGCGAGGCGATAAATACATACATTTAGAATATTTTTTTTATTCATAACATACTCATAAACTTTACCTTACGGTTAAGATTTATTTGAACGTCTTGAAACAACAAGGTCGATTTCCCCTTGCAATAATATTATGACATTATGTTATAAAATAACACTTCCGGCCTCACATATACTGCTAGTTCGGTTACATCTTAACCACTATATGTACATTAAAACCTATTATCGATTTATAATTTAATTAATAATTTTATAATCAATAATCTAAATAGTTATTTCATATTTCTTTATACTTAATTATATTTATTAGCTTGGCGCCTTTCGCTTGTCAGCTTTCGACGCGATTAATAAATAGTACGTATTGTTAGGTACTGATCCCTGTACTTTTTTTACACTATGTCGAATAATCAATCCTATAATCATTTTGTTTTACTATGTATAATATAATGATAAAGCTATTAGATTCTTACTGATTTTGGGTTAGGCATAATTTTGTCACACCGGCGCCTCTGCTTCCGGTGTAATAAATCCTTAATGTTACATAATCCTGTATTATTAAATAATAATTGTATGTAAATAATCATCAGAATAATTAAGATAAACAATGTTTAATATTATCTATTGAGTTTGTGAATTTAGTATTAAATCAAGTCAAATGTTTGTATAAATACCGGCGCCGCGGCGGTTTGAATGTTGTGGGGACATTCATATTCTAACCGCTGAAACGTGCATTCAAGATAATATAAGTGCTTTTCTGTACAACTTGTGTCTTCATTGTCGCCGCCACCCTGACTATTCACCTTTTACAATTGATTACATATTTGACCATTGTTCTCTTATTGATGTTTTATATGTATTTACGTCATGCCATGTGTCAAGTTAGAAAAGCAACTTCAACCTTAGCGATAATTAGATCTCACAGAAACTTTTGTCAAAACTGGTAGATATTTTGGCCTACTGTACTATTGCGTCTACTCAGTTACATTGCCTGAGATTACTTAACTTCAGTTTACGATACTTTGTTAGCAGCTTTATGTGGCACTTTAAAAGATGAACAAATAAAGGAAAAAGAAAATAAACATTTATCATAGCTCTTCGTAGTGAAAGTCAAGCACTAAAATCCGTTTCACCCGCAACAAAAGTATTAGCCCGCCTTCACAATCAAACAAATAAAAGTCTCTTTCCTCTTTTCATAACATAAGTATGATGAATAGTCTTTTCGTCGGCCGCATGATGGAGAGGGTTCTGTTTTTCACGCGATTCTTGCCGGCTACTTTAGTTTTTTATGATCGTTGTCTGAAGCCTGTATTTTGATGTACTGGATCTTATTATATCCGATGGTATAATCGTGCAAAATGATGTCTGTTGGTTACGATGGCAAGTAGACAGATTGTTTTAATTAGCTGTTGCCTGCTGTTTCAGACACGTTTATCATTACTACTCCGCTCCCAATGCCCGTATCGTTATATAGCCTATGTTACTTCTAGATAAAGGAGCTTTCTAATGGTGAAAGAATTTTGCGACGTGGGTCCATTCGTTTTTTAATTTATTCACAAAATTTCTCTATATGGTATTAGTATACATAATGCTACTTTTTTTTAGTTTAATTCGAATACTCTCCCTTCATGAACATTACAGTTGCCGAATTTACTTTGACTGCCTCCATGGCGCAGTGCTAGTGAATGCAACTGCATCTGGGTTTGAATTCCGGATCGAGCCAAAAAAAAATATTTGGTTTATCTGGCAAGAAATTCTTGATATCAGTTCGACGTTACGAAGTTGGCTAGGAATGAATGTGATGTGATTAACCCTGTGCCTGATCTCTCTGCCATCGTGTCGGTTACCCTCTCATTGGATTATGGGACTTAGGTAATAAAGAGTGCACTTGTGGTATATTATAGTATATTAAAGTGCGCACACACTTGTGCACTATAGAATCTTGTAATCAGTCTCCGTTAATATTGACCACCGTGACCAAAATTCGGTCTAGTACTAAGACCTCTGCCCAATGCTCTTACGATAGTCGAAATAAAAGCACTAAATCGATAATACTATAGACTATGTATACATTTTCCAAAATCTCCGTTGCAGCTTTATAATATAATATAACAATAAAATCCAAAGGCAGATCTGTATTTGAATAAAGTAGATAGATATATTCAGATTTGTGTTAGTGTCGCAACCTTTCTAAAGGTCAAACAGAAAATAGAAAACACTAACTAGGTACATATTATATCTACAACAAAGCTATATAAAACTAAGTAACGATTGTTACAAATAGATTCAAACAATTCCCGATCTGAAGAGAATTAATTTGCTTAGTATTCCCGCTAATAATATTTTCGCATATCTGCTAGGTTCAACTGCCTCGGTAGCGTAGCAGTGTATGCGACTGCTGTGCATGAGGTCTCGGGCTCGATTCTCAGGTTGGGTAAAGCTCGTTGTCTGAAACTGTAACCGGTAAACAGCTACAGGCTCGTCTCCAATTAAATTAAGTGGTTAAAAACACAGTTAACCAAATTTGGGTGTAATAATCCTCTGTCTAACTCTTTGGGGATAAAGGGATGACATTCTATATGTATTTAATATTATCACTTTCGATGAAATCACCAATTAAATTGTACTAGAACCAATAACAAGACACTTTAACATTTAATATTTTAAAATGTATGCGTAGCCGACATGTTTGTAAAAAAATATTGCTTTCATTCATCAGTAATCATAATATCGTGACGGGATTCAGAAAGATAAGAAAACAGAAATATATAACTTCTTCTCTCTAGCCTTTATTATTCCCAAGTCATTTGGGGTCGGCTTTTCTAGTCTAATCGGATTTGACTGGATATCAGTTTTTACACGGAACGGCTGCCACCTGACCTCCGCAACCCGAAGGCTAACGATACCCTAAGGCTAGACCAGTGTCAGGATATTAGAGGGTACTGACTTTTCCAATAACGACTGCCATATATGTTCACGGCATTCGGGACCGACAGCTTTACGTGTTCTCCGAGGCACGGAGCAGGCGATAATTGTTAATCAATAAGATAAGATAAGATAAGATAATATTTATTTGCATAAACATGTGTATACATACAATTTCAGGCATGTAGGATGTTACAAGATAGGTACTTATTGTTCTTACATGTTTGCCACACCGTGGCGTACAAATGTTGTTTAATTTTATAGTAATTAATCATTGACAGAATTAATATAATAATAAAGTAAATATAGTTAAACATGTCTTAAAGTCTTAATAAGGACATTAATCGAATTACAAATATGTCAAAAAATAATCAATACAATGTCAAAATAATATAAAGTTTAAAAAAGAAAAAAAAAAGAAAAATGAAATGTGTTGTTTGAATACGCACATAATTTCGAAAAGTCATATAACTGCCGAAAGTCAGATGTGCGCGACGTGGGCTCGAACCCGAGACCCTCTGCATTGCAGTCTGTTGGTCTCTCCACTGAGCTATCGCTGCTTTTTACACAAACATTTATATAACTATGGATATATAATTTGCATGGTAGTGGTTTGAGTGGTCGGTCACCATTGCCACTACACTGAGTGTTGTGGATTCAAATCCAGAAAGGGATAAATTAAACGTGATCTACAAATGTGCGTACCAATCTGGGTGTTTTTGGAGTCCTTTGTTTCAATGTTTGTAAAGCCCCCGCGATTCAGAAATTATTATTAGACCAGAATATGTGAAAATGTTTATCTAGAAAAATAAAAGTTGCAATACATTTGCACGTATAAACAATATAACCAAGCTCACTTTACTTTAAATCTTCAACAGGCGCTAGCATTGATGAATTACCTTAAACATTCTATACATTTTCTCCTGAGATACGAAACCTGCGGTGTTCGAATGCTACTCAAACTGTCCCGATTTCTATTTCCTATTATGTAATAAACAGATTTCCTGCTCAAACTTCAAACTTCAATAAACACGTTTATACAAAGCAAATAATTATGCAACTTTCTGAAAACCAGCAACGTGCACAAACTTGAGATCTTACAAAAGTCTAATCCGAAGTCGAGACAAGTTCCAAACTTTAAATTTATTTTTAGAGTCGCCGGCTTTCTATACACTCCACAATCTCATGTATTTCTGATTCGAATTGAGCGCATCTGGCCGATTTGTGCGACTCAATTTATTATAGAAATATAGAATAATGTAATGTCCTGATTCTGACAGGATTTTCTCTTCAAAATCAAGTGTAATATACCATTTCTATAGGTAGTTGTAGTGTTCACGTTATTGTGTCTCTTTGACTGGAATAATCTTTTTGGCTTAGAAAATAAGTTTTGTTTATTCGGTAATTTCATAAAACAGCTGTATCGAAGAAAAGTTCTTTGCCAAACCCCATCTTAAGCTATTGTAGGTTTTCCTGCCTAACTTTAGATTTACTAGCACCGATTAGTTCAAATCTTATGCAAGTTTCGAATTATGATTGATTAAGACTTCATCACTATACTTACTTCGAAATGTCCAAATACATACCATATTATATCCTAATTATCTCCAGGTTTTGCTGAACAAAATATTAGATCCATTTGCCAAGTTTATGTAAAATATAATTCAACATTTTAAATTATCATCAAACCAAGTCTGTTAGTGGACAGCTTGAACAACTTTGACGTTAATTTATTTATTAACTTCGCAAAGAAATGGTGTAACGAACATTTCATAATGAGCAATTAATTCCTACTTCCCTACCAATATTATAAATGCGAAAGTAACTCTGTCTGTCTGTCTGTCTGTTACGCTTTCACGCCTAAACCACTGAACCGATTTTGATGAAATTTAGCACAAATATAGACTAGACCTTGGGATAGGTTACCTTTTATTGTGAACAAGGGTATGAAGGGGTTGAAATAAGGGACGAAATTTTGTATGGGAATTCTCCATTATCGCTCCTAAGCCACATCCGTTTTTGATGAAATTTAGTACAAAGATAGATTAGACCTTGGGTAAGGTCATAGGTTACCTTTTGTTGTAAAAAAAGGCACAATAGGGTCGAAATAAGGAATTAAAGTTTTTTATGGAAAAGGACATAGGCCAACTTTTGTTGTAAAAAAGGGCATGAAGGGGTTGAAATAGGGGATGAAAGTTTCTATGGGAATTCGTCATTATCGCGCCTAAACCACTGCACCGATTTTGATGAAATTTGGTACAGACAGGGAGACTAGACCTTGGAAAAGTACGTATGTTACCTTTTGTAATTCGTATGTTAAACCCTTAGATTTTGTATTTAGACACTTGATAAGAAGTAAATAAGTAAGCATTTGTGCAGCGATTTTGAAATTTCGACCTACATGGGTATGAAATAGGAGACGAAAGTTTGTGTGGAAGTCCAAACAAATCTGTGTAAAAAACGGTGTAATTAGTAAAAATGCCGTCTTAATATATACACGTCGCGCGAGCGCGGGAAATGCCAAGCGCATACACAATGAACGATGCGCCAGCGGCGGTGCAGCGTGGCGTAGTGAGAGAGTTTTAAAATTGTTCTAAAAGTCGAAGAAGATTGTATGCTTACCGACAGTAACGGCATGATTACACTAAGACGTGAATTCTGTCAAATTGTCGATAACACAGATGATTTAAATTATAATGTCTATCTTGATCTACAAATAAGTATGGGCATTTGAGAATGGTTATGTGATAGGTAAATTTTGGCGCCGACAAATGAGACAGTACGCCAGATTAACAAACAAATTATTTCAGATGTTGAGGGAGACGTGGTCATGTACCTTTTAGTAGACAATATTATGGACACTGAACAAGGGACATCGAACCCTATAAAGCTTCTCATCTCTTTAGAATTATCAGGAGTGACTTCCCATTTCTTCCAAATCCGATTTGCGATTTCACTTTAAAAGAGTGAAGATTCCCCTAAAAGCAATATTTACGATAATAATAAACAAAACTGTTTTCCATGGGCAACTCTATGTGGCGTGCTCACGAGTATTAAACACGCAAAATCTTTATGTTTTAGCAAAGAATGGAAAGCAAAGTAGTTTATAAAAATAAGCTATTTGCAATAAACCACAGCATTTATAGGTGTATTATATGCAAAAATATATAACTTAAAAATTTAAAATTCTGCCAAGTGTAACTATTCAACCCGGACGAAGTCACGGGCAAAAATAATAATATCAGACCTGTATTTAAACTATCCCAATGACTTCATATTATCGTGAGAACGTTTAAACTATAGCCCACTACGCTGGCCTATTGCACATTGTCAAACTTCACATAATAATAATATTAGCCCTGTATTAAACTGTCCCACTGCTAGGCACGGGCCTTTTCTCAGTGTGGGAAGACTTAGGCCATAGTCCATCACGCTGGCCCAGTGGGAGTTGATAGGCTTCACATATCTTCGAGAACATTATTGAGAACTCTTAGACACGCAGGTTTCCTCACGGTGTTTTCCTTCACCGTTAAAGCAAGCGATAACTAACTATTTGATACGCGCATAGCTTCGAAAAGTCAGAGATGCGAGTCTTGAGATCGAACTCGAGACCTCTGCGTGGCAGTCCAACGGTTTCCCATTTCACATATCTTCGATAATATTCTAAAGAATTCGCAGACATGCTGGTTGGCTCCGATATTTTTCTTCAGCGTTTTCTTTTCAACATATTATACTAATCCGCTATATTTTTACTTAGGTATCTTCGAGACTCTTAGACTTAAATATCTAAACACAGCAAGAATTTCGTTCTCGCCAGAGTAACGACTTTCTCTTGTCCAATTACCTTAATATTTAGGTGCTACTTTCTTTAACTAACAAACTAGCCGAGGCTGTTAGCCTACTGCCATTAACGGGAACTATAAATTAGTTCAGTGGCAATGCCCTTGTTACAGCTAGCACTAATACCCGTACAGGGCTGCTTGTCTTGTTTGATTTAATGTTATTGCTGCCCTTTTAGGCTTTACACGCCGTAATGATATAACCGACCTGCTCGGATACGACATGTATTGATCCAAATCCTAACTAATATTATAAATGCGAATGTGAGTTTGTTTGTTTGTTACTCTTTCACGCCTTAACTATACGACCGATCATCGTGAAATTCCGCATACACGTGGTCAGGGGAACAGAAAAGGACAAGGGGTACGTTTCATCCAGGAAAAAGTACTGTACATTTAACTGTACGTCTAAAATACTGTTGAACAAATCCTTGCTCTTTATCAAATATTTATTGAGATAGGTAACATTGAATGCATGTATGACGGTAAACTCAAACTTTTATGTGTTTCGATTCTAGAATTTGACAGGGACCATTATTATTTTTTTTAATTGCGCCTTCTTTCATATTTCCATTAAATTCTCGTCCAAAATTGCTGCTGATCTACAACTACTATCAATGTAGTAAACAAGCATACAGACTGCCTGATTATAAGCGGTAATCATTGCCTATATACACTTGTAGTACCTGATATGTAATTCGCATGCTGCCTACCAATTTTAAACATGAGTTGTTGTGCATCCAGCAAAAGAGGCAGAGATCACTCAGGTCCCCAGACAGCTATCCAACTCCTCAAGAAACCGAAATATGCTACCCACCGCAGGGATAGAGCTACGACCTTCTGTAGAGAAAGAATACATTGTAATACTCGTGTATCTCTGAAGATATGTATGTAGCAAAAATAAAATCTAATAAAAATAAATAACGATTTTACACACAGGTTTTTCGATTGTAGGCAGAACACGTTTTCAATCAGTCAATCATTTTTATTTTGCGAAACGTTATAAGAAGATCATAAGCATCTCATAAATAATAATATAATTTAATTTCTATGTACTTTTCAAATGCTTTTGTTTTAAATAAGACCATACCTTTTAGTTACTCGATGTACTATCTGTTGTTTATATTTATAATTACAATGTTTTACGCACAGAGCCTTTTGAAAAGTTTTTTCGATGTTCTTGTGTAGGTACACAATACTTAATTCAATTTGTTTGTCCGTTGAACCATCCATTTATCCGTCACGACAGTCTTTGTTCTCACCTATAATCACTGTATTTTTAATTAAAAAAGATCCTTTTTTTCACACCCGACGGCTTTTAAATAAGGGCACATCGTTTAAGGCAGAATAAAGTCATTTTTCTCATTTATTGTGATATGGTGTGTAAAGGGAGACATTCAAAGTGCTTTTTAATATTAAATTTACGGCCCAGCTTCACATTTTGTGAGGAGAGGTCCGTGTTTAGCAGTAGTACAGTCTATGAATAGGGTCTACTTTGTTATTATGTTCTTCGTTAGGTTATCTTAGTGATAAATGTGACTGTCAACAGAAACGTCCCAAATTGAACCCGGGTAATGACAATATTTTTTTTTCGTTATATATATGCTGCGATTTAAATATGATGTTAATGTGCCAGTTGCAGTTACTGATCGGTAAACGATTAGCGAGGTTAAGCAACGTTGGGTGCGGACAGTCTATAGATGGGTGACCGCTTAGTGGTATTTCATCTGAGCGTCTCCGTGCTTCGGAGGGTACGTAAAATGTCGGTCCCGGTTGCTGCCAAATTGACAGCAGTCGTTAAGCCTTGTCAGAGGCCCTACGGGCGGGTTGAACATCTCTTGACAACAGGTTGGCCACTAAACACATGAAAAGAAAGAAAGAATGTGACTCCTAGCCATGCCCCGAGACATGCAAATGCTTAAAAACTTAGTTGTTAATGACATCTGTTTGTAAGCAGCCAGTTTGCCGCATTTTGAAACTTAAATAAGAATTATTGTAGTTTGCAAATATTTTAAAAAATATCTTGTCGGCTGACCTAAGCTTCAACCTAGATTCTGATGCCACCGAAATTAGTTATCATGGTGTTTTGTAATAAATAAAACCAAGATTTATTTTTAAAGCGTGGATTGGTTGGATTTCAAATTAATGGTATTTTTGTTAAACTTTATATCTAAACTAGTAAATGTTTGTATTAAGAACAGACTTACATCAGAGGTAGATTCGAACCTACGACCTCTCAAATCGCAACTCTTAAGTGTGTTTTGGTAAGATAATTTACATACAAGTCGAAGAATAAAGAAATGACGAAACAGCTGTCAGATAAATGACTTATACTGAATCTTTGTGCATAACTTTTAAATGACTAAAAAGTAAACGAGCTAACCGCAGTAAACGTCCATATTAGATAAATGTGAAAACACATAAAATTACATGAAATTTTAAAATTTATTTTAAAACAACACCTATAAGTTACATACACGGTAAGAGCAGCGATAGCTCAGTGGGGAGACCAACAGACTGCAATGCAGAGGGTCTCGGGTTCGAACACACGTCGCGCACCTCTGACTTTCGGAAGTTATATGACTTTTCGAAATTATGTGCGTATTGATTGACAATTATCGCCTGCTCCGTGCCTCGGAGAGCACGTTAAGCCTTCGGTCCCGGCTGCCATGAACATCTATGGCAGTCGTTATTGGGAGAGTGTCGACACAAAAGATCCCACTGGGTCGAAGTGTCGCCGGTTTGCACTGACTGGCCCTCACATAAGATACATACATACATACACGGTGATACCAAATGTCTGCGCAGATCTCATGGAGGCTTTAAATTTTTACTCACAGTTTGATTTCAACTTAATAACACGAAGCCCTTAATATAAATACCTTGCCCCAACACTCATTATCTGTTCATCTTTCTATCAGTTACATCATAGCCACTAATTACAAATCTCTGAAGAGCCGAACTAAATCACCCGGAAGCGGAGAGGTCCTCAAAACGTCCTGATAATAATTTGGCACGGTCTCAAGCTCCGAGAGAACAACTTTAATTAAACAAGCATTAGCGAGTTTCCTATTGCAGATAACTCCACGCGGTGTACAGTCCGCTCGCTAAATATGGCTTTAGCAGTAATTAATATGATTTATGTGTATGTAGTGCTTAGTAATTTTACAGGTATCTGCGGCTAAGTATGGCTGGTTGAATAAAGGTTAAGTTTCTGTTTAGCCCGGCCTGTTGTAAACGAAGTTAATGGGTTTCACCACCACCCAGCACTAGAAATTGTGATGAATA